>JAWZYV010015417.1:0-153301 GCA_038373885.1 Cheiracanthium punctorium | reverse complement strand
TTTCATTTTCTTTCTAGGTTTGGCAATATGAAACACATTTCGGGAGAGGGGCAAAAGTTTTGTAATGCCACAGCTAACTGCTGTTCATAAGTTAAATGAAGGGGGCATATCCATTTGATTAGACTAAATAAAATTAGACTAAATAATATTAGAAAATGGGACATTAGAAAAAGAAATTTTTTTGCATGATTTATAATAGTATTTCAGTTGCATTAAATGCTAAACAGATTTTTTTTTCTCTGATTTTTCATAATTCAGTGACGAAAGGGTTAATTTGACAAACTTTTCTAATTGGCAGTATGTTTCGATCACTTTCGTTTTAAAAAATAATTACCTTAACATTTATTTTGAATCTCCCGATATAAGGTTTGTAAAAAAAAAAAAAAAAAAAAAAAAAAGCCTAATCAATTTTAATTTCCTCATGCCGTGCTGGACAGATTCTCAGAGAATTCCAAGGTCTTGCATGTAGTTTTGCAAAAATTCTAAGATTCTGTAGAGTTTTTTTTTTAATTTATTTAAAAAAAGGGTAGAAGAAGCCTTAGACCCCTATAACACAAGAACATTACATATGCATGTGTCTGTGTCATAGTAGGGGGCATGGGTTTTATCATGCTCTGGGCACTAATCACTGAGAAGTACCAAATTGTTTCAGAGATGAAGATTTGACAAACAATTGGAGGCAGGATCCCAGAAAGTTATCGTACCCCGGTGACTAGTTCTGCTCACTATGCCGTTCGGTTATTGTTCTTAAATCATACTCCCAGGCAGCCAATGTTCCAGAATTGCCACTGATTTTGTTATTAAGGCTCTATTACAAAGCTTGCAATACGGTCTTTTTACACAAATTAAATTAAAACTAATTGGTCTTGTATTTAAAAAAAAAAAAAAAAAAAGAGGATGTTCCTACATAAGCAGCTCCATACTTTGTCGCAAGCAAAAACACAAAACAAAACAAAACTGTGTAACGTTTACAGTAAATTTGTAAACATGAAATTAATTGCACAACAGAATTTTCAGTTGTTAAGAATTTTCTTCTGAATGTTTTATTGCTGATACAGATTTATATTTTATTGAAGTGTACAGTTTAGCTTGTAAAGAGATATTCTAAAATTTTTATTTTCCTGACATAATTAGTTATGTACCAAAATAGGATAATTTTTTTAAACTGCACTGTTGACCCTTTGAGGACAAATATTTTCAAATCAATGTAGAAGACCAACAGGATAGACTGCCCTATGATGAAAAAGTGCAGCTGTTGCCATTGATCCATTTAACTACGAACAATATGCTCTGTGGTGCCACATGGGCTATTCAATCAACTGCCAGGTTGTTCGTAGTTAAATGGATCAATGGCAACAGCTGCAATTTTTCAGCGTTGGGACCATTTAACCCTATTTTTTGTAACTAGCTGTGAAAATGCTGAAATAAGGTGGTTTCCCGCCACAGCTATGCATGTTAAGGGGCTAAACATTATGGCCTTTTATAAATTGTCCCATACTTACGAATATTATTCTTTTGTAACAGAATTTTAGCTTACAATGGTGAAATCAATACGCTGCACAGTGGAGTATTTGTGTCAAAATCCTGGCCAAAAATATTTTTCATGTGTTTTAACGTTAAAATCATTACTGTTGACTTTTGACTGACTTTTTAGTATTATATACTTCTTATATTATATAAAAAAGCGTGTTGTCGCCAAATTTGGCGATATATCGCCAAATGACTCGAAGTTGGTTTCTAACAAATGTCGACTTTTGACTGACTTTTTAGTATTATATACTTCTTAAATTATATAAAAAAGCATGTTGTCGCCAAATTTGGCGATATATCGCCAAACGACTCGAAGTTGGTTTCTAACAAATGTCTTGTCTGGAGTGTGTCCCTTACTGGAAAGTACTGCTATTGTATAACACCACTTATAAATGTAATACCACGAGGCTGTCGAACTGACGGTCTGGAGTTTTAGGCGATTTTCTCCAGGTGTCAAGTGAATACGTGTTAGGACACCTTAAAAAGCCCTTCGCCCAAGGTATCCTTCACATTAGGCAAATAGCCCCTGTGTAGCTGTGCTTTAACCACAATAAAAATGTAAATGTAATAATTTACTTATAATAACTTATAAATATAATACTACTTATCTATAAATCAGTTTTCATCATAATTGTTTAGATTTGATATTTACCTAAATGTAGTTACTATAGGGATCTTAGTTGTCTAATGACTTCAGAAGATTACCTTTTTCAATCCGATTCTTCGGAACTCTGATATTCGTCTTCAAATTCTTCATCACTTTCTTCTTGTTTTTTTTGAGAGACACCCCCATCCGGCCCCTCTGGAAGAAGAAGTTGTAGGGTCTCACTGCTATAAGGCTTGCTCTTTTTCTTTGGTCTTTGTCTAGAGCAGCTCATATAAAGATCACTGCTTAAAAGAAGTCTGTTCAAAACATCTCTGTTACACATTTCTCTGTTGAACTTTCTGGAATATTTTGAACGGTATAATCTAAAATGTTTGTTTCTAGCTTCTGCAGCTTCCTCTGATAATTGGCCAATAGGTACTATTGCATGCCTAATGACAGTAGCCCCGTGAATTAAAACTTTATGCAATGTTGGAGTCATAGGATGCCAACTGTAATATTTCACATATAGTCTTGCTGTTTCATCAGCATATGTTTGAAACTTTTTATCATCTATGTGATGCCTACTTGTTATGGTTTCTAATATCACTTTCAACCTCTTAATTAATTCAAGATCTACTCCAGTGATTTTTGAGGCAGTTTCTGGATCAGAAAAAAAGCGTCTAGCCCTGTTTCCATCATTTGTATTTCCAAAGCCTTGCTTCGGAACATCAACAAGTAGTCCCAGTTCGTCTTTGAACTTTTTTTGTATATTTTTTCTGCTTTCTACTACTATTCTTTTTTCGTCCTCACTTCTTGCTTGCCACTTCTGAATTGGTATTTTATAGGACAAGTGGAGTACTGACTCAAAGAATCGTATTCGTGTGTGCAAAGTAGAAAGACCAAACTTTAAAGCATCAGGATTTTCTGGAACACTCTTAGATAAATTATTAAAGTCTTTAGAAGTGAGTCCGCAGATGTAGCACCTCATTGTTGAAGTTGTTCCTGTTGCTGCATTGCACACTTTCCCATCAACCATTGTAAATAGTAAAATATGCTCGACATTTAAAACTCCACCATCAATTGGTACTTCCGTTTTGCTCAATGTGTTTATCTGTTCCTGGATGTACTGGATTTCTTCGTTCGTAATGTCTGTTGTTTCATGTACAAAACGGATGCGGATTGGTCTGCAGAATCTCGTAGAGGAGGGGGTTGTGTTTTGCCAAATGGTTCTCTTCGTTCCGTTAAAATTACCAACTAATTTGATAGGTACACAGGAGCTTTGAAAGATATTAGCGTCACTATCGCTTATGTTCTGAAATTTCTGCTTGAATTGCGATTGTTGAGAGCCATCACAACCCCATTTGGATATTAATTGTAGGGTGTGCCTCGTTTCTAAATCAATGTCTTGTAATACTTCTTCCAAATACACTGTAAAAAATAAAAATAAATTTACGAGAATTTACCGCTCATTTTTAAGGGGAAATCTCGTTTTCGTATATGAAGGACAAACCCTCGTAAATCTACATTTTGAATATGAAGAAGCCCTTTTCTTACTGAAATCGCGACTGCACCTTTAAATTACGGTAGAGTCTCGCTAATCTATGACGTCATACCCAAATGTGACGTAGGACCGGAAATTTCCCATCCTACTCCGACCGAACATGCCCACAATCGAATCGAAGCGAAGCGATTATGACTTGTTAATCGAGTCGAGTGCCAGTCGTCAAAGGGCCGTGTCTACGCTGCCGGCCGGCCGGAAACGGAGTACTTCGGGCTCTGCTGCCGGCTTGTGCAGAAGTCGTAATTTGGTTTACTGCACAGATATGGGCGTGATTTCAAAAGATGTAAATAAGCCGGCCGTACGCTTCGTGATTGGCTCATTCGGAACCGTCTTATTTGCCTGGTCTGCCAAAATAGAAAATGAATCGCGGGGTGTATTTAAGGTTTCACGCCAACAGGAAGTTCTTATATGCACTCTTTGTGTTTACGTTTCCCTATTCGGACAGTGCGATTTACCAAATTTTTAATTAAAGATGTGGAGAGAAAGAAATGATTTTGTTTTGATTATAAAAGTTATTTATGCTGTTGTAACATGTCCCCAAACCAACCAATATGCTGTTGTAATTTTATTCACTGTTTAAAATATTATATTTTAAAAGAATTAAAAATTACTTAAACTGCAAGAGTATTAACCAAATTGTTGCATTGATCATCTTATTTATTTTTAATTATTATTATCTATTTTTAATATGTATCGTTCAAATACTAAACATTTATTACCCGTTACCTTGCCAACTTTTTATTAAGTAAAATCCTGTTTTTAACGAAAATATATATATCGATATTTCATTATGTCAACGTGTAAACGTCATAATTAATTATGTTAGCTGAGAAATCTTAAGTTTTGATATGAATTGTGCAGTTTATATAACAGACATACTGTTTGGCTTACTTTTTGAATACTCTTATTGAACTTTTAACTAGCGGTCAAAATTGTCTTTTCATTTAGTCAATCTTTCCCTTCATTTATACTTAGTATGTGTTAGCATAATTGTTATTTTTTTAATATAATCAATTTTAATTATACATTTAGTTATGCCAAATGTAAATATACTGCATAAGTTTATATATTGTTCTCTTTCTTTTATGGATTAGTTTTTGACAGTTTAAACCAGTTTTTGATGCTTGTCATGTCAAAAACACAGCCCAAGCTTGTTGCATATATGTGTGTTTATTTGTATATTAAGCGTGTTCATTAGGGGGAGGGTCATTCCATTTTAATGTCAACCTTCAGACCAAATTTAGTGTAATTTGCTGTCAACCCTATTTTTTCATGTATCTCGTTTTTTCCTTGATCCTATCATAGTAGAATCCATAGATAGGACCGTCACGAATGTGTTAGATGCCTTTGTGCAAACACTGATTTAGTGCCCCTATATAAAAAAAAAAAAAATTCACCTTCAAAACAAAACTATCATTTTACTATTCCATGTACTTATTGTTGGAAAATATCATAATAAAATCGAGTCTCAGGAGGTTACCCCCTATAAATATTCAGTTTTTGAAACAAAATTATGATTTTACAACACCATATTAGTATTCAGAAGAGAATATACGGCATTGCTCTGGACTGTAGTGTTGCCCGATGGATACCCGGCACTGCCGAAAACTCACCCATGTGCTTGTAAAGTCAATAGAACCAAAAACACTGAGGTAGGTATCTAACAGTTACCATGGTTGCAGAGATCAGATTTGCTTCCATCTAGACTAGTCTTTTGCAGAGTTCTAGTGATATGGAATTCATTAAGTTCAAGCACAGACTTGGGAGGTATCCTTCAAGGAGTTGCCTGTTCTTTACACCCCCCCTCCCCCAGAAAAAAAAAGGATGAAAGAAGGGGGAGGGGAGAATAAAGTGTATTTTTTTTCAACAATAATTATAGAACACTGCCATAATGTTTAACGAGTGAACAGGGTGGCGACAGATCATGGAAAAATCATGGAAGCATCAGGGAATTTCGTAAAAATATCCAAAAATCAGGGAACTTTCGTTTTCACCTAGTTGACAAGATCATTTTTAGTTGTGGATCAGCATCTAACTCACAAGTCATAGTGTCGTTCTGGATCATACAATACTCAAGTGATGCAGACACATTATGAATCCAAGACTCAATTGGTGTAGGCACTATATGAGTCCAAAACCGCAGGTATTCGGACTTGTACTAAGATACGGATCATATGAGAAACCAGACATAGGCCTAACTTACTAAGGGCAAGAGGAAGCAATTGCCCCCTTAAAATTCAAGAAAATTCAGATATAACCCATTTGAAAATGGTATTTTCTACAATAGGAAACATTTGCCCCCCCCCTCCCCATGTTAAATGCCAGCTTAGACATGTGAATCAATCAGATATATGAATGTGAATATGAAACACTCTTTCTGGGTCAAAACTTCTGCATCTGGGCAATCCAGTAACAAATTATATTGAAAAGTAATGATTCGTTACCCCTAGTGGTCAATTGCAATTGCCCTTTACACCAAGAGGGTGGAATTTTGTAGTCATTGTGACCTCTGTCCCCTTATTCCACTCTGGAGTTTTCTACAGTCACAGTAATTTTGATCATTGTCAGGTATACGACGATCAGGGAATTTTGTTTCTTAATTTCTGTAGCCACCCTGGTGAATGCACTGTACAACTAGTAAAAAGGTCACTTTGGTATAACGTTTCCGATTTACACAGAGACACCAGGACATTGAATCAAAAGTAATGAGAAATCCTTAAATCTAAATAAAAAGCATGAAAATATTTTAATTTTATATGTGAACTGTTTGTTTTTCTAAATAAAGTAATATAATACAAAGAAAACTACAACAATACAAACGACAAGTTTTATCATAGTTAATATTATTTGGAAGCATTGATTTTATTGAAGCTTCTTTTGATTATCCAGATTTACATAAGGTAGGTTTGAAATTCAAGGAACCCTTTTCAGAATACAAGATAATGGCTGATGGTTAATTTAATTTCAAGAACTTTAGATGTTTTAATAAAAAGTCAAACATTTCAAAGGGCTGATTAATTTTTATGACTTTCTCATTGACAACTCAAATGGAAAGTGCAGTATCTCTTATTGCTACAATATGGGAAAATGGAACAAAAAAGGTAAAAAGAACATGGCTTATGTATTTTATCAAATTAAATTCTGAGTTTTGTTTTGAATGTAAAATATTTAGAAGGAAAAAAAAAACTCTTTTCTACTGCAGAATTTAAAAATTTGCTCACTGTTTAAAATGTTTTCAAAGGCATGACAATGCATTCATAAAATGTTTAAAAGCATGGTACAAAATAAAAATATGTATGTTTAAAAAATGGCTCTATCAATAAAAACAAAATAAAATTTGTTTAATGTTAAGGAAAAAATGTTGTAGGTCAATTGTTGAATTAGATCTTTCTAAAATGATAAAACAATTTGCACAAAGAAAACCACAAAAGTCACATTATAATGTCTAAAATTCTTTTTAAAAAACGAATATCCTTAAAAGAGTACTAAAATTTTGCCTGCATATCTAAAATTTGTTAATATGTCAGAAAAATATATTCACAGTAAAAATATTTCATCATAAGAGTAAAAAACTTAGAATTACAACATCAAATTTAATTATTTGATAATTATGGCTGGTATTGCTTGGAATAAGCTGGTTTAGTTGACAGATTTTTTTTAAAGGAGCCACTAGTATTATTTGTGCCTGCTCATCATTTTTCCTAGCAATTTGTTTAGATACTATCTAAACAGGGACCCTACTAGGAAAAGGAGAAAGGGCTTTCTGAGCTCTTCATCTGCTCATAATAGTGATAATAGTTTCAAAAGCATGGAACTCAAAAGAAGTATGAGAGACTATTATTACACACATTATCCATTTTTTATGAAAAACAACATTTTATAAGAAACCAATATAGGAAAATTGACTTGCACTCAGGGGGAAGGGGGATAACGGGATATATCCCCCCCCCTGAAATTTTTGGATTAGTGATGAAATTCCGTCTATTTATACACATATAAGTTCATATCTCCTGGCTATGCACCTGCTTGCACATGAATACTTTTTTTGCAAAATTGTACCATGGATGGCACTTGAGGGATTGCAGATTTCCATTGAGTAACTGATGTAATGAAAAAGCATTAAATGTGTTTGCTACCACTGACACAAGGGACACAATTCTCTCTTTCTCTATGCTTTCCCACCAAATGCTGAAAAAGTGCAATCCGTACAGGCGGCTGTGTCAAAAATATTCTATAGCTCTGTGGCATGCGATGGGCACTTTGATTAACTGCCATGTTATTGGTGGTTCAATCAATCAATGGCAACAGCTGCACTTTTTCAGCATAGGGCAGTCTATCTAGTTTTTTTTCTATACTGATGTATGTAGGTGAGTCGGAAAATGTTTCCCCTGGCGACTGAGGATAGGTGTGTTTGAAAGTCAAACAATATAATGAGACATGAAAGATATGACACAACTATATTTGTCAACATAAGTAACTAGCCTCCTTCGGCGATCAGTTTTGGCCATCGATGGCGGCTTCGCAGCCAAAATGTGCAACCTAGAGCACACAGGCCGCTCCGCTACTGGCTTGTGCAACCTATGGCACACTGGCCTCTTCTGACCGAAATTTGCAACCTACGGGCCGTCTGCCTTCGTCAACCAGCTGGTCTGACCGTTTCACATACGGGCTGCATTCACACATTTTGGTGAGTGGCTGCATCCGGCAACCAGCTGGTGGCCTCTTCGCAACCAAATAGTGCAACCTACAGTCTGCCCCACCTTCAGCGACCACCTGGTCCGCCAACAGGCCACTTTGGAAAAGAAATGTGCCCCCTACCAGCCACTCGCCTTCGGCAACCAGCTGAACAAAAGCTCAATAGTTTGTCCATAATTATAAACATTTTGTTAGTTGGAATAATCCATAGCTTTTCCATGAGAGCTGTGACAGGCCAAAATGTTGCCCACATTGCGTGTCACCTCTTGATTGACCTGGCAGTTCGCCAAATATTTTACCCCTCCTCTCTACTTCTGCTTGATTTGGGAGAAGAGAAAAAATCTGCATCTCACATGCAGTTGTGCAAACACACGCAATTATGATACGCTTTTAATATATAGTACTTTAGTGCGTATTTAAAATCTGAAAGTGTTTCAGATTTTAAATACGCACTGATTTTATTTATCTGAAAGTGATTCAGAGCCCATTAAGCTCAAGCTCCTTCAACAAATATTTATAAGCCCTTCCCCCCCCCCCCAAAAAAAAATCATCATACAATAAAAATATTGTATTTCACTCAATGTACATACAAACGCTAAAGAAATAAAACTTTCTTTTTAGTTTTAGAAGTTTTTTTCAGCCGAGTTCGATCTGTATTTGGGATGCAGTACTCCAAGAGGTGGGCTATGATGGGTCAAAAAGTAGATATTGTGCATTCGGTGCCACGAATCACACAAGACAAGTACATAGAAATCACATAGTACATTTCGATACTAGAATGTTATACAATAAGTGTAGCTATACCAATTCTTGATAGCTTTTTGTTAAATTTAATTCTAGATTTACGGGGCTATACAAAAAGTCTTCTAACCTACTGGCCAATTTACCATCTACAACCAGGGGTGTAGTGGGGCTGGAACTGTGTTCCGTTACTCAAATGAGATTATTATTATTACTAGCTGCCTTCGGCGACCACTTTTGGCCGTCGATGGCCACTTCGCGACTGGCTTGTGCAACCTACGGAACTCGGGCCTCTTCGCAACCAAAATTTGCAACCTGCGGGTTTGTTTTGTTTTGCCAGGAGAGGACAGCTTGCATCACTGAATGTGTCGCTTAGAGCTACATATACGTCCTTCCCGGAATTTCCCGCCACAATTCGGAACCTCATCAGAAGGTGGGGGACTTCTGAATATTGGCACCTCTTGGAAACTGCTAGCAACCACCTAGAGGACTTTCGGAACCACGGATTTAACGTGCACGTACACCGCATGTACACGGTGGTCTTTAGTGGTATGCTGGTATCGAACCCGCAACCTTCCGGTTACGAGTCCAATGCCTTAACCACTGGGTTACCACAGCCCCCAACCTGCGGGTTGTCTGCCTTCAGCAACCAGCTGGTTTGACTGCTTCACGTCCAGCCTATGCAGCATATGGGCTGCTTTTATACATTTTGGTGAACGGCCGCATCCAGCAATCAGCTGGTCTGCCGACGGCCTCTTCACAACCAAAAAGTGCAACCTACGGGCTACCCACCTTCGGCGATCACCTGGTCCAGCAACGGGCTGCTCCGAAAAAAAAAAAAATTGCTACCTACAGCCTGCTCACCTTCAGCGACCAGCTGAATGAAAGCTCAATAGTTTGTCCGTAATCGTAAATTTTTTGAAATTCAATATGCCCACTCGCACGGGCCGTGTGCAATGACCACACCTGATACTTGACCCCTTCAACATATCTGTGTTCTAACTGTCATTTATCGCTAATACCTATGCAACTACTAAAAACAGAGTCCCATCATCAATATAATAACCTGTCTTCCTGCCGCAATGCGAACACAGAAGAGAAGAAGGGGGATGTTAAGTGTGTCAGTCTAACAACTACATGTCTATGATTTTATTTTTTCAAAATTGGAGTCATGTTTCAACAGCTCAACTCTGAACTCTAGAAATTCTAAGTTCAGAATAACATGACTCCAATTTTTAAAAAATAAAATCATAGACACAGGGGTATAGCCAGAGGGGGGCTGCAGCCCCCCCCTCTGAAATGGGACCCTTTACTTAGCTTACAGTTTGATACCAAGTTTAGAATTCAAATTTAGCTTGCAATTTGATGTCCAGCCCCCCTTCCCTGAAATTAAATCCTGGCTATGCTACTTCATAGATGTGTAGTCGTTAGTCTGACTGACACAGTTAACAGAGGCACAAAGTCTACCTTACTGGTTGGCAATTTTTTAAAGCGAATTTTCGTGGGCCAGCATTGCTGGACAGCTTGCCGGCTAGTAATTATAGATTTACGACAAAAACAAAATAACCAACAACATAAATACACCAAATTAACCTAAATAAAAGCTATAATCCAACGCAACTTGTAAAGAAGTTTAAACGAATTCAGAATTAAACAAATGCTTATGTCTCGCAACAATCAAAATAAAAGTTACGATCCAACAACGTTGAAATCAAAATCCATCTGGTTAAAAAATTCAAAATTAAATAAACGTTTATGACAATGTCCCATAACAATCGAAATAAAATTGATCTTAACGATCCAACACGGTTGAAATCAAAATCCATCCAGTTAACCAAATTCAAAATAAATGCTTACAACAAAAACAAACTAAACAATTTAAAAATACTCCGGTGAGAGCAATGAAAAAAAAAGAAACGCGACTTCAAAAAACAATAACAATATACGTTTATGCTGCCAATTTCTAAAAAAGAATTGCTACAAGTAGATGTTTAAGTGTTGTGCCAAGCCTAAACTTGATTGTAACCTTTGGTTACGATCAAGGTGATTATGTTCCGTGATTTTTTTTCGAAGAATCAAGGAATGAATCATTTGCTTCGCTTCTCTGTTTACTTTTTCAAGGCGTGATATCTCGCTAGATATTTAGAGTTGAAAGTAGCTGCAAGTTAAAAAAAAAGGTTAATTTTTTAGAGATTTTTCAAGCTGTACAAAAAGTTTTTGCTTTTAGTTAGAGATAAGAATGTTGTTTTTATAAAAATTTCAACATGGCCACAGATGACAGATGCACTGGGAGCAATGAGTCAATCCCGGAATCATTAGGAACTGGACTTTTATTATTTAGACAAGCACATTGAGACATTTGTCATACTGCTTGATAAGCTTCAAAAGGCCCTCCAGGAAAACATCAGTGCTTTGTATACGGACGAAGAATTGAATGTTTATGGGCAAAAGACGACACAGCAAGTGAACACGCAAGACACCGATACACCATTGGGTAGAGGTTGACTGCAATCAAGCAGATGGTGCTGTTGCAGTGACTCCACAAAGCAAAGACCAGCCTCTCAGTCTGGTTCCAGTAGGTTTGTAGAGAAGGTGCGTTTTGAATTCATGGTCAAAGGAGGAAGTGAAAGCAGTTATCCACTATGAATGGGCACTTGGAGTATCAGGAGCAGAAATTCGTAACCGCCTCGTGGAAGTCTATGGCCCAGGTGTGATGTTGAAGCAAATGGTGCCGCAAATTCAGTGATGAATGTCAGCAAGTGCAGGACATACCGAGACCTGGACGGACGTACATGGCCACTACAGATGCAAATGTCAGGAAAGTGAATGACATGATTAAAGTGAACCAGTGTATCACCATTGATAGAGTAGCAGAAGAACTTGGAATCGGACTTGAGGGAGCTCACAAGATCATCCACAGCAATCTTCAATACAGGCAAGTGTCAGCACAATGGGTGCCCCGACAACTGACCCCAACATTCATGGAACAACACATGGCAGTCAGCCTGGAACATCTTGTGCATTACCATGAAGAGGGCAATGACTTTCTGGTTAGGATTGTGACAGGAGATGCAACATGAATCCACCATTTCACACCCGAAACGAAGGCCGCATTAATGGAGTGGAAACATATGTTATCGCCTGTCCTAAAGAAGTTCAAAACAACTTCCTCTGTAGGTAAAGTGCACCTCACAGTTTTCTAAGATGCCATGGAGTTTTGTTGGAGTTGGACTATTTGGAGGTTGAAACCATCAATGCTACACGGTACTGTGACATCCTTTTGAAATAGAAAGAGGCAATACAGAAAAAGTGGCCTGGCCTTCTCAGATCTGGCGTTTGATGTTGCATGACAATGCGAGACCACATTCGGTGACAGCAATGCAAAACCGTATTGCAATTCTTGGTTGGGAGCAGCTACATCATCCCCCATACAGTCCTGATCTCGCACGAAGTGACTTCCATCTGTTTCTGGCTTTGAAGAAGAATCTCGGCAGAAGGCGCTTTGGAAGCAATGCTGAAACCATTTAATGCTTCTTTCATGTGCAAAGACCTGAATTTTACCTGGAGGGCTTATTGAAGCATATCAAGCGGTATGACAAATGTCTCAACGTACTTGGTACTTATGTGGAAATATAAAGTTATATCTTATCTTTCATGTCTCATTCTATTTTTTTACTTTCATACACAAATCTGACCGAAGTCGACAGGGAAACTCATTTTCTGACTCCTCCCTCGTATATCTTTCATATTCTCCAGTTCTCAGCAGATACTGGTACTGATAAAAATAATTTTGACATCCATTTTACAAATAATCGAGAATTTTTATGGGAAATTATCTGTGCAAAATAGGAAAGGGTTCGTGTGTAACTACACTGAAGAGCCAAAACATTATGATCTCCTACTGGGTACTAGAAGAACAACCAAGTTATTAGAAACAGGTTGTACTAAATATTTAAGTAGTGGTTACCCAAAGTCGAGATATTGGAACATGGTGGTGTTTGAGCTCTGGTGAGTAGGTGGTCAGGACATTAATTGGAATTCATCGTTATGCTCATCGAACCACTCCAACACAATTCCAGCCTTGTAACATGGCACAAGGTTTCATTTCCTGTTGGGAAGACGTATGCCAAATAAGGGTGCAACTGATCCGCGATAATATTCAGATAGTCCACCACATTCCTGGTCTGTTCTACCACAACTATGGGTCCCAGTTCTGCCCAAGGGAACATCCCCCAAAGCATAATACCACCAGCCTGCAATCTGTGTATAGCCTGCTGTACAAGAGGGGAGCAGCTGTTCTCCTGGAAGACAGCGTGCCCTAACACAATTATTAACATGATGAAAAAAAAATCAAGAGTCTTCGGGCCATTACAATCTGCCCTCTATCAAATTTGCTTCAATAAACAGCCTTTCCCATCACTCACAAAGATTAGTGCAAGAAGGATTTTTTACCTTCACCAGCAGATAAATACCAATCCCACTTAATTACGTGCTCTCCATGTGATCCAGACGAGTTCATTGAAAAATTGGGGGTGGTCATAATGTTTTGGCTTGTCAGTGTATGTCCGTCCTCCTCAAGTATTATATTGAAATCAAATGTATTTATTATGAATGAAAATGCTAGAGTTGTGTGCTAGAGAGGGCATGCACATTAAAGGGTTAATACCACTGCTAATGTAAAATGTCTGCACTTAAAAATTGCCCCCAATTCCTGTTTTACATTTTGGGGACAATTTAAAAAACGTCCTGAAATCGCAGATTGTCGGAAAATGGGGATGTTTGGTCACCTTACACAAATCACAAAGTAACACGGAAATTGGGGACGTATGGTCACCTCAATATAAGGTGACCAAACGTCCCCATTTTCCGGCGACAGTCCCTAATTTCAGGACGTTTTTCAAATTGCCTCCAAAATGTGAAACAGGAATTGGGGACAATTTTTAATTATTGCCTTGTTTTTTAATTAAATTACTGATAATTATTTCATTAAGTATACATGCCCAGTTTTGTTTCAAATCGGAAGATGTCTCCGATTCTACATTCAAAATTGGTCACTTTACTCAAGGGCGGCTCCAGCGAGGGGCATAGCCCCTCCGACTTTTGTTTGACATAGATTCGTTACTTCACATTCCTCACGTTCAAATGGCATTTTAACATTTATAGACTATCTAAAGATTCAATGGCCCCTCCGAAATTCAGCTGGAGCCGCCCTTGCTTTACCTAACCATTTTTGCGACTTTCTTCGATTTTGCTAATACCAGCAATAATAGATAAAATTCTGATGTCAACTTCTTGAACAAGGAATTATTTCTTTTAAAATCATTATGTAAAAAATTGAAATGTCGACATCCTATTTGGTCATGTTAAAATATTTTGGATAAATTTTCGAACCAGGAATTGGGCTCAAATATGTGTAGTGTCTCCAATTATGAAACAAAAATTGGGGACATATGAGGGGGGAAACATGATTTTTTTTTTTTTTAATTTGAAGAAATATCTTTTAACTAAAACTTTTTCTCCAATTGTGTTACATTTTGAGGACAAATTTTAAAAAAAGTTTGAAATTGAGGACGTTTGGTTACCATTGACCGTTAAAAAATTTTTTGGACAAATCTGTTTGGTGTGCCCAATTCTGAAACAAACATTGAGGACGTGCCCATGTTTGAAAATTATAAATTCCACGAACTTTTCAAATAAACTTCTTATTCAGTTGAAGCATTATTAACCTATGAACAAATGTTTGACCAAAAAAAGTTGGTTGCTAAGGTGTGACGTAGTGATAATGACGTAGGTGAAAGAGCTCTTGCAATATTGTTTTTTAATTATTAATTTTGAAAGTTGTTGCTACTTACAGACACTGGTAAAAAGTGAAATTTCTTACCAATTGAATAATTTGACTATTATTAATAATGGCTGAACAGCACTTTGTCAAAATTTCAAAGTCCATTCATTGAAGATTGGAAACTTCGCTTTATCCAATATCGAGTTGACCTAAAAAAATTTCAGTGACGTCACGTGAAATACTCTATAGATTTTAGTGCGATTTACTTTCTTGGATAACTTTTAAAAATTAACTGATTCCTCTTCTTGCTTTTTACGTTAAGTAGGTGTCAAAAGAGTAGCTCATTTGAATGAAGTTTCCGTTATTCTTATAATGCAGCTGACGCTCAAATAGATTTTCTTTTCTTTTTTTAAACTTTTTTAATTATTTAAATATTACAAACTATTTTATATAATAATCACTTACATTTTTTTGTAAATATTTCTTTTCAAATTTAAATTTTGTGGAGGGGGCAAGGGGATACCACCCGCATCCCAATAGAAATTGAGTAATATGCGATATTCAGATATTCAAATTCCTTAGATTGCAAGGCACATCTAATCGCAATATTTATAGGAAGGAGGCCGCCCCCCCCCTAAATTTCGATTCTCGATCATAATAATCAAGGTTTTTTGTGAATTTCTGTCCTTTTACCATTTTTGACCCCCCCCCCAATTTTTTTCTCGCAACGTTCCTAAAGGGGGGAATTGCCCCCTTTGAGGTAAAATAGCTTGTGTAGCTAAAAATGTTGTTGTATTGTGAAATTTTCACATAATTTAGTGTAATAATAAAGAGGTAAAACACTGGGAGACCTGCATGGCCCGATGACTGCAGAGTTACAGTTTCGGATAAGATATTGCTTGTCGGTTTCCCATCTGCGAAACTGCTCGTCTAGATCACTTCTATCCATGAATAAAAATTTATCTATTGCAGAAAAACAAAAGTGCACTTGCCGATGACTGAATTCGATGAGTTAACGATGAGTCGATGAACGGCCGAGCAGAAAACAAGCAGTCATTGCTACTAGAGATGAGTTCGGGCTCATTTTTTGAAGCCCGAGCCCGAAGACTTTTAATCCGAGCCCGAGCAATATTATTAAAGTTGGAGCCCGAGCCCGAAATTTCAGCTAAAGACAAATAAAATTAACTACTACATTAAGAGGATACAATAAATTTTGGAGCTTCACACACCTCCTAGTCCCCCGTGCCGCTATTTTTTCAAATAAGTACGTCTATTTATCCCATGAATCACTTTTTAAAATCTGTTTTAAGGAGTATGTTCAACAAAGAAGAAATTTTTCACGAGCCCGCAGCCCGAACGCAATCGTGAATTACAGAGCCCGAGCTCGGGCTCGTGAAAAATTTCTTCTTTGTTGAACATACTCCTTAAAACAGATTTTAAAAAGTGATTCATGGGATAAATAGACGTACTTATTTGAAAAAATAGCGGCACGGGGGACTAGGAGGTGTGTGAAGCTCCAAAATTTATTGTATCCTCTTAATGTAGTAGTTAATTTTATTTGTCTTTAGCTGAAATTTCGGGCTCGGGCTCCAACTTTAATAATATTGCTCGGGCTCGGGCGGGCTCGGATTAAAAGTCTTCGGGCTCGGGCTTCAAAAAATGAGCCCGAACTCATCTCTAGTAGCAATGACTGCTTGTTTTCTGCTCGGCCGTTCATCGACTCATCGTTAACTCATCGAATTCAGTCATCGGCAAGTGCACTTTTGTTTTTCTGCAATAGATAAATTTTTATTCATGGATAGAAGTGATCTAGACGAGCAGTTTCGCAGATGGGAAACCGACAAGCAATATCTTATCCGAAACTGTAACTCTGCAGTCATCGGGCCATGCAGGTCTCCCAGTGTTTTACCTCTTTATTATTACACTAAATTATGTGAAAATTTCACAATACAACAACATTTTTAGCTACACAAGCTATTTTACCTCAAAAGGGGGCAATTCCCCCCTTTAGGAACGTAGCGAGAAAAAAAATTGGGGGGGGGGTCAAAAAGGGTAAAAGGACAGAAATTCACAAAAAACCTTGATTATTATGATCGAGAATCGAAATTTAGGGGGATGGGGCGGCGGCCTCCTTAAATTCCTATAAATATTTGCATAATTTAGATGTGTCCCCTTCCACAAAATTTAAATTTGAAAAGAAATATTTACAAAAAAATGTAAGTGATTATTATATAAAATAGTTTGTAATATTTAAATAATTAAAAAAAGAAAAGAAAATCTATTTGAGCGTCAGCTGCATTATAAGAATAACGGAAATTTCATTCAAATGAGTTATTCTTTTGACACCTACTTAACGTAAAAAGCAAGAAGAGGAATCAGTTAATTTTTAAAAGTTATCCAAGAAATATGAAAGTTAAAATCGCACTAAAATTCCTATAGAGAATTTCAATTTCAATGAATGGACTTTGAAATTTTGACAAAGTGCTGTTCAGCCATTATTAATAATAGTCAAATTATTCAATTGGTAAGAAATTTCACTTTTTACCAGTGTCTGTAAGTAGCAACAACTTTCAAAATTAATAATTAAAAAACAATATTGCAAGAGTTCTTTCACCTACGTCATTATCACTACGTCACACCTTAGCAACCAACTTTGTTTTGGTCAAACATTCGTTAATAGGTTAATAATGCTTCAACTGAATAAGAAGTTTATTTGAAAAGTTCCTGGAATTTATAATTTTCAAACATGGGCACGTCCTCAATGTTTGTTTCAGAATTGGGCACACCAAACAAATTTGTCCAAAAAATTTTTTAACGGTCAATGGTAACCAAACGTCCTCAATTTCGAACTTTTTTTAAAATTTGTCCTCAAAATGTAACAAACACAATTGGAGAAAAAGTTTTAGTTAAAAGATATTTCTTCAAATTAAAAAAAAAAAAAAATCATGTTTCCCCCCTCATATGTCCCCAATTTTTGTTTCATAATTGGAGACACTACACATATTTGAGCCCAATTCCTGGTTCGAAAATTTATCCAAAATATTTTAACATAACCAAATAGGATGTCGACATTTCAATTTGTTACATAATGATTTTAAAAGAAATAATTCCTTGTTCAAGAAGTTGACATCAGAATTTTATCTATTATTGCTGGTATTAGCAAAATCGAAAAAAGTCGCAAAAATGGGTTAAGGTAAAGCAAGGGCGGCTCCAGGCTGAATTTTCGGAGGGGGCCATTGAACTCTTTAGATAGTCTATAAATTGTTTAAAATGCCATTTGAACGTGAGGAATGTGAAGTATACGAATCTAATGTTCAAAAACAAAAAGTTCGGAGGGGGCTATGGCCCCTTCGCTGGAGCCGCCCTTGAGGTAAAGTGACCAGATTTTTTAATGTAGAATCGGAGACATCTTCCCGATTTTGAAACAAAACTGGGGGCATGTATAATTAATGAAAGAATTATCAGTAATTTAATTAAAAAACAACGCAATAATTAAAAATGGTCCCCAATTCCTGTTTCACATTTTGGAGGCAATTTGAATAACGTCCTGAAATTAGGGACTGTCGCCGGAAAATGGGGACGTTTGGTCACCTTATGTTGAGGTGACCATATGTCCCCAATTTCCGTGTTACTTTGTGATTTGTGTAAGGTGACCAAACATCCCCATTTTCCGACAATCTGCGATTTCAGGACGTTTTTTAAATTGTCCCCAATATGTAAAACAGGAATTGGGGGCAATTTTTAAGTGGAGCAGTGGTATTAACCCTTTAATGTGCATGCCCTCTCTAGCACACAACTCTAGCATTTTCATTCATAATAAATACATTTGATTTCAATATAATACTTGAAGAGGACGGACATACACTGACAAGCCAAAACATTATGACCACCCCTAATTTTTCAATGAACTCGTCTGGATCACATGGCGAGCACGTAATTAAGTGGGAATGGTATTTATCTGCTGGTGAAGGTAAAAAATCATTCTTGCACTAATCTTTGTGAGTAATGGGAAAGGCTGTTTATTGAAGCAAATTTGATAGAGGGCAGATTGTAATGGCCCGAAGACTCTTGATTTTTTCTTCATCATGTTAATAATTGTGTCAGGGCACGCTGTCTTCCAGGAGAACAGCTGCTCCCCTCTTGTACAGCAGGCTATATATACACAGATTGCAGGCTGGTGGTATTATGCTTTGAAGGATGTTCCCTTGGGCAGAACTGGGACCCATAGTTGTGGTAGAACAGACCAGGAATGTGGTGGACTATCTGAATATTATCGCGGATCAGTTGCACCCTTATTTGGCATACGTCTTCCCATCAGGAAATGAAACCTTGTGCCATGTTACAAGGCTGGAATTGTGTTGGAGTGGTTCGATGAGCGTAACGATGAATTCCAATTAATGTCCTGACCACCTACTCACCAGAGCTCAAACACCACCATGTTCCAATATCTCGACTTTGGGTAACCACTACTTAAATATTTAGTACAACCTGTTTCTAATAACTTGGTGTTTCTTCCAGTACCCAGTAGGAGATCATAATGTTTTGGCTCTTCAGTGTAGTTACACAAGAACCCTTTCCTATTTTGCACAGATAATTTCCCATAAAAATTCTCGATTATTTGTAAAATGGATGTCAAAATTATTATCAGTACCAGTATCTGCTGAGAACTGGAGAATATGAAAGATATACGAGGGGGGAGTCAGAAAATGAGTTTCCCTGTCGACTTCGGTCAGAGTTGTGTATGAAAGTCAAAAAATAGAATGAGACATGAAAGATAAGATATAACTTTATATTTCCACATAAGTACCAAGTACGTTGAGACATTTGTCATACCGCTTGATATGCTTCAATAAGCCCTCCAGGTAAAATTCAGGTCTTTGCACATGAAAGAAGCATTAAATGGTTTCAGCATTGCTTCCAAAGCGCCTTCTGCCGAGATTCTTCTTCAAAGCCAGAAACAGATGGAAGTCACTTCGTGCGAGATCAGGACTGTATGGGGGATGATGTAGCTGCTCCCAACCAAGAATTGCAATACGGTTTTGCATTGCTGTCACCGAATGTGGTCTCGCATTGTCATGCAACATCAGAACGCCAGGCCACTTTTCTGTATTGCCTCTTTCTATTTCAAAAGGATGTCACAGTACCGTGTAGCATTGATGGTTTCAACCTCCAAATAGTCCAACTCAACAAAACTCCATGGCATCTTAGAAAACTGTGAGGTGCACTTTACCTACAGAGGAAGTTGTTTTGAACTTCTTTAGGACAGGCGATAACATATGTTTCCACTCCATTAATGCGGCCTTCGTTTCAGGTGTGAAATGGTGGTTTCATGTTGCATCTCCTGTCACAATCCTAACCAGAAAGTCATTGCCCTCTTCATGGTAATGCACAAGATGTTCCAGGCTGACTGCCATGTGTTGTTCCATGAATGTTGGGGTCAGTTGTCGGGGCACCCATTGTGCTGACACTTGCCTGTATTGAAGATTGCTGTGGATGATCTTGTGAGCTCCCTCAAGTCCGATTCCAAGTTCTTCTGCTACTCTATCAATGGTGATACACTGGTTCACTTTAATCATGTCATTCACTTTCCTGACATTTGCATCTGTAGTGGCCATGTACGTCCATCCAGGTCTCGGTATGTCCTGTACTTGCTGACATTCATCACTGTATTTGCGGCACCATTTGCTTCAACATCACACCTGGGCCATAGACTTCCACGAGGCGGTTACGAATTTCTGCTCCTGATACTCCAAGTGCCCATTCATAGTGGATAACTGCTTTCACTTCCTCCTTTGACCATGAATTCAAAACGCACCTTCTCTACAAACCTACTGGAACCAGACTGAGAGGCTGGTCTTTGCTTTGTGGAGTCACTGCAACAGCACCATCTGCTTGATTGCAGTCAACCTCTACCCAATGGTGTATCGGTGTCTTGTGTGTTTGTTCACTTGCTGTGTCGTCTTTTGCCCATAAACATTCAATGCTTCATCCATATGCAAAGCACTGATGTTTTCCTGGAGGACCTTTTGAAGCTTATCAAGCAGTATGACAAATGTCTCAATGTGCTTGTCTAAATAATAAAAGTCCAGTTCCTAATGATTCCGGGATTGACTCATTGCTCCCAGTGCATCTGTCATCTGTGGCCATGTTGAAATTTTGATAAAAACAATATTCTTATCTCTAACTAAAAGCAAAAACTTTTTGTACAGCTCGAAAGATCTCTAAAAAATTAACCTTTTTTTTTAACTTGCAGCTACTTTCAACTCTAAATATCTAGCGAGATATCACGCCTTGAAAAAGTAAACAGAGAAGTGAAGCAAATGATTCATTCCTTGATTCTTCGAAAAAAAATCACGGAACATAATCACCTTGATCGTAACCAAAGGTTACAATCAAGTTTAGGCTTGGCACAACATTTAAACATCTACTTGTAGCAATTCTTTTTTAGAAATTGGCAGCATAAACGTATATTGTTATTGTTTTTGAAGTCGCGTTTCTTTTTTTTTCATTGCTCTCACCGGAGTATTTTTAAATTGTTTAGTTTGTTTTTGTTGTAAGCATTTATTTTGAATTTGGTTAACTGGATGGATTTTGATTTCAACCGTGTTGGATCGTTAAGATCAATTTTATTTCAATTGTTATGGGACATTGTCATAAACGTTTATTTAATTTTGAATTTTTTAACCAGATGGATTTTGATTTCAACGTTGTTGGATCGTAACTTTTATTTTGATTGTTGCGAGACATAAGCATTTGTTTAATTCTGAATTCGTTTAAACTTCTTTACAAGTTGCGTTGGATTATAGCTTTTATTTAGGTTAATTTGGTGTATTTATGTTGTTGGTTATTTTGTTTTTGTCGTAAATCTATAATTACTAGCCGGCAAGCTATCCAGCAATGCTGGCCCACGAAAATTTGCTTTAAAAAATTGCCAACCAGTAAGGTAGACTTTGTGCCTCTGTTAACTGTGTCAGTCAGACTAACGACTACACATCTATGAAGTAGCATAGCCAGGATTTAATTTCAGGGAAGGGGGGCTGGACATCAAATTGCAAGCTAAATTTGAATTATAAACTTGGTATGAACTGTAAGCTAAGTAAAGGGTCCCATTTCAGAGGGGGGGGGCTGCAGCCCGCAGCCCCCCTCTGGCTATACCCCTGTGTCTATGATTTTATTTTTTTAAAATTGGAGTCATGTTATTCTGAACTTAGAATTTCTAGAGTTCAGAGTTGAGTTGTTGAAACATGACTCCAATTTTGAAAAAATAAAATCATAGACATGTAGTTGTTAGACTGACACACTTAACATCCCCCTTCTTCTCTTCTGTGTTCGCATTGCGGCAGGAAGACAGGTTATCATATTGATGATGAGACTCTGTTTTTAGTAGTTGCATAGGTATTAGCGATAAATGACAGTTAGAACACAGATATGTTGAAGGGGTCAAGTATCAGGTGTGGTCATTGCACACGGCCCGTGCGAGTGGGCATATTGAATTTCAAAAAATTTACGATTACGGACAAACTATTGAGCTTTCATTCAGCTGGTCGCTGAAGGTGAGCAGGCTGTAGGTAGCAATTTTTTTTTTTTTTTTTTTTTTTCGGAGCAGCCCGTTGCTGGACCAGGTGATCGCCGAAGGTGGGTAGCCCGTAGGTTGCACTTTTTGGTATTGAAGAGGCCGTGGGCAGACCAGCTGATTGCTGGATGCGGCCGTTCACCAAAATGTATAAAAGCAGCCCATATGCTGCATAGGCTGGACGTGAAGCAGTCAAACCAGCTGGTTGCTGAAGGCAGACAACCCGCAGGTTGGGGGCTGTGGTAACCCAGTGGTTAAGGCATTGGACTCGTAACCGGAAGGTTGCGGGTTCGATACCAGCATACTACTAAAGACCACCGTGTACATGCGGTGTACGTGCATGTTAAATCCGTGGTTCCGAAAGTCCTCTAGGTGGTTGCTAGCAGTTTCCAAGAGGTGCCAATATTCAGAAGTCCCCCACCTTCTGATGAGGTTCCGAATTGTGGCGGGAAATTCCGGGAAGGACGTATATGTAGCTCTAAGCGACACATTCAGTGATGCAAGCTGTCCTCTCCTGGCAAAACAAAACAAACCCGCAGGTTGCAAATTTTGGTTGCGAAGAGGCCCGAGTTCCGTAGGTTGCACAAGCCAGTCGCGAATTGGCCATCGACGGCCAAAAGTGGTCGCCGAAGGCAGCTAGTAATAATAATAATCTCATTTGAGTTACGGAACACAGTTCCAGCCCCACTACACCCCTGGTTGTAGATGGTAAATTGGCCAGTAGGTTAGAAGACTTTTTGTATAGCCCCGTAAATCTAGAATTAAATTTAACAAAAAGCTATGAAGAATTGGTATAGCTACACTTATTGTATAACATTCTAGTATCGAAATGTACTATGTGATTTCTATGTACTTGTCTTGTGTGATTCGTGGCACCGAATGCACAATATCTACTTTTTGACCCATCATAGCCCCCCTCTTGGAGTACTGCATCCCAAATACAGATCGAACTCGGCTGAAAAAAACTTCTAAAACTAAAAAGAAAGTTTTATTTCTTTAGCGTTTGTATGTACATTGAGTGAAATACAATATTTTTATTGTATGATGATTTTTTTTTTTTTTGGGGGGGGGGAAGGGCTTATAAATATTTGTTGAAGGAGCTTGAGCTTAATGGGCTCTGAATCACTTTCAGATAAATAAAATCAGTGCGTATTTAAAATCTGAAACACTTTCAGATTTTAAATACGCACTAAAGTACTATATATTAAAAGCGTATCATAATTGCGTGTGTTTGCGCAACTGCATGTGAGATGTAGATTTTTTCTCTTCTCCCAAATCAAGCAGAAGTAAAGAAGAGGGGTAAAATATTTGGCGAACTGCCAGGTCAATCAAGAGGTGACACGCAATGTGGGCAACATTTTGGCCTGTCACAGCTCTCATGGAAAAGCTATGGATTATTCCAACTAACAAAATGTTTATAATTATGGACAAACTATTGAGCTTTTGTTCAGCTGGTTGCCGAAGGCAAGTGGCTGGTAGGGGGCACATTTCTTTTCCAAAGTGGCCTGTTGGCGGACCAGGTGGTCGCTGAAGGTGGGGCAGACTGTAGGTTGCACTATTTGGTTACGAAGAGGCCATCGGTGGACCAGCTGGTTGCCGGATGCAGCCACTCACCAAAATGTATGAATGCAGCCCGTATGTGAAACGGTCAGACCAGCAGGTTGACGAAGGCAGACGGCCCGTAGGTTGCAAATTTCGGTCAGAAGAGGCCAGTGTGCCATAGGTTGCACAAGCCAGTAGCGGAGCGGCCTGTGTGCTCTAGGTTGCACATTTTGGCTGCGAAGCCGCCATCGATGGCCAAAACTGATCGCCGAAGGAGGCTAGTTACTTATGTTGACAAATATAGTTGTGTCATATCTTTCATGTCTCATTATATTGTTTGACTTTCAAACACACCTATCCTCAGTCGCCAGGGGAAACATTTTCCGACTCACCTACATACATCAGTATAGAAAAAAACTAGATAGACTGCCCTATGCTGAAAAAGTGCAGCTGTTGCCATTGATTGATTGAACCACCAATAACATGGCAGTTAATCAAAGTGCCCATAGCATGCCACAGAGCTATAGAATATTTTTGACACAGCCGCCTGTACGGATTGCACTTTTTCAGCATTTGGTGGGAAAGCATAGAGAAAGAGAGAATTGTGTCCCTTGTGTCAGTGGTAGCAAACACATTTAATGCTTTTTCATTACATCAGTTACTCAATGGAAATCTGCAATCCCTCAAGTGCCATCCATGGTACAATTTTGCAAAAAAAGTATTCATGTGCAAGCAGGTGCATAGCCAGGAGATATGAACTTATATGTGTATAAATAGACGGAATTTCATCACTAATCCAAAAATTTCAGGGGGGGGATATATCCCGTTATCCCCCTTCCCCCTGAGTGCAAGTCAATTTTCCTATATTGGTTTCTTATAAAATGTTGTTTTTCATAAAAAAATGGATAATGTGTGTAATAATAGTCTCTCATACTTCTTTTGAGTTCCATGCTTTTGAAACTATTATCACTATTATGAGCAGATGAAGAGCTCAGAAAGCCCTTTCTCCTTTTCCTAGTAGGGTCCCTGTTTAGATAGTATCTAAACAAATTGCTAGGAAAAATGATGAGCAGGCACAAATAATACTAGTGGCTCCTTTAAAAAAAATCTGTCAACTAAACCAGCTTATTCCAAGCAATATTAGCCATAATTATCAAATAATTAAATTTGATGTTGTAATTCTAAGTTTTTTACTCTTATGATGAAATATTTTTACTGTGAATATATTTTTCTGACATATTAACAAATTTTAGATATGCAGGCAAAATTTTAGTACTCTTTTAAGGATATTCGTTTTTTAAAAAGAATTTTAGACATTATAATGTGACTTTTGTGGTTTTCTTTGTGCAAATTGTTTTATCATTTTAGAAAGATCTAATTCAACAATTGACCTACAACATTTTTTCCTTAACATTAAACAAATTTTATTTTGTTTTTATTGATAGAGCCATTTTTTAAATATACATATTTTTATTTTGTACCATGCTTTTAAACATTTTATGAATGCATTGTCATGCCTTTGAAAACATTTTAAACAGTGAGCAAATTTTTAAATTCTGCAGTAGAAAAGAGTTTTTTTTTCCTTCTAAATATTTTACATTCAAAACAAAACTCAGAATTTAATTTAATAAAATACATAAGTCACGTTCTTTTTACTATTTTTGTTCCATTTTCCCTTATTGTGGCAATAAAAGATACTGCACTTTGAGTTGTCAATGTGAAAGTTAAATTAATCAGCCCTTTCAAATGTTTGACTTTTTATTAAAACATCTAAAGTTCTTGAAATTAAATTAACCATCAGCCATTATCTTGTATTCTGAAAAGGGTTCCTTGAATTTCAAACCTACCTTATGTAAATCTGGATAATCAAAAGAAGCTTCAATAAAATCAATGCTTCCAAATAATATTAACTATGATAAAACTTGTCGTTTGTATTGTTGTAGTTTTCTTTGTATTATATTACTTTATTTAGAAAAACAAACAGTTCACATATAAAATTAAAATATTTTAATGCTTTTTATTTAGATTTAAGGATTTCTCATTACTTTTGATTCAATGTCCTGGTGTCTCTGTGTAAATCGGAAACGTTATACCAAAGTGACCTTTTTACTAGTTGTACAGTGCATTCACCAGAGTGGCTACAGAAATTAAGAAACAAAATTCCCTGATCGTCGTATACCTGACAATGATCAAAATTACTGTGACTGTAGAAAACTCCAGAGTGGAATAAGGGGACAGAGGTCACAATGACTACGAAATTCCACCCTCTTGGTGTAAAGGGCAATCGCAATTGACCACTAGGGGTAACGAATCATTACTTTTCAATATAATTTGTTACTGGATTGCCCAGATGCAGAAGTTTTGACCCAGAAAGAGTGTTTCATATTCGCATTCATATATCTGATTGATTCACATGTCTAAGCTGGCATTTAACATGGGGAGGGGGGGGGCAAATGTTTCCTATTGTAGAAAATACCATTTTCAAATGGGTTATATCTGAATTTTCTTGAATTTTAAGGGGGCAATTTCTTCCTCTTGCCCTTAGTAAGTTAGGCCTAGGTCTGGTTTCTCATATGATCCGTATCTTAGTACAAGTCCGAATACCTGCGGTTTTGGACTCATATAGTGCCTACACCAATTGAGTCTGGGATTCATAATGTGTCTGCATCACTTGAGTATTGTATGATCCAGAACGATACTATGACTTGTGAGTTAGATGCTGATCCACAACTAAAAATGATCTTGTCAACTAGGTGAAAACGAAAGTTCCCTGATTTTTGGATATTTTTACGAAATTCCCTGATGCTTCCATGATTTTTCCATGATCTATCGCCACCCTGTTCACTCGTTAAACATTATGGCAGTGTTCTATAATTATTGTTGAAAAAAAATACACTTTATTCTCCCCTCCCCCTTCTTTCATCCTTTTTTTTTCTGGGGGAGGGGGGGTGTAAAGAACAGGCAACTCCTTGAAGGATACCTCCCAAGTCTGTGCTTGAACTTAATGAATTCCATAAAACTAGAACTCTGCAAAAGACTAGTCTAGATGGAAGCAAATCTGATCTCTGCAACCATGGTAACTGTTAGATACCTACCTCAGTGTTTTTGGTTCTATTGACTTTACAAGCACATGGGTGAGTTTTCGGCAGTGCCGGGTATCCATCGGGCAACACTACAGTCCAGAGCAATGCCGTATATTCTCTTCTGAATACTAATATGGTGTTGTAAAATCATAATTTTGTTTCAAAAACTGAATATTTATAGGGGGTAACCTCCTGAGACTCGATTTTATTATGATATTTTCCAACAATAAGTACATGGAATATTAAAATGATAGTTTTGTTTTGAAGGTGAATTTTTTTTTTTTTTTTTTATAGGGGCACTAAATCAGTGTTTGCACAAAGGCATCTAACACATTCGTGACGGTCCTATCTATGGATTCTACTATGATAGGATCAAGGAAAAAACGAGATACATGAAAAAATAGGGTTGACAGCAAATTACACTAAATTTGGTCTGAAGGTTGACATTAAAATGGAATGACCCTCCCCCTAATGAACACGCTTAATATACAAATAAACACACATATATGCAACAAGCTTGGGCTGTGTTTTTGACATGACAAGCATCAAAAACTGGTTTAAACTGTCAAAAACTAATCCATAAAAGAAAGAGAACAATATATAAACTTATGCAGTATATTTACATTTGGCATAACTAAATGTATAATTAAAATTGATTATATTAAAAAAATAACAATTATGCTAACACATACTAAGTATAAATGAAGGGAAAGATTGACTAAATGAAAAGACAATTTTGACCGCTAGTTAAAAGTTCAATAAGAGTATTCAAAAAGTAAGCCAAACAGTATGTCTGTTATATAAACTGCACAATTCATATCAAAACTTAAGATTTCTCAGCTAACATAATTAATTATGACGTTTACACGTTGACATAATGAAATATCGATATATATATTTTCGTTAAAAACAGGATTTTACTTAATAAAAAGTTGGCAAGGTAACGGGTAATAAATGTTTAGTATTTGAACGATACATATTAAAAATAGATAATAATAATTAAAAATAAATAAGATGATCAATGCAACAATTTGGTTAATACTCTTGCAGTTTAAGTAATTTTTAATTCTTTTAAAATATAATATTTTAAACAGTGAATAAAATTACAACAGCATATTGGTTGGTTTGGGGACATGTTACAACAGCATAAATAACTTTTATAATCAAAACAAAATCATTTCTTTCTCTCCACATCTTTAATTAAAAATTTGGTAAATCGCACTGTCCGAATAGGGAAACGTAAACACAAAGAGTGCATATAAGAACTTCCTGTTGGCGTGAAACCTTAAATACACCCCGCGATTCATTTTCTATTTTGGCAGACCAGGCAAATAAGACGGTTCCTAATGAGCCAATCACGAAGCGTACGGCCGGCTTATTTACATCTTTTGAAATCACGCCCATATCTGTGCAGTAAACCAAATTACGACTTCTGCACAAGCCGGCAGCAGAGCCCGAAGTACTCCGTTTCCGGCCGGCCGGCAGCGTAGACACGGCCCTTTGACGACTGGCACTCGACTCGATTAACAAGTCATAATCGCTTCGCTTCGATTCGATTGTGGGCATGTTCGGTCGGAGTAGGATGGGAAATTTCCGGTCCTACGTCACATTTGGGTATGACGTCATAGATTAGCGAGACTCTACCGTAATTTAAAGGTGCAGTCGCGATTTCAGTAAGAAAAGGGCTTCTTCATATTCAAAATGTAGATTTACGAGGGTTTGTCCTTCATATACGAAAACGAGATTTCCCCTTAAAAATGAGCGGTAAATTCTCGTAAATTTATTTTTATTTTTTACAGTGTATTTGGAAGAAGTATTACAAGACATTGATTTAGAAACGAGGCACACCCTACAATTAATATCCAAATGGGGTTGTGATGGCTCTCAACAATCGCAATTCAAGCAGAAATTTCAGAACATAAGCGATAGTGACGCTAATATCTTTCAAAGCTCCTGTGTACCTATCAAATTAGTTGGTAATTTTAACGGAACGAAGAAAACCATTTGGCAAAACACAACCCCCTCCTCTACGAGATTCTGCAGACCAATCCGCATAAGTTTTGTACACGAAACAACAGACATTACGATCAAAGAAATCCAGTACATCCAGGAACAGATAAACACATTGAGCAAAACGGAAGTACTAATTGATGGTGGAGTTTTAAATGTCGAGCATATTTTACTATTTACAATGGTTGATGGGAAAGTGTGCAACGCAGCAACAGGAACAACTTCAACAATGAGGTGCTACATCTGCGGACTCACTTCTAAAGACTTTAATAATTTATCTAAGAGTGTTCCAGAAAATCCTGATGCTTTAAAGTTTGGTCTTTCTACTTTGCACACACGAATACGATTCTTTGAGTCAGTACTCCACTTGTCCTATAAAATACCAATTCAGAAGTGGCAAGCAAGAAGTGAGGACGAAAAAAGAATAGTAGTAGAAACCAGAAAAAATATACAAAAAAAGTTCAAAGACGAACTGGGACTACTTGTTGATGTTCCGAAGCAAGGCTTTGGAAATACAAATGATGGAAACACGGCTAGACGCTTTTTTTCTGATCCAGAAACTGCCTCAAAAATCACTGGAGTAGATCTTGAATTAATTAAGAGGTTGAAAGTGATATTAGAAACCATAACAAGTGGGCATCACATAGATGATAAAAAGTTTCAAACATATGCTGATGAAACAGCAAGACTATATGTGAAACATTGCAGTTGGCATCCTATGACTCCAACATTGCATAAAGTTTTAATTCACGGGGCTACTGTCATCAGGCATGCAATAGTACCTATTGGCCAATTATCAGAGGAAGCTGCAGAAGCTAGAAACAAACATTTTAGATTATACCGTTCAAAATATTCCAGAAAGTTCAACAGAGAAATGTGTAACAGAGATGTTTTGAACAGACTTCTTTTAAGCAGTGATCCTTATATGAGCTGCTCTAGACCAAAGAAAAAGAGCAAGCCTTATAGCAGTGAGATCCTACAACTTCTTCTTCCAGAGGGGCCCGATGGGGGTGTCTCTCAAAAAAAACAAGAAGAAAGTGATGAAGAATTTGAAGACGAATATCAGAGTTCCGAAGAATCGGATTGAAAAAGGTAATCTTCTGAAGTCATTAGACAACTAAGATCCCTATAGTAACTACATTTAGGTAAATATCAAATCTAAAAAAAATTATGATAAAAATTGATTTATAGATAAGTAGTATTATATTTATAAGTTATTATAAGTAAATTATTACATTTACATTTTTATTGTGGTTAAAGCACAGCTACACAGGGGCTATTTGCCTAATGTGAAGGATACCTTGGGCGAAGGGCTTTTTAAGGTGTCCTAACACGTATTCACTTGACACCTGGAGAAAATCGCCCAAAACTCCAGACCGTTAGTTCGACAGCCTCGTGGTATTATACAATAGCGGTACATTAGCGTGGTATTATGCATTTATAAGTGGTATTATACAACAGCAGTACTTTCCAGTAAGGGACACACTCCAGACAAGACATTTGTTAGAAACCAACTTCGAGTCGTTGGCGATATATCGCCAATTGGCGACAACACGCTTTTTTATATAATTTAAGAAGTATATAATACTAAAAAGTCAGTCAAAAGTCGACATTTGTTAGAAACCAACTTCGAGTCATTTGGCGATATATCGCCAAATTTGGCGACAACACGCTTTTTTATATAATATAAGAAGTATATAATACTAAAAAGTCAGTCAAAAGTCAACAGTAATGATTTTAACGTTAAAACACATGAAAAATATTTTTGGCCAGGATTTTGACACAAATACTCCACTGTGCAGCGTATTGATTTCACCATTGTAAGCTAAAATTCTGTTACAAAAGAATAATATTCGTAAGTATGGGACAATTTATAAAAGGCCATAATGTTTAGCCCCTTAACATGCATAGCTGTGGCGGGAAACCACCTTATTTCAGCATTTTCACAGCTAGTTACAAAAAAATAGGGTTAAATGGTCCCAACGCTGAAAAATTGCAGCTGTTGCCATTGATCCATTTAACTACGAACAACCTGGCAGTTGATTGAATAGCCCATGTGGCACCACAGAGCATATTGTTCGTAGTTAAATGGATCAATGGCAACAGCTGCACTTTTTCATCATAGGGCAGTCTATCCTGTTGGTCTTCTACATTGATTTGAAAATATTTGTCCTCAAAGGGTCAACAGTGCAGTTTAAAAAAATTATCCTATTTTGGTACATAACTAATTATGTCAGGAAAATAAAAATTTTAGAATATCTCTTTACAAGCTAAACTGTACACTTCAATAAAATATAAATCTGTATCAGCAATAAAACATTCAGAAGAAAATTCTTAACAACTGAAAATTCTGTTGTGCAATTAATTTCATGTTTACAAATTTACTGTAAACGTTACACAGTTTTGTTTTGTTTTGTGTTTTTGCTTGCGACAAAGTATGGAGCTGCTTATGTAGGAACATCCTCTTTTTTTTTTTTTTTTACATACAAGACCAATTAGTTTTAATTTAATTTGTGTAAAAAGACCGTATTGCAAGCTTTGTAATAGAGCCTTAATAACAAAATCAGTGGCAATTCCGGAACATTGGCTGCCTGGGAGTATGATTTAAGAACAATAACCGAACGGCATAGTGAGCAGAACTAGTCACCGGGGTACGATAACTTTCTGGGATCCTGCCTCCAATTGTTTGTCAAATCTTCATCTCTGAAACAATTTGGTACTTCTCAGTGATTAGTGCCCAGAGCATGATAAAACCCATGCCCCCTACTATGACACAGACACATGCATATGTAATGTTCTTGTGTTATAGGGGTCTAAGGCTTCTTCTACCCTTTTTTTAAATAAATTAAAAAAAAAAAAATCTTAGAATTTTTGCAAAACTACATGCAAGACCTTGGAATTCTCTGAGAATCTGTCCAGCACGGCATGAGGAAATTAAAATTGATTAGGCTTTTTTTTTTTTTTTTTTTTTTTTTTTTACAAACCTTATATCGGGAGATTCAAAATAAATGTTAAGGTAATTATTTTTTTAAACGAAAGTGATCGAAACATACTGCCAATTAGAAAAGTTTGTCAAATTAACCCTCTCGTCTCTGAATTATGAAAAATCAGAGAAAAAAAAATCTGTTTAGCATTTAATGCAACTGAAATACTATTATAAATCATGCAAAAAAATTTCTTTTTCTAATGTCCCATTTTCTAATATTATTTAGTCTAATTTTATTTAGTCTAATCAAATGGATATGCCCCCTTCATTTAACTTATGAACAGCAGTTAGCTGTGGCATTACAAAACTTTTGCCCCTCTCCCGAAATGTGTTTCATATTGCCAAACCTAGAAAGAAAATGAAATATACTATAAGAATTTTTTTTTTATCAGCAAATAATCTCTCCCCTCCTCCCCCCCCCCAAAAAAAAGAAAAGAAAAAACCTCGAGTGTAGTCCGCTTTAATAATAAATACTCTAAGTAGACAATTTGATACAAATACATATGAATTATTAATGTAAGCAGAAATTACATTTTTAGAGAGATTAATTAAAACGTTTTTGTAGATATTGTATAGCGAAAAGTTTTTCCAAGAATATATTTTCCTTGGAATAAACTATAAATTTTGACTTCCTTTAACTAAAGACAAACTTTAAAACAAAATACTGATTACGATAAGTTTCATCAAATAAATTATGCATTTAAAATAAATGCTTGAATTCAAACTAATACCCGGAATAAACGTGCATTTCTTAACACTTTTTATTTAAATATTTTTATTTTATTTTGGTGATTTCAAAGTTAAATTCATAAATAAAGTGAATTGCAGAAACTTTGAAAAGTGCTGGAAGAAAACAAGATGTTGATGGGTGATTTCTTTTCCTCTTCTACAATAAAGAAACAGTATCCCCACAATTATTTAATATTGTTGATTTGTTCAGGCAAAGCATACTAGGGCTATCTTCCAAAGAGAAAAATGTTTTGAGCGAGCACGTTTTAAGGGGGCGTAACGAGTATTTACGTTACATCTGGGGAAAACATCCCAAAACTCCAGATCGACAACTGCGTAGGAAGGCAGAACGCTGGAACTTCATGCTTTAGCCATCGGACAATGTTCATCAATTATGTAATTATTAATATTTTATAACGCATTTTACAATTTAACAGTGCTTTATTCGATGTATCAAGTTGCGCTGTTTTTAAAAGCACGTTTTGTAAATATTTAAACGTTTTTAATACTTTAAATCTATAAAGTTTTAATATAGTATCTCTGATCGGATCATTTTTCTTTCAACACAAGGAAACCCGTAAAAATTTAACCCTTTGAGGCGCAACCCTTTCTCAAAGCTGAAAAAAGGGCAGTCGTTGCGCACAGCCAGCTGAGTCAAAAAAAGGGTCTCTAGATCTGTGGCACGCGATGAACGTTTCGATCGTCCGCCATCTTGCTGTTAGTTAAGTCAAGCGATGGCAACGGCTGCCCTTTTTTCAGCATTGGGCAATCTATCCGGCTGTTCTCGCATTTTTCCATTTTTCAGCAGATGTCAGTGCTGCTAAAAATAATCGTGACAATTTTTTTACGGGAAATGACGAGCTAAAAAGTAAAGGATTCTCGTGGAGCTATGTCACCGGCAACTATTTTTATAGAAATCAAATCTATTCTTCGTGACTGGCAATAGTCAAATCGTCAGAGTTTGGTGTTCCCAGAGCGGGAACACTGTGCCTATTGAAAAGGGAAAATATTATTAACATTCGCTCAACAAATAAAACATTTTTCCATAAAATATTTTGTATTGCATTAAAAACTAAAAATAAATAAATAAATAATTTAAAGAAACTCTAATAATTAGAAAGCATTTAAAACCACAACCTATTGGAAATGAGAAAAATTGTTTAAACCAAACGGTTAAAAAATAATCTTGTTTAAATTAAGCTAATCTGGCAGTGAAAAGTTTAGTTTTAATAAATATTTTGTCAAGACACAAACTGGAGTTTCTTTTTGTATTTTTAAGTGGAACGGCTAAAATACGGTTAACTACCTCCCCGATTGCGATAGTTCATATGTATAATATGCTTAGGAAATCCTGATAACAATAGCTTTCTAAAGAAATATTATCACTGTTCCCAGACCTACTGAAATTTTGGAGGTGCACAGGAAACATTTGAGGGGGGCACATATCGAATTTTAAAGCAGAAAGGGGAAGTTTCATTAAAATTTCAAACATGTTTATTTTTTTTTAAATTGACTAAGTTGTTCGGGGGGTGACACAGAGGGGAAATGTGCCCCCCTCAACGCTACGCCTATAGGTCATATGTATTGTATGCTTAGCTGTGACGTAGCTACACTGGGTGACATCCGGGGCGGATATAAGTGGTGTCACCCCCCATATGAGCATTTTTTCCCCATACATGCGATATTTTTGGAATTTTTGCTGTACAAGCCGTCGGGTGTCACCTTTTTGAGGGTGACACCCGGGGCGGACCGCCCCCCCCCTCGTCTTGCTACGCCACTGATGCTTAGGATAACAGTAGTTATGAAGGTTTACCTCCGCTCCAGACCTACGTAATTGCACCAAAATTTACGCCTTTACTCCAAAACAAGAGAAATTTGGGCATAAGATCCATTCTAATGCCTTCCTCACGTATGTTACAAAAGAATGAAATTGTGTGTCCAATATTTACTAAAAATGAATCATGTTGGCGTGTTTTCCGCACACCTTTCGCCCCCACTTTTAACCCCACCCCAACGTATTACCGTATTTTCTGACTTTTACTTTCTACAGATCGCTTATGAAAACCAGGCATGTAGACAGAAAAAATCTTTGGGGAATACGCAAAAGATGGTAAAGGTAGAACATCTCATAAAAAGGCTTAATTACTGATATCCAATTAACAAAAATTAAGGATTTTTTTTCTGGAGGGGGTCGAAGGCATGCCCCTGTGGTCACCGTTTGGCTTGGCTACATGCCTGATGAGAACAAAAATAAGAAAAGAACGTATAATGATGAGGGATATCCAGGGCCAGCCTTAGGCAGGGGCAAACGCCCAGAGGCCCGCGATTGGAAGCTCCGCATGAAAATTTAGTTTCCGAAAAAATATATGAATTATAAATGCAACATTTGTCTGTCATGTTATTATTTCTTTCCGTACATTTTAGTAATTTGTCGAATTGAATTAAACTCTTCCTTGCCAACTTTGTAAAGCTGCTTTACAAATTTTCTTGAAACTTGAGTATTAGTAATGTAGATTAATTAATATTTTTACTGATTACTGCTTGTCTTAATCCATCGGATTTATGATATGTTGCACTGCAATATTACGTTCAGACGCCCATGTTGCATAAATGTTCAACAGCACCGATAATATTTTTTTTTTAAACTTGCGGGGGGGGGGGTGGCTTTTAACTTAGGTTGTCAGTTATTATGCAATAAGAAGAAAATAGTAAAATAATCCAAAATTTCACTCTACTAATCGTTAGGGGTGGAGTGGGTATATGAGCCCACCCCCTCTTCTCCTTTGTCTAAGCATGACTTTTTTGTTAAGATAATAGCTCTTAATCAGAATGTTTAATTTTTATTAGCATTCTTTCACTATATTATGATGAAAGTTTGGTGATGGGGCACAAATGAAAGTCATTTAAAGCAGTTCTTTTAAGAAAGCACACAGTTTATTACCCGCTGTTAACCTTTTTACACACCGCATTGAGATCCAGGCACATTTTAAATTAGTCCCCCCCCCCCCAATATTGTGTTTTCTAATGCGTTAGCGAAAGATTATTAGTCATTTAAATGGGGGAGAGGGACTTTTTTATATAATTTTTACTGTGTTTCCAATTGGGAACATGGGTCATTTCTGACTATAATTTACATTGGTTTCAAAAACTGAATATACTGATGGGTATTTTAAATAATAAATGAAATACTAAGACGTAATAAAAGATTTATAATAGAATTTCAGTAAAGATATGAATTAAGTTTGAAGAAGGGGAGTGTGCATCAAGATAGCTCTGTAAATATTTATGAAAAAGGCTATTTTCATGACTTTTTTCCAGTTTCCCAGTCATGATAGAAATGCAACTTCTATTTTAAAAAATGAAGTCAATTTTTAACTTTATCTGCTAATTTTTTCAAGTCAATACTGATAAAATTTCATTTTTGAATAAATTTTTAATTTGATGTTCCCAGTTAGGAACATTGGACGCAGGGGCGTAGCCAAAGGGGGGGGGGGGGTCATAACCACCCTTCATGAGGAATTTTTGCTATGCAAAATGTATATTCTTCACTACATTATCATACACTCGTCTACATATCTATGAGTTGTAGTTGTCTTAACCCCCCCCCCCATGAAAAATTTCTGGCTACGCCCCTGTTGGACTGTAAAGGGTTAAAAGAATCAAGTAACAACAAAAAAATTGAGAATGTCCACTCATAAGACGTATTACCATTATTATAAAAACCAGACCTGTAAGAGCTAAAGAACATTCAGCATAAATCTTTAAAATGCAATATTTTTTTAAGGTCTTTTGAAATGAAAGATGAATCAGGATAATTTGTCATGCAATTTCTGTGCTTCTCAAAGTGTTTTGTTAAACTTACTCAGTATTTACCTATTGGCTTGTCCGAGAGTAGAGCTTGTATAGTAACATTGTGTATTCTTCTGAATATCGCTAACTAAACTAAGTGAGTAAACTAAGTTTGTTTTTGAAATTTGTGAAGAGTTCGATCCCCCCCCCCCAAGAAAAGTCTTAAATTCTCTCATAACGAAATATTTAATATAATGGGCACCGTTAATAACATTTTTCAAGATACAGTAACTAAAAACTAAAAAAAAGAAAAAACATGAAAGAAAATTTTCTGAAATGTGATGAAATAATAATGCATAGTAAGTATATTGTATAGTGTGTAAGGAAAATCAACACTAGGGGTGTCTGTTCTTGGAGAGGATGCCTTGAGCGAGGTCACTTTTAAGGGGTTCTAACGCGTATTCACGTTATATTTCGAGAAAACCGCCCAAAAATGTAGGCCGTCAAATCGACACCCGCGGGTAGACAAGAACCTTGGTTCTTCACGCTTCATGCATCTACCAAATTCACTGTGCTATCCACTCGCCCACATGACAGGACCGTTACAGAATAAAACCTGCCTTAAGTAAATCCTGAACTAAGCATAAACTTATTATTTAAGAAAATATTTCTTGGTCCAGTGAACAAACACTTAGTCCATTTCTATATAATTTTTATTCAACGGAAAATGAAGTAAACAGAAAGTCTTAAACAAAAGTATGTCTTTCTATTTAAGACAAGTTTTATTATATAACAATAAAACTTAATTTCATCTATACCCTATTTACTTTTCGATTAAAATTATTTTTAAATGAAATTTAGTGTAATATGTATTGGCAAATCCAAAATGTTCAGTTAAATACTATTATGTACCTTCATAAACATGTATAAAATCATAAAAAACTCTTATCGTTATTTTAACGTTTAAATCCTACTTTAATAGATACGTGTATCGACTAAACGTATACATTAATTTAGCATTTTAGTCGATATATGTATCGACTTTGATAAATATATCTTTTCAATAACTTGCTTAAAAATATACTGCCTTGTAAATGATGACAGAAAGCATGTATGTAGGCATAGGCGCCGACTTCATGGGGCTTGAAGGGGCTTCAGCCCCCCCAATATTTTTATTCAGGGGGCTGAGCCCCTTCAAAAACTTCACTCCAACTTTTTTGTGTCAAATCATATTTCTTCCTCCAAATCGGTTAAACTTAAGAATCCTAAAAATAGAGAATGTATCGCTAGCTTCTTCTGTCTCCCACTCCGCTTTTTCTTTCACAGGGATTCAGGAATTAGGTTGGGCGCCTCTAATGCCGTAAGGCACGGATGTCAACCTTCTTTATCAAGAGCGCAAGCACAAACAAATGACCATGAGATAGCGCTAGGCAAAAAGAAACGGATGTTTTCCCCCACAAGAACCCTTCAGATTTTACACCGTGACACAATTGATGATGGAATTGCCTTCTACGTGTACTGGATTTTCCTCGAAAAAAATGTCTACCCCCATGTTTGAGGAAGTTTTCCGATCACCCTCTTTCTGTATCCACGGGGGGCGAGGGATCGGTTGAAAATTGCATCGTTGTATCCAGTCTTCCGAAAAATCTTCACGAGAGACGATCAATTAGCGCTGCTCTTCCCTCCCGTGGATTTTCCCAGAAAACAGCCCAGCTGTAATCAGCCAGATGTGCTTGCTGGCTCTTGGACGGTCTTTTGTGCAAAGAAATACCTGTACTTCAAAAATCCAACAGAATATCGAACTCTAGAAAGATAAGTGTATTTTCTGAGACAGACTTCACTTGCTCGATAGATACTTTCCTAAAGACAAGTATGAACGAAAACCGATATTTTAAAACAAACTACTTTTGCGTATGTTTTTCCCCCCCTTTTATAGAAAAATAATAATTTAATTTTTTATGAATAAGTTACATATTAAGTTACAGAATTATTTTGAAATTTCTAATACTGATAATTTAGTATGTGCTCTTTGAATTTCTTTATTTTTTAAAGCTGTTCTACCTGAATAGTAATCGCCGTCACAATTAACCAGTGATGTTAAATGGCCGAAAATAATAATAGTAGTAATAATAATAATGCTTCTTCACCTGATGCACTATGGACTGGCACAAACAGTAAAGCGCTATGTCACATGCAACTGGCAGAAAAAAAAATTCATAAGCAAACAAATCGTCTTCAAAAATGGGCTGATAATTTAACCGTTTTTCGAAATATTGCGAAATTCTCTACGTTTAGCATTTTTCCTGAGTATTCTGTTCTGTAATTCTTATACACTACTGGCCAAAAGTATTGCAAGTTATAGAAATCTAACTCTTTTTAAGATTATGCCCCTTCTCCCTCGTCAAAAAGAAAAATCAATATAATTGATATTTTTTAATGTCAACATATCAGATTAATTACTTCAAAGACAAAGTTAAAGAACAAAAATAATTATTTAATTTATTAAAAAGTAGCATAAAAATACATACATAATTACAGAAGGGTAATTCCGTGTGTGACTTACACGACATTTGAGATTTTCCGTATGTTTCACTTTTGTTCAAAAGTGTAAATTAAGAATAAATTTAAACGTTCAGTAACGAATCATAGAAGAGTAAAGTAAATACACTTGTATAGTATGTTTTCAATAAAAATTTGTGGGATTTTTAATGTTTAAAAAAATAAAATATTTGTTTGTGACTGACACGACGCAAAAAGAAACTGGCTTAGACTTGCTTTCACTTATATTAAAAATTCTGCTCTAGATTTAGTTCTTAAAATTTGAAACTCACATGAAATATCAAGAATAGTGCATACAACAATAATAAGAATCAAATTCGAGTTCAATAAAATTTTTAAATCTTTTATTTGAGTTATCTGCTTGTGACTGACACGACAGATAATGTGTGACTTACACAACATCTGGAAATATTCAATATGAAAACACAAGTTTGTTCATATAAAAACACAATTTTTTATTTCTTTTACTGTCTAGTATACTTTTAATCTTTGATAAAAACTTTAATATATATTTATTAAAATAGCATTAATGCTTTTATACTTCTTTACAAAGTAAAAATCAACACTTGGATATACATTCTCATGGAATTACCCAGAAATCATAATCGATTTTGGATCGTCGGAATAAAGAATTAATTTCAAGTTATTCTACAAAAAGAGGATAATAAATGAATGCAATTGAACTAAAGATCATTTATTATGTTGCTGAGCAGCCTTGACTTTGATCACAACAGCCACTCTTTTAGATATGGAATCCACAATGTTTTACAACACTTCTTTCGATGTTTCATGGTGCCAACTTAAATTATTGGTTCCTGAAGCTCTAATTTTGTTTTTCGGTAATTTTCAGATGTATTGTTTTCGATTATACTAATAATCAAAAATATTTAAATCTGGCAAATTTCATGTCCATTCTTTTTGGGCTTATTCTTGAAAAGATGATTAGATTTCTGAAACTTCAATATTTTTGGCCAGTAGTGTAGATTGTAACAGCTCACAGTACAAGTTGTAAAGAGACATTCTAAATTTTTCCGAGTCGCTAGTGCAATTAATTTTTGTTTTTTTTAACTGTTCAATAGTTGCATGACGTTTTAAGCTGTTAGATTAAAGTTAATTTCATATGACGAAAATTGAATGAATTATCTTATAAAGATGCTTCATTTCCCCATGTGTTACTTATCAACGTAATACATGGAGAAATTGCATCTGGAGAAAGTCGTCCAAAACTCCAGACAATTAGATTCGCAGCCACGGAAATCTAACGGGTACTCGCGTTACATCACAAAATAGCCTGAAACTAGATCCTATAGGCATCCTATGACTCCAACATTGCATAAAGTTTTAATTCACGGGGCTACTGTCATTAGGCATGCAATAGTACCTATTGGCCAATTATCAGAGGAAGCTGCAGAAGCTAGAAACAAACATTTTAGATTATACCGTTCAAAATATTCCAGAAAGTTCAACAGAGAAATGTGTAACAGAGATGTTTTGAACAGACTTCTTTTAAGCAGTGATCTTTATATGAGCTGCTCTAGACAAAGACCAAAGAAAAAGAGCAAGCCTTATAGCAGTGAGACCCTACAACTTCTTCTTCCAGAGGGGCCGGATGGGGGTGTCTCTCAAAAAAAAAAACAAGAAGAAAGTGATGAAGAATTTGAAGACGAATATCAGAGTTCCGAAGAATCGGATTGAAAAAGGTAATCTTCTGAAGTCATTAGACAACTAAGATCCCTATAGTAACTACATTTAGGTAAATATCAAATCTAAATAATTATGATGAAAACTGATTTATAGATAAGTAGTATTATATTTATAAGTTATTATAAGTACATTATTACATTTACATTTTTATTGTGGTTAAAGCACAGCTACACAGGGGCTATTTGCCTAATGTGAAGGATACCTTGGGCGAAGGGCTTTTTAAGGTGTCCTAACACGTATTCACTTGACACCTGGAGAAAATCGCCTAAAACTCCAGACCGTCAGTTCGACAGCCTCGTGGTATTACATTTATAAGTGGTGTTATACAATAGCAGTACTTTCCAGTAAGGGACACACTCCAGACAAGACATTTGTTAGAAACCAACTTCGAGTCGTTTGGCGATATATCGCCAAATTTGGCGACAACATGCTTTTTTATATAATTTAAGAAGTATATAATACTAAAAAGTCAGTCAAAAGTCGACATTTGTTAGAAACCAACTTAGAGTCATTTGGCGATATATCGCCAAATTTGGCGACAACACGCTTTTTTATATAATATAAGAAGTATATAATACTAAAAAGTCAGTCAAAAGTCAACAGTAATGATTTTAACGTTAAAACACATGAAAAATATTTTTGGCCAGGATTTTGACACAAATACTCCACTGTGCAGCGTATTGATTTCACCATTGTAAGCTAAAATTCTGTTACAAAAGAATAATATTCGTAAGTATGGGACAATTTATAAAAGGCCATAATGTTTAGCCCCTTAACATGCATAGCTGTGGCGGGAAACCACCTTATTTCAGCATTTTCACAGCTAGTTACAAAAAATAGGGTTAAATGGTCCCAACGCTGAAAAATTGCAGCTGTTGCCATTGATCCATTTAACTACGAACAACCTGGCAGTTGATTGAATAGCCCATGTGGCACCACAGAGCATATTGTTCGTAGTTAAATGGATCAATGGCAACAGCTGCACTTTTTCATCATAGGGCAGTCTATCCTGTTGGTCTTCTACATTGATTTGAAAATATTTGTCCTCAAAGGGTCAACAGTGCAGTTTAAAAAAATTATCCTATTTTGGTACATAACTAATTATGTCAGGAAAATAAAAATTTTAGAATATCTCTTTACAAGCTAAACTGTACACTTCAATAAAATATAAATCTGTATCAGCAATAAAACATTCAGAAGAAAATTCTTAACAACTGAAAATTCTGTTGTGCAATTAATTTCATGTTTACAAATTTACTGTAAACGTTACACAGTTTTGTTTTGTTTTGTGTTTTTGCTTGCGACAAAGTATGGAGCTGCTTATGTAGGAACATCCTCTTTTTTTTTTTTTTTTTTTAAATACAAGACCAATTAGTTTTAATTTAATTTGTGTAAAAAGACCGTATTGCAAGCTTTGTAATAGAGCCTTAATAACAAAATCAGTGGCAATTCTGGAACATTGGCTGCCTGGGAGTATGATTTAAGAACAATAACCGAACGGCATAGTGAGCAGAACTAGTCACCGGGGTACGATAACTTTCTGGGATCCTGCCTCCAATTGTTTGTCAAATCTTCATCTCTGAAACAATTTGGTACTTCTCAGTGATTAGTGCCCAGAGCATGATAAAACCCATGCCCCCTACTATGACACAGACACATGCATATGTAATGTTCTTGTGTTATAGGGGTCTAAGGCTTCTTCTACCCTTTTTTTAAATAAATTAAAAAAAAAACTCTACAGAATCTTAGAATTTTTGCAAAACTACATGCAAGACCTTGGAATTCTCTGAGAATCTGTCCAGCACGGCATGAGGAAATTAAAATTGATTAGGCTTTTTTTTTTTTTTTTTTTTTTTTTTACAAACCTTATATCGGGAGATTCAAAATAAATGTTAAGGTAATTATTTTTTTAAACGAAAGTGATCGAAACATACTGCCAATTAGAAAAGTTTGTCAAATTAACCCTCTCGTCTCTGAATTATGAAAAATCAGAGAAAAAAAATCTGTTTAGCATTTAATGCAACTGAAATACTATTATAAATCATGCAAAAAAATTTCTTTTTCTAATGTCCCATTTTCTAATATTATTTAGTCTAATTTTATTTAGTCTAATCAAATGGATATGCCCCCTTCATTTAACTTATGAACAGCAGTTAGCTGTGGCATTACAAAACTTTTGCCCCTCTCCCGAAATGTGTTTCATATTGCCAAACCTAGAAAGAAAATGAAATATACTATAAGAATTTTTTTTTATCAGCAAATAATCTCTCCCCTCCTCCCCCCCCCCCCCCAAAAAAAAAGAAAAGAAAAAACCTCGAGTGTAGTCCGCTTTAATAATAAATACTCTAAGTAGACAATTTGATACAAATACATATGAATTATTAATGTAAGCAGAAATTACATTTTTAGAGAGATTAATTAAAAGGTTTTTGTAGATATTGTATAGCGAAAAGTTTTTCCAAGAATATATTTTCCTTGGAATAAACTATAAATTTTGACTTCCTTTAACTAAAGACAAACTTTAAAACAAAATACTGATTACGATAAGTTTCATCAAATAAATTATGCATTTAAAATAAATGCTTGAATTCAAACTAATACCCGGAATAAACGTGCATTTCTTAACACTTTTTATTTAAATATTTTTATTTTCTTTTGGTGATTTCAAAGTTAAATTCATAAATAAAGTGAATTGCAGAAACTTTGAAAAGTGCTGGAAGAAAACAAGATGTTGATGGGTGATTTCTTTTCCTCTTCTACAATAAAGAAACAGTATCCCCACAATTATTTAATATTGTTGATTTGTTCAGGCAAAGCATACTAGGGCTATCTTCCAAAGAGAAAAATGTTTTGAGCGAGCACGTTTTAAGGGGGCGTAACGAGTATTTACGTTACATCTGGGGAAAACATCCCAAAACTCCAGATCGACAACTGCGTAGGAAGGCAGAACGCTGGAACTTCATGCTTTAGCCATCGGACAATGTTCATCAATTATGTAATTATTAATATTTTATAACGCATTTTACAATTTAACAGTGCTTTATTCGATGTATCAAGTTGCGCTGTTTTTAAAAGCACGTTTTGTAAATATTTAAACGATTTTAATACTTTAAATCTATAAAGTTTTAATATAGTATCTCTGATCGGATCATTTTTCTTTCAACACAAGGAAACCCGTAAAAATTTAACCCTTTGAGGCGCAACCCTTTCTCAAAGCTGAAAAAAGGGCAGTCGTTGCGCACAGCCAGCTGAGTCAAAAAAAGGGTCTCTGGATCTGTGGCACGCGATGAACGTTTCGATCGTCCGCCATCTTGCTGTTAGTTAAGTCAAGCGATGGCAAAGGAAGCCCTTTTTTCAGCATTGGGCAATCTATCCGGCTGTTCTCGCATTTTTCCATTTTTCAGCAGATGTCAGTGCTGCTAAAAATAATCGTGACAATTTTTTTACGGGAAATGACGAGCTAAAAAGTAAAGGATTCTCGTGGAGCTATGTCACCGGCAACTATTTTTATAGAAATCAAATCTATTCTTCGTGACTGGCAATAGTCAAAACGTCAGAGTTTGGTGTTCCCAGAGCGGGAACACTGCGCCTATTGAAAAGGGAAAATATTATTAACATTCGCTCAACAAATAAAACATTTTTCCATAAAATATTTTGTATTGCATTAAAAACTAAAAATAAATAAATAAATAATTTAAAGAAACTCTAATAATTAGAAAGCATTTAAAACCACAACCTATTGGAAATGAGAAAAATTGTTGAAACCAAACGCTTAAAAATAATCTTGTTTAAATTAAGCTAATCTGGCAGTGAAAAGTTTAGTTTTAATAAATATTTTGTCAAGACACAAACTGGAGTTTCTTTTTGTATTTTTAAGTGGAACGGCTAAAATACGGTTAACTACCTCCCCGATTGCGATAGTTCATATGTATAATATGCTTAGGAAATCCTGATAACAATAGCTTTCTAAAGAAATATTATCACTGTTCCCAGACCTACTGAAATTTTGGAGGTGCACAGGAAACATTTGAGGGGGGCACATATCGAATTTTAAAGCAGAAAGGGGAAGTTTCTTTAAAATTTCAAACATGTTTATTTTTTTTTAAATTGACTAAGTTGTTCGGGGGGGTGACACAGAGGGGAAATGTGCCCCCCTCAACGCTACGCCTATAGGTCATATGTATTGTATGCTTAGCTGTGACGTAGCTACACTGGGTGACATCCGGGGCGGATATAAGTGGTGTCACCCCCCATATGAGCATTTTGCCCCATACATGCGATATTTTTGGAATTTTTGCTGTACAAGCCGTCGGGTGTCACCTTTTTGAGGGTGACACCCTGGGCGGACCGCCCCCCCTCGTCTTGCTACGCCACTGATGCTTAGGATAACAGTAGTTATGAAGGTTTACCTCCGCTCCAGACCTACGTAATTGCACCAAAATTTACGCCTTTACTCCAAAACAAGAGAAATTTGGGCATAAGATCCATTCTAATGCCTTCCTCACGTATGTTACAAAAGAAAGAAATTGTGTGTCCAATATTTACTAAAAATGAATCATGTTGGCGTGTTTTCCGCACACCTTTCGCCCCCACTTTTAACCCCACCCCAACGTATTACCGTATTTTCTGACTTTTACTTTCTACAGATCGCTTATGAAAACCAGGCATGTAGACAGAAAAAATCTTTGGGGAATACGCAAAAGATGGTAAAGGTAGAACATCTCATAAAAAGGCTTAATTACTGATATCCAATTAACAAAAATTAAGGATTTTTTTTCTGGAGGGGGTCGAAGGCATGCCCCTGTGGTCACCGTTTGGCTTGGCTACATGCCTGATGAGAACAAAAATAAGAAAAGAACGTATAATGATGAGGGATATCCAGGGCCAGCCTTAGGCAGGGGCAAACGCCCAGAGGCCCGCGATTGGAAGCTCCGCATGAAAATTTAGTTTCCGAAAAAATATATGAATTATAAATGCAACATTTGTCTGTCATGTTATTATTTCTTTCCGTACATTTTAGTAATTTGTCGAATTGAATTAAACTCTTCCTTGCCAACTTTGTAAAGCTGCTTTACAAATTTTCTTGAAACTTGAGTATTAGTAATGTAGATTAATTAATATTTTTACTGATTACTGCTTGTCTTAATCCATCGGATTTATGATATGTTGCACTGCAATATTACGTTCAGACGCCCATGTTGCATAAATGTTCAACAGCACCGATAATATATTTTTTTTAAACTTGCGGGGGGGGGGGTTGGCTTTTAACTTAGGTTGTCAGTTATTATGCAATAAGAAGAAAATAGTAAAATAATCCAAAATTTCACTCTACTAATCGTTAGGGGTGGAGTGGGTATATGAGCCCACCCCCTCTTCTCCTTTGTCTAAGCATGACTTTTTTGTTAAGATAATAGCTCTTAATCAGAATGTTTAATTTTTATTAGCATTCTTTCACTATATTATGATGAAAGTTTGATGATGGGGCACAAATGAAAGTCATTTAAAGCAGTTCTTTTAAGAAAGCACACAGTTTATCACCCGCTGTTAACCTTTTTACACACCGCATTGAGATCCAGGCACATTTTAAATTAGTCCCCCCCCCCCCAATATTGTGTTTTCTAATGCGTTAGCGTAAGATTATTAGTCTTTTAAATGGGGGAGAGGGACTTTTTTATATAATTTTTACTGTGTTTCCAATTGGGAACATGGGTCATTTCTGACTATAATTTACATTGGTTTCAAAAACTGAATATACTGATGGGTATTTTAAATAATAAATGAAATACTAAGACGTAATAAAAGATTTATTTTTGAATTTCAGTAAAGATATGAATTAAGTTTGAAGAAGGGGAGGGTGCATCAAGATAGCTCTGTAAATATTTATGAAAAAGGCTATTTTCATGACTTTTTTCCAGTTTCCCAGTCATGATAGAAATGCAACTTCTATTTTAAAAAATGAAGTCAATTTTTAACTTTATCTGCTAATTTTTTCAAGTCAATACTGATAAAATTTCATTTTTGAATAAATTTTTAATTCGATGTTCCCAGTTAGGAACATTGGACGCAGGGGCGTAGCCAAAGGGGGGGGGTCATAACCACCCTTCATGAGGAATTTTTGCTATACAAAATGTATATTCTTCACTACATTATCATACACTCGTCTACATATCTATGAGTTGTAGTTGTCTTAACCCCCCCCCCCATGAAAAATTTCTGGCTACGCCCCTGTTGGACTGTAAAGGGTTAAAAGAATCAAGTAACAACAAAAAAATTGAGAATGTCCACTCATAAGACGTATTACCATTATTATAAAAACCAGACCTGTAAGAGCTAAAGAACATTCAGCATAAATCTTTAAAATGCAATATTTTTTTAAGGTCTTTTGAAATGAAAGATGAATCAGGATAATTTGTCATGCAATTTCTGTGCTTCTCAAAGTGTTTTGTTAAACTTACTCAGTATTTACCTATTGGTTTGTCCGAGAGTAGAGCTTGTATAGTAACATTGTGTATTCTTCTGAGTATCGCTAACTAAACTAAGTGAGTAAACTAAGTTTGTTTTTGAAATTTGTGAAGAGTTCGATCCCCCCCCCCCCAAGAAAAGTCTTAAATTCTTTCATAACGAAATATTTAATATAATGGGCACCGTTAATAACATTTTTCAAGATACAGTAACTAAAAACTAAAAAAAAGAAAAAACATGAACGAAAATTTTCTGAAATGTGATGAAATAATAATGCACAGTAAGTACATTGTATAGTGTGTAAGGAAAATCAACACTAGGGGTGTCTGTTCTTGGAGAGGATGCCTTGAGCGAGGTCCCTTTTAAAGGGTTCTAACGCGTATTCACGTTATATTTCGAGAAAACCGCCCAAAAATGTAGGCCGTCAAATCGACACCCGCGGGTAGACAAGAACCTTGGTTCTTCACGCTTCATGCATCTACCAAATTCACTGTGCTATCCACTCGCCCACATGTCAGGACCGTTACAGAATAAAACCTGCCTTAAGTAAATCCTTAACTAAGCATAAACTTATTATTTAAGAAAATATTTCTTGGTCCAGTGAACAAACACTTAGTCCATTTCTATATAATTTTTATTCAACGGAAAATGAAGTAAACAGAAAGTCTTAAACAAAAGTATGTCTTTCTATTTAAGACAAGTTTTATTATATAACAATAAAACTTAATTTCATCTATACCCTATTTACTTTTCGATTAAAATTATTTTTAAATGAAATTTAGTGTAATATGTATTGGCAAATCCAAAATGTTCAGTTAAATACTATTATGTACCTTCATAAACATGTATAAAATCATAAAAAACTCTTATCGTTATTTTAACGTTTAAATCCTACTTTAATAGATACGTGTATCGACTAAACGTATACATTAATTTAGCATTTTAGTCGATATATGTATCGACTTTGATAAATATATCTTTTCAATAACTTGCTTAAAAATATACTGCCTTGTAAATGATGACAGAAAGCATGTATGTAGGTTTAATGAATGTTTGATAAAATAATATTTATTTGACTTCGATGCTCTACTTGTGGTAAACGAAATCTCATTTTGAAATAAATTTGGATCTCCGTACTCGAAGAAAAGAACGCATAAATGAGAGTTTTCTTCCGAAAGAAAACACATTCAACGGAAATCTCTTTTTTCAGTGAAACGGCTTCGATTTAACAATAGCCGTGCGTGACCCCCAAACTTGACCCTGGGTGGACTTTCTTAAGGGACCATCTACAGGATTTTTGTTGCCCAAACAGCATTTTGAGAGGAATGGTAGAATCAGGAAGAAATAAGGGGGGCATGAAGGGGAAAGTGGTTTTTGACAGTTTGGCGGGCTGGCTGCGCGGAGAGTGAGACTAAACCCTTTCAGATATGGCATTTTTTTGCTGGAAGTTGTATACATATTAAAATACGAAATTTAATTACTGTATTTTGAGAACAGAGGAGGAGGGGGTGAATTTAAAAAAATGTGAGAAACAAGCAGGCATCCAAAAGGGAGCAAACAGAATTACATTAGTGTATTTTGTATAAGTTTTGTATATACATTGGTGTATTTTCTATTGAAAATTGTCATTCAGACATACTGTATCCGGCATGTTGGCTGGGTACACTATGTTTGCCGGATATCCGTAGCATGCAAACTACATTTTTGATGATTTTAGCCAAATGGCACATTTAAACATCAATTTTTAATGGGTTTCATCAGATAAACTCATGAGACACCAAGTTTTAACATAAAATAAAATATTCAAATTATATTTATATAATGCACACAAGTAAGGTACATTTCTAAAATAATAATAATCTTTAAAACAAAATATGTAGTGTGGCTTTATTGCCAATTAAAATATTTCTTTTTAATCCTTCAAAATTCTTTTAAAGCATAAAAAAACTGTCATTTCGCGAATAAGATCGTAAAAAAATCATCAAATATATGAATATAATGGTAATCCATTAAAATAGGATCTCCATTCCACGACTTTTTAATGTAATTTCTTTTCACACGGGGGGAGGGGGGGTGATCGATCACCTCCTTCTTTAATCCGACAGTGATAAGATGGAGAAAAATTACTTGAAAAATACTGCCTTAGCTTTAAAATTAAGTAAATAAGAAGTTTAGCAAGTATAAAAAGAGAGAAAAAGAAAATATTTCAAGCTATGCACATATAAATCTACATTGTTGCCTACCAATAAGTAACAGATCTGTGATCTAAAATACAGCTAAAACTACCGTAAAAACCGGGAGAAGAGGGGCTGTTCATTTTTTTTTTCATTGTTTTGAACGCAGGGGCCGGGGCGGGGGAGCGGCGGGGTTAGCCAGCGGCGGGGGATATCGGGATATATCCCCCCCGAAATTTTTGGATTAGTGATGGAATTCCGTCTATTTAACCGTCCATTCAGGGACGTGCCATGTCTTGGAAAGTGGGGGGGCGAACGATTTTTTCCGACATCGGTAGGGAGGGGGCAGTTATTTCACCAGTCCCTGATCGCCCCTCCCCTCCACCAACAAATGTTTTTAAAATAAAAGGTGTCAACCTTGGTACCAGGAAAATTTTTGTTTGTACTTCTATAGCTCAATTACAATAATCATTTTCTTCAGGGACAGGGCAGCTATTTTGCCCCCCCCCCACCCCCGCCAATTTTTATAAACGATTGGCTTCAACCATTTCAACCTCGTCTGTACACCCTCTCAAAAAAGTATTCGAGTGTAAGTCAAATTTCCTGTATCAGTTTCATGTAAACTAATTAATTTACCGATTTTTTTTTTTTTTTTTTTGTATCTCAATAGTTTGCTTAAAATAACAGTTTTCTTCGTGCGGAAGGGGATGGGTTGTGGCAGCTATTTCGCCCCCCCCCCTTCTGTTTGAGCTAGTAAAATTTTCGTTTATGCCTCATTAGTTTGTTTAAATAACCGTTTTCTTGTGGGGAAGGGCTGGAAAAATTGCTCCCGTCCATCCTGAAGAAGAAAACTATTGTAAGCAAACTATTGAGGGGGCTAAAATACAGAGGGGGCGAATTATAAAGTTCGCCCCTTCTACTCATTTACCGAGGGGGCGATAAACCCCCTTGCCCCCCCTGTTGGCACGTGCCTGCGTCCATTCAACTTAAACTCTCCCCCCACACACACACACATGAACTTAAAAGCATTTACTCCAAATTTGTTACTCTCTCCTATTTTGATTAGATTATATATATATATTAAACTCGCCGCATCGGCAACAAAGAGCGTCTGATAATTGTTTGTTTTAAGCACTGAATGTTGTACAATGTCTTGAATTTTTTTAAAAATAAATCCTAATAATTACTTTTTTAATAATAAATATCTGCATTCAGCAGATTCCTGAATAAATGAAATTCATGTGAAAATCGCCCCACCATGGGGCAGCGGTTATGCCACTCAGGGGCGTAGCCAGAAATTTTTCATGGGGGGGGGTTACGACTGCTACAACTCTTATATATGTATACGTGTGCTTGATAATGTAGTGAAGAATATACATTTTGTATGGCAAAAAATTTCTGATGGGGGGTTATGACTCCCTAACCCCCCCCCCCTGATGCTACTGAAAATGGTAGATGGCCGAAGTGTGAAGGTCCCGGGTTTGGGTCCCATCGCGGGGCTCTCGATCTCACGGTCTGGAGTTTTGGTAGGTTTTCTCCAGATGTAACATGAATACGCGTTAGATCCCCTTAGAAAGTCCTCCTTCCAAGGCACCCGCCCCTGGCAGATTGCCCCAGTGTTGCCATAATCACACACAATCACAATCATGTGAAAATCAGGGTGGGGGTTACGTGGTGTGTTATGTAGTTTTTAATAATTTACGCAGGTGCGACCTTTCTCTTGATGTTTAGGATACTTAACAATGATTTCACTTTGCATTGTATAATTTCATGTACAATAGACTCCCTCTTAACTGGCCGTATTTGACTTTAAAAAAAAAAAAATCTGACAGTAAATGACACCGGCCTTCGCCATATCACACTATGAAATTCCGGAGATATGGCATCAAAGCAATATATTATTTGAAATATGCTTAATAAATGACACAAAAGCAGAAAGTAAAAAATAAATATACGTACTTTTAAACATAGCATGAGCCGTACAGTTGATGTTGATACAATTCAAACCCAAAAGCAAGTTCTTGCTTCGAGGAGCGCGCGGAAGTTACACTTCTCTCCCCCCCCCCCCCATATATGCACAGCATTTCTTGACGTCACACAGCCCAGGCTCTCTGTAGGATTGCGGGAAAGGGGAAAACTCAACGCACCTAGTAACGGAGGCACTTGGCTGAACAAAAAATAAAAAGCAGATGGAAAAAGTAAAACTTGGCGCAGCTTCGTTGAAATTGGCGCAAAAATGTCCGATTACGATCTTTATGTAGCAGATTGGCACATTATCATTGATTTGGCGCAGCTGGCACATCCCTGCAATAAGTAACATCGATATCAGGGCCGTAAACAGAGGGGGGGCTATGGGGGCTGAGCCCTACCTAGCAGGCGTTCAGCCCCCCTAAGATTTTCAAAAAGTTTGTAAAGTTATAGATAAATACTATTGTTTAGAAATGAATGATTTTTAACAATCGTTAAATTTTACATCATTAAAAATAACCATTGTTTTGGGGGAATTTCTTATCACAATTTCTAGACTTCTATATATATAGAAGTTAATTATTTTGCTGCTCTTGGTTGCGCGTAGCTTGGATTGGTAGCTCTTGGATTTTTCCGAGAACACAAAGCTGCTACGCAAAGCTTTCGAGGGGCAGTAAAAACTTAAAAATTTCAACGTGTTCATGTTTGCATTCAAAATGGCGGCAAACATATTCAACATTTGCTGTGAAGACTGATACTGTAAAAAAGTTGGAATTCAATTGTTTTTCAAAAACAAAATGATCACAGGATTAAGTAACGTGTGTCACCGTTTCTGTTTTACCTCACGCATAAAGTTGTAACGGTCCTCAACAGTGCTCGAAATCGTATATTTGCCACATTCGTCAGATTTAAAGGTAATAAGAAAAACCAACGGGCACTCTTTTAAACTGATCGCTCTGCATAATATTTATATTTTGCTTTATCATACATATTTAAAATGAAACAAAATAAAATGGATTTTTCAGTAAATTTTCATTTGAATATTTTTCATGCAATCTCAATGAAAAACATAATGAATGTTAAATATTTTTAAAATAGGCGTTTTGTGAAACAAATACTCTAAAAAAAAAATGTACAAATTGAAAAACAGTCTCTTCCCTCGCCCCTCGATTACTAATACTTATATTCGGTCAGCCCCCCTAACTAGATTCAAAGCCCTACCTAACATTTCATCCTGGTTACGGCCCTGATCGATATTCATCTTAAATTAACAAAATTCGGTGTATTCAAGCAAGGACGTACCCAGGGGGTCCGGACCCCTCCGAAATTTCAGTTTTTGCTAAGAAAATAATTATGATGAAGTCATTTTTGCGAAAAATTCTACCTTTTTCATCGTTCGGACCCCCTCTGGAATTTTTGGACCCTCCCCGAAATTTTTTTCTGGGTACGTCCCTGTATTCAAGTTAGCGAAGTTCTTTCAAAAAATATGTGAAAAGTAACACCGTGTACTGAAATGTCAACTAACGCTACATTTACTCTATTTAATACTTAAGAAATATGCACATTTTATATAAAGTACTTAACTTTCATACAGGGTGTCTACCAAATTTCTGAAAGTCAATTTCCTGACTTTTGGGAGGACCCGGGAAAAATATTCCTGACCAACGCATTTTACTTTGGGAAATTGCACAATGCCCCCCTCCCTTGTCTTTATTTTTGCATATTTTGTATCCTCCTCATACAAACACATCGCTTGATGCTTTCGCGGTCCGAAAAATGCGTTGCAGTTGTTTTCGGTTTCGAGTCTGACAATTAAAGAGAAAGGGTAAAAAACGATACAAAAAATTGATTCTTTTGGTGAATTTTCCGGACCCATTATCCAATTTCCCGCTTTTTTCCAGACTTTCCGGAGCGGTAGACACCCTGTCATACTGCAAAATAAATTAGTAATGTGTATCTAAAATAATAAGGTAATTAATTATTAAAAATTGTTAGAAAACCATAAAATTATGTAGAATGGCTTTACACATTATACATAAATAAACCAGTGAAACACTCATTTTTGAAACACACAAACCAAAATAACACCCCTAAAACTATCAAAATAAAATTATTTGTTGAAAAAATACATTATTGTGTTCCTTTACAGTACTATCATTAGAATTTTGTGAAGTAAATAAAACAATATTACTCGTACATACTTTGGTAAAAAAATCCTTCTGTTTTTATCTTAGCAGGGCCGTAGCTAGACTAAAAGTACAAAAGGCGCTCAAAATTCTGCTGAGGACACGCACTTCCCATTCCATACATATTTCATTTACAATGCAAACCGCGGGACTAAGAACTGGAATGACTTACTCCATTTCAATGAACATACCAAATGGGTGAAGGATGCCGTTTTGCCCTCTAATCACGAGCTTGAGCAGAAATTAATAACAAAACCTTAACTTGCTGTAACGTAGACAGACTGGCGAGACACCAAGCGACTGCCAGGCTGTCGGCCGCACGTGCTGAAAATGAAATCTTAACCAGATGCCTATCATTTAAGAGGCCAACTATGGGTTATATGTAACGTGACCATTTATTTTATTCCTCAAAACGGGACATCTACTGTTTTTAAGATAATAGTGTAGGGAGACTGAATTGACAGGTCTGGGTATGTTTTAGCTGTTAAGAAAAAGTGCAAGAAAGCTTGTGTTAATGTTAATATCAAAATAAAATGAAAAAAAAAACTTTCCTAAAACACACATATACTATAAGAAATAGTACAAGACGTACGTTTCGGGTGGTACAAGGGGTATGCTCTTCTTCGACTTCAAAAACACCCTCCGGCACAAGGCAGGAAGGTAGGAAAGTGAGAAATGCAAACAAAAGGACACACAGAAAAAAAGGAAGTTGTCATTCGGAAGGTAAAAAATTCTTAGAAAACAAGAGTGAAAAGGGAAAATAAAGTGGAGATCGGGGGGGGGGGGAGATAAGCAAAAGAGGAACATGACTTTAAAAAAAGAAATAAAAAAATAAATTGAAATAGTTGACAAAAAAGAACAAACAATACCATGGATGACCAAAAACCACCTTCGGAGAAAACACTCAAAATACTGGTGTTAAATGTTAAAATGAATAAAAACTTTGTGAAAAAACACACATAAAATGTTATAAGAAGATACGATCGTTTCGACGGAAAATTTTTTCAGTCTTCCTCAGTCAAAGCCCTTCGTCTCACAAAACGATCCTATCTCCTTATAAGTAACATTTTATGTCTGTTTTTCACAAAGTTTTTATTTATTTCAAAAACCACCTTCTTCATGCTGTGTACGAAAGTGCACGTTGAATCTGTGGCACCATTTGTCCTCCCACTGGATAGGTAGCAGAAACGTGTGATTCCGGGAATGGCCCCTGGATCGAATGATCTAAATTTTGGGGAACAGTCAACATCCATTCTCAGGAGATCCCAAGGGCGGTATTAAGGAGGGGCAAAAGGGATGACTGCCCCCCCATCCCCCGAGAGTATAGAAATTAATGTAAAATATCCTATTTTACTTCTATAAAATGGATGTATACATCAATCTTCAAACTAACTCCCCCCCCCCTCCTTACAAAATTGCATTAATCCACCATTGGGAGATCCTGGAGGCTGATGTTTTTATTTATAGGTTTAAAGAGTTCAGTCTGGTTCAAAAACAGGTCGCGTCCGTCCAGGGGTGGGGGAGGGGTTAGGGGGGGTCATAACATCCTCATGAGGAATTTTTTATCATACAAAGTGTATATTCTTCACTACATTATCACACACACGTATACATATATCTGGGTTGTAGTAGTCGTAACCCCATGAAAAATTTCTGGCTACGCCCCTGTGTCCGCCGATCTAACTGTTTGGAGTTTTCGGTGGTTTTCTCCAAAACTTCGCATAAATACAGGTTAGGATCTCTTAAAAAGTCCTCCACGGAGGGCAATCCCCTCGGGCTAGATTCCTCGCACAGATAATTGGCCATTACACCGCATTGTTAAAGGGTTCAGTACAGTTAATCTGTCAATATTCGGCAATAAATCAGAGTTTTAAAATTATTATTTAGTTGCAGTTTGAAAACAGCTAGCAAAAACGAATTTATGATTACAAAATAAATTGGAATTTACAACATTCATATAAGAAATAAAACTTCTCAATTTTTAAACATACATTAAAAACATAAATACACAAAAAACATTTTTAATATAGGAAGTCCTAGCTGAATTTTTATTCATAACACCTATATGATATTTATCAGGTTGTAACGAAAGTTTTCCGCCAGATATTCTTGAGTCAGCTCACGCGGTACCCAGCTATTGACCTTATGTCAAGTTTATGCGATGCTTAGCACGACTAATGGACTTGGCACTAAAGTCTAACTCTTTTAGCTAGCTCTCGAGTGGATGAATATTTTATATTCTTCCACAAATTCTCGTAGGCGGGCTTCATCAGCATCAGTAGGCCGGTCAGAGCGCTCTGCTTCTTTAATGTCCTAGTCCTCGTTTTTGAACTTTCGGTACCAAATCTTCACAGTGCCATATGATACAACAGTAGTACCTTAAGCTGTACGCATGATTCGGTGTCATGCTGTTGCTGACTTTTTGCAACAGAACTGAGAGTAAATGATGGTTCAATCTGGTTGCATGATAGTTCCATTTCAGACATCTTATACTTAATCATAACGATGTTGTTTTACCGATTTCACAACACAGTGCTCTAAAACAAGTCTTTTTCTTTCAAATAACAAAAATCGTTTGGCAAAATATTTGCAAAGACACCAACGCGAACTGCTTGTGCAGGCAATACTTGCATTGGCGGAACACTTTTGTTACAACCTAATACATTGATTAATTGTTGAGTATAAAACAGTATTCAAGCTAAATGGAAACAAAAAGAAATTTAGAAAGCAGTTTCATTTTAACAATACAGAAGTAATGCCTCAGAAAAATCATACTAAAAATTCAACAAAATTAACTTTACCTGAACATTTAATAAATAAAAAACTTTTGTGCGTTGACGTAAATTGGCATGTAACATTGGGGGAACAAAATATCCCCTATTGTAGAAAATACTATTTTCAAATAGGGAATATCTTTATTTTCTTGAATTTTAGGGGTGAAAATTCCTCCCCTCCTTGACGCTCACAAATAGGAGTCCAAGCATACAATATTGACCTGATGCTTATAGGGCTGATGGGAGAAACATGAAAACAATATTCAGAAATGTTGGAAACCAATATTGCTCAATGTCAAAAAATAATATTTAGGAATATCAGAAAAAGATATTCCTGGATATCTGAAAACAATATTCAGAAATGTTGGAAACCAATATAGCTCAATGTCAAAAAATAATATTTACGAATATCAGAAAAAGATATTCCTGGATATCTGAAAAAAAATATTCAGAAATGTTGGAAACTGATATCTCTGAATGTCAAAAAATAATATTCAGGAATATCATTTAGGGGGGTCCATTTAATATTGCCCAATATTGTAATTTCGATACTGGGCAATATCTCTGTGCTACCTGGGAATTAAAAACTAAAATGAAAACTTTTATAATTAATTATAGACTGTTCGCTAAGAGATACATTAGTATGAAATATTTCAGTTCATTTGGGACTGGGAAGTTTGCGAAAAATTTAGATTACGATGTTTAGATTTAGATGTTTGATCCAGACTCTTATTAGAAGATAATTAAAAAATAAATAAAACTTTAAATTAAAATTTTTAATTATTGATTCGTTTATTATTAGATAAGAGACATGATTATTCAAAAAAATTTCGGTCTATTGATTGGGAAAGAAGCGTGAAATTTTAATAAAAAATAATTTATTTCTCAGTATGAATCCCGCGGGACTAGTCCCGCAAATATTTGTGCAGGATCCCGTTCCCGCGGGATCGGGATTGCATTCTCTAGTTGGAGGGGTATGCGCACAGAAAGTTTCAGCTTTTATACTATGACGAAGGTCTGCCGGTCGCTGGCTCTTAGACTATAATTATATCATCGTAAGTTTATTTGTAATCGCGAGCGAAAGTCAAGACAATAACGTTTTCTCTGAAAAATCATCAAGTTTAATAATATTTAAAAAAATAATAAATAAGTTTTCAAATTTTAGCTCAGTGTCAATTTTTATTCTAGTTTTCGAGGAAACATTCTGAAAATTGTCATAGTTCAATTTCTTATCCTGAGCGAAAGTCAACCGAAATCCTCCGTTTTCAGGTAGAACAGCCTAAAACTTTTGCACGTGACTGTACAGTCATCCAAGATGTCAAACTTTGTTGATAACTTAAGCTTGTTAAATTGTTTGTTTCAGAAATGAAAAGAAATACCGACTTTAAATATTTATTGTATTAAGGGAGTGCACATAAAGTGTATACATTTTTATTGTGAAAACACATCCCAACAGTGCACTATGTACAATCCTCGTTAAAACATGTATGACAAAAATTGATCCCTTTCACAAGAGGCTGTGGCGTAGCCAAGGGGGTTCCCTCCCCCAATGCGGAATTTTTTGCCATACAAAATCTATATTTTTCACTCCCCAATCACACATACGTATGCATATATGTGAGCTGCAGTAATCCTATCCCATGAAAAATTTCTGGCTCGCCACTGACCACAGCGTAAACATTACACAACACTCAAATAAATCTGTAAGCTTTCGAGTGAGGCCCGCATTTACTATTTGAAATAGACTAACTCTCCATGGGTGGTATTTTGTCATGAGAAACCGTATTTCATGTTCAATCTACTATAGACATAAATAATATTCCAAATGAATAGAATATGAAAAAGTCAATTTAACTTGTGAAATCCATAAAAAGTAGCAGTGTTATAGTAACGCAATATCAAGTGATTAAGGAATTGAGAAAGGCGGAGCACTGTCTGACCTTTTATGTACTTGCGTCTGTTCGGAGCAGGACCCGAATAAGACACTTTTGTGGGGCCCCTATACGGTGATATTTTGTTGACACAGGGTGCAAATATTTGTTTGGAGTGGCATACAGCTTTGGGTTCAATCCCTTCTTTGTCCAAATTTTTTTAACTTCAAGTCTATATATATGTATATATATATATATATATATATGTATATATATATATATATATGTATATATATATATATATATATATATATATATATATATTAGTGCGCACAAGTTCTGCTTCAAATGGCTTTACACTGATGAATGCTCTATGGTGCAATGCTAACACGACGTTTGTGCTATCCCTGGATACAGTGTAAATAGCACTTTTGCATTGTGGTAGGTGTTGTAAAAGTGCATCTCTTTATATGGTGTCATGACTATCTGTTTTTTATGCTGATTTTTTTTACAAGACTAGCACTTAAACTATTTGAATCAGTTTTGGAGCCCTAGGCTGTGTCTCAGTTGGCCTGCGCGATTATCAGCGCTACAAAATGTCAGTTCTGATGTTGAAATCGAAGAGCGTACTTTGATTGGATTTTATGAGCCTATTTCTATCTAAAAAAATAAGAAACTTTTTCTAAAAAAGAATGAATTTAGAGAGATTTTTTCTCTGCCTAATGGTAAATCTGCTTCAAGTAAGATCACCGAGTACGCCAAAATATCTGTTTGAACGCCATCCGAAAGTCTGGGCTGAAAACGGTATAAATAATAGGATTGAGCATGGAGTTCGCGTATCCCAGCCATAAAGCGAAGCTGAAAATGGTATTACTCGGTTGGCATTGTTCACACAAGGGCATGAGCAATGCCATGGTAAAAAACGGAAGCCAACAGACGACGAAGACTCCAGTGATGACGGTCAAAGTTTTGGCCGCTTTGCGTTCCCGCTTCGAGCCTCTTCGGCGTTTTCTCTCTTTACTAAGAAGAAAGTCGTCCGAGCTTGGATGGGAGGAGGAAGTGGTTGTGGATATTAAAGTCATTTCAGTGACCAAGGACGCTAAAACGGTGGCGGACACCAAACGAGACTCGGCACGATTGCCTGGCCTGCGGCGAATCCGTTTCTTGGCTACGCGGAAAATTTTCCAGTACAAAAGTAATATAACAATAAGAGGAACGTAAAATGTGGCGCAAGTAGCAAATAACTGGTAGCCGGGATCTTGACTGACCAAACATCTTTTCTCAGTTAAGACGCGTTCTTGGTGATGGTCATCTTTCCAACCAATCAGAGGTGCAATCGACACGGAGAATGCAACCAGCCACACTAGCATGATGGTCAAACCGACGTGCCATCTTTGTCTTTGGCGTACATAGTCAATATCTGTGACGGCCCAGTATCTGTCTACTGCTATAGCGACTAAATGTAAGATCGATGCAGTGCAGCACAACACGTCGCAAGATGACCACATGTCGCAGAGTTCACTTCCCAATGTCCACTCATCCTGAACTTCGTACACAGCTCCAAGTGGCATTACCAAACACGCTACAAGCAAGTCGGCGACGGCAAGAGATAGTACTAGACAGTTTCCTTTAGTTTGGAGATTTTTTTCCCTTGTTACAGCTATTATCACAGATACGTTACCTATAATTGTAAATAATATTAGTAAACTCAGTACGGTAGACAAAGCTGCCGCCGATAGCAGATCCGGTATCTCATTGGCTGTCAAGTTTGAAAAATTGTCATTCTCCAAGAGGAATGTCCCAAATGTAAAATTGTCGTAGAAATCACTGATGTTCATGGCCATCTCAGGAGTCTGAAAAAGAAAAGAAATTTCTTAAGCAAAAAATTTTGGACGCAATTCAATCCGAGGAAAACGCGAATGGGCGCCCATTATAACTATAACATGCAAAAAAAGTAACATTTCATATTATTTTCACTTTATGAATACTCTTGGAAGAATTGTAACGTTTCCAACAAGGATAAGACAGTAAAAAAAGTAGTTTTGCAAAGGAAAACTTTTAATATCAAGAAGAGATCGAAAGAGAAAAGGCTAAACTTGATTTCCCCCAGTCGCAGTGAACATTATTAGAAAAATAATTTGTTCGTAGCTAGGAATGAAATTTTCAATAGCATCCTGCGTTTTGTCATAGAATCTCCAAACCCACATTGGATCATTCAAATTTTCGGATACTAGAGAAGTTTTCTATTAGCATCTACCTTACATCGTCATCGAATTGCTATCGTGACTCTTTAAAGTGCTTCAAAATAGATTTGGGTGAACAGAAAGTGTCTTTTCAAAGAGTATCGGTATCGAAAAATCACGAAACAGACGTCGGAGAGTTCCGGTTAATCGAGGTTTTAGCGGATTTCCTTTAGGCCCTCTTTGTTTAGCCATTCAAACTGGATTGCACATTCAGCGCTTTAAATGAATTACCTAGTGAAGATTTGTAGAGATTCAATGTATCTATGGATGCTTGTCTTGCAGATCTATAGAATAAGCTCCAATAGAATTTGGAAACACGTCAAGCTGAAAGAGTTATCAGAAGTTGACTTGTCACCACGAAGGTACAGCACGATCCAATCCCTCAACGCAAAAAAAATAACGTGGGTTGACTTTTGAGATTTCTGTAGATTCACTCGGATCTGGCACTCATTTCATTTGGAGACGGCCCTGTAGATGACAGCCACGGGAAGAGAGGGCGCAATGGACATTTCCCACAGAATACCGAATGATATACAAAAGAATTTCAAATTCTAACAATGTTCTCCCACTATTTTTTCATTTGGAAACGGTTGCTATTCTTGTTAAAAATCATCACATAAATCATGTGTACGGGAAAAGCTAAATCATCCCAATCTTAGACTAAAGAAATTAATTCACCCACATAGAAAAGTAAAAAACTTCTATTCTTGTATTTAACTATATCTAGAAACGCTCCTACTACAAAAAAAAAAAAAAAAACTGTTTAAAAAAGTCACGGCCAGACTCTGTGTCACCGTAATCGATGTACTACCCTAGTTAGATTTTTTGTAATTAGTTACACTAATTACATTATTATTAATTGCACTTTTTGTGTAATCGTAATCTAGTCATAATCTAGAAAGTTAGTTTTATAAATAGTCTAAAGAAATCGTCCCCTGAAAACATAAATCGCCGTGTAATCGTAATCTAATAATACGATTAAACCTACGATTATTTAGAAATTTAATTTTCTAAATAATCAAAGTATAGTCGTAATCTAAGCACCCCGTAAACGTAATCTTTTGAGACGATTACAGGATTACATTCACTCAGTTTTAGTTTTTACGACGTATGAAGATAAGACTATGTAAAATATATAACTAAAATATTGATATTTATTGATACATAAACAATGCATATATTGATACTTATGTATCCACATATATGTTATGTATCAATATATATGTTATATATATATATAACATATATATTGATAGATAAAAAAATCACGAAACTGTGTGTTAAGTTCTCGTTAAATTTCTAGGGCTCCTGCTTTTGACAGTTTGTTCAAACTTGTGATAAAATCCTGGTTTAACAAGTTCATTCTCACTGCAACAAAGACGTAAAGCCAAAATTTATTGTTTTAGTGGTCAGCGTTGCTCTCTGGCTCTGGGCATTCCAAAATCTGTGGGATGGGAAGCAACGTTGGAGAAAATCTCAACTGTTGTATAATTGCAGGACGTTCATTAAACTTGTTTGAATGGAGAATTGCTAGATTATATTAAAACTAGCCGCGAAACCCGGGGTTAAAATACACCGCATGTTTAATGGTATAAAAAAATATTTAAGGATCCATTTTTTAACGTAGATATTTAGACATTGAGAGACTTGTTCGACCATTAACAATTTGAGGCGCAACCCTTTCCCAATGATGAAAAAAGGGCAGCCGTTGCCATCGCTCAACTTAATTACCAGCAAGATGGCGGACGATCGCGTTCCACAGATCTAGAGACCCTTTTTTGACGACAGCTGTCTGTGCCCCACAGCGAGCTGTCGTCAAAAAAGGGTCTCTAGATCTGTGGAACGCGATCGTCCGCCATCTTGCTGGTACTTAAGTCGAGCGATGGCAACGGCTGCCCTTTTTTCAGCATGGGGCAATCTATCCAGCTGTTCTCGCATTCTTAAATTTTTCAGCAGATGTCAGTGCTGTCAAAAATAATCGTGACAATTGTTTTTACGGGAAACGACGTGCTAAAAAGTAAAGGATTCTCGTGCAGCTATGTCACCAGCAACTATTTTTTTAGAAATCAAATCTATTCTTCGTGACAGGCAACAGTCAAAACGTCAGAGTTGGGTGTTCCCAAAACGGAAACACTGCGCGTTAAAGGGTTAAACATGCGGTGTATAGTAAGTATATCAGATTATTTAACTAATTGAAATAATTGTAAGTTAAAATAAGAAACACCTTAGTGAATCGAAATTTTATGTTTTATTTACACAATTATTTACATATTATATCATACATATTACATATGACAAATACGTATACATATTATATTATACATTTGCACTTTTTATTTTTATTACATTTTTTAAAAAATTTCTTTTTACAATACTTGCTTTTAGACTACATTTATGGTTTTATTGTCCGGACTGTAAATGAACAAATTTCGAGGTGATCCTACTCGTGAGCATGCAACGTATAATTGGCCGTGTGCAAAGCATGGTTCCTTCAATTGAACGCCACAGTATTGGAATGTTTGGCCCTGTGCTTTGTTGATAGTCATGCTGTAAGCCAACTTCACCGCGAATTGTAAGCGTTATTAGTAAAGGGCCATCCATTTGATCTTAAAGGTATCCGTGGTATAAATACTATTTGTCCTTTTTCTTTACCAGTCATTATACTGGCTTCGATGATGTTATTTTGTAGCTGTTTGATGCAGAGTCTCGTACCATTACACAATTTCGGCGAATTCAGATTTCGTAATAAAATAATTTTAACTTAAGGCAGTGTAATGGCATTCCTGGAACATTGAATGAATTTAAAAAGTCAGTAATTATTCATTTCAGTAGGGAAATAAACGCTTTCTTGTTCATCAGTCATTGTAATGTAAATTTTCTCTTCTCCCGTAATCATTTCCTGGATGATGTTGTTGATTCCATTAACAATGTCGTTCTTCGTGGCTAGAATAATTCGTTCGCGTAAAGATTCTGAATTGGTATAATTCTCAGCAATACTTGGATTACTTCATTTATAAGTTGTTCCGGTGTTTCAACAACATTACATAACTCATTAAATGTAATTTGTCCAGTACTTTCGTCTATTGGATAGGTGCCCTCTCCTATTTGTAAAAGTTTTTCAGAAAATTCTTGTGCCTTTTCATCTCTTGACATTCGCGCTCTCATAAATGTTTCTGATTTAATTATCTTTACGTGTTCCCATATGACCGACTTGTTTAAGCAAGCGTTAATTTCATCTGCCGGCGTTGATTTCGGAATGACAGGTAGCGTTTGATAGTATTAACAATACACCTCCCATTACATTCGTGTTGTCGCGTAAATCTTGAAGTGTTCTATCGAGTGCTTCTAGTGATTTTCTATGGGCCATTGGGCTTTCGTCCCATTTAATGATAATTTTAAACCAGAATGCGCTGTTTATTTTAATTTGAAACCAGAATGCGTCCACCATCCGTAAGTGTTGCCGCTATCCCAAATGATGCTAGGGCGAGAACAATTTCTTTATTTGCACGGATTTCAGGGAGAATTAAATTTATCAAAAATGTTTTCCGGAGCCGCCAGGTGCATCTAAAAATATTATACCGCCTTGCTGTTTTTTTATAGTAATCCATTATCATATCATATGCTTGTTTCTGACTTTCAATTAATAAGGGTTTATTGTGTTGGATGTGAAGCCTCAATCCGCCGGTATTATAATTTGTTTCTCTTAAAAATTCACTGTTCATAGCATCCAAATGACTTCGTTTAGGAGATTGAACACCTAGTTGTATTAATGTTTGGTTAGAAATAACTAAACATTTGTCTTCTATCAATATCAAAGCTTTGTTAAAAATTTTTGTATTAAAATTAATTTTCAAGTCCGAACTTTGTCGTCGTAAATCAGCAATATAACATCGCTCATATATTCTCGATATTTGAGCCATAGTCGATTTGGATTACATGTAGTTAATATTCGTTAATATGTGTTCTTTCTTCTTCGGTTAAATTTTCTCTATTTTTATTGACTCCTTTACGAATATTTGAAAGCCGTTTCTCTCTTTGTTCTTCTGTTTTGAGTTGACATGCTACTTTTCTTCTTTTAGAATCCACTTGAGGTTTCGTAAATACTTTTTGACGCCTTGGCATTGTGTATGTTACACAAAATTAATCACTTGATGGTGTCACTGACGAACGCTCTAGAATATTCAGATAGTTTGTTGTTTTTCATTTGTCAAAATGACTTGAATTTGTTTAATTACTGTTCACTCTTAATTTCAATTAATAAGTACTACGATCAAACTGACGAAAAGTCACTGAGTTTCGGTTTACCATAACACATCGAAATTGCTAGTACCAGAACACTCTAGAATATTCAAATAATTTGTTCTTTTTCACTTGTCAAAATAACTTGAATTTGTTTAATAACTCTTCACTGTCCTATTTACTATCTGAGTGTATTTGAATAAATTGAAATGGAATATGGTGTTTCAGGTAAAATGGTTCGCAGACGATAACTGCTTGAGATTCAGTTTTCCTGCTGATATGGCAACAGACGATAAACATTCAATTTTAATATTTTATTGGAGTTGAAAAACTGTTGTTTAAGTTACTTTGTTAGTGTTTGACTTAAAGTTCATATTTGAATTCGTAGCTTCTTGAGTATAACAAACGAAAGATAATGTTTAATACTAATGAATACACTGAAATGGTGTTACTTTAAGGAGAATTTCATCGGAATAAGCGAGAGGATGCGAAGAAGTATGCTATAAAATTTCCGAATGACAATCACCCATCGCAATTGATCTTCAGTCGACCAGACATTTCTAGAACTTTCTAGAACATTCCATACCGATTTTAGCAGTTGCAGACATTTTGAGTCTTTCTAGATCATTCAAGAAATTTTTAGAACTTTCTAGAACATTCTGGGTCGATTTTAACAGTTGCAGACATTTTGGAACTTTCTAGATCATTCCAGAAATTTTTAGATCATTCTAAATCGATTTGAACGGTTGCACACGTTTTGGAACTTTCTAGAACTTTCTGGAAATTTTTAGAACATTCTTGATTGACTGCAACAGTTGCACACATTTTGGAGTTTTCTAGGTCATTCCAGAAATTTTTAGAACTTTTCAGAAGTTCTCATGAGTTAGAAAAGGACAGATACATATTTTTTCCGATTTTTGTCACCCACAACCACCCACTTCTACCTACCGCGACCAAACTCCCTTACTTTCACCGTGAGACCAAGGGGTATTTACCACCCCAACGGGAAGTTAATTCGAGTTGGTGGTGATAGAGAATACTCTACAAACGAACATTAGCATTATATATATATATATATATTAAGAATTAAGATTAAGAATTAAGATTACTTATTAGATAGCATTGATAATGCAATGCTCAAGTTTGAAAACGCACCTCGTTACATAAGCATATTAAATAGCATGGACATAAAATTCTTAAAAAAACTATTTGTTGAAGAAACAGTATAAAGTAGACAGTTTGATAATATAGTCTGGTGGTGGCCCAGCATCATAAAAAACGTAGTTTTAGAGCAGTCGAATAAAAGATGGAATGAGACTAAAAAGAGCATACCAACGTAACACGATACTGGCGAGAACATAAACTTGGCCGAGATAACCAACGCCAATTACAGGGCTGCAATAAATTTAGACCAATCAAATTAAAATAATCAAGCCAAGTACAAATAATTTTGAAAGTTGGTGCATACCATCAAAATAAAATATTCAAAGAAGCGCCAACAGGGAAGAGAAATCTATTTTTCAATTTCTCACACTCTCCATATATTTATACATCTTGTTCAAATTTTCAATCGTTAATAAAATACTTTTTATTCATCCACTGCAGTTCAAATACATTTTTTTTTATCTTGTAGTAGATGACACTTGATGTTAATACAGTTTTTTCAAATATTAATCCATTCATTCAATTTAATGAATTAAATTTCGATCCTGTTACGTGGGAATGAAAAGAATCAACTAAACAAACAAACTGGTCTGGGCGCTCAACTCCGTTCCCATAAGAACACGGCAAGTGAAGCAGCATCCGGCTTGACCAGTGCTTGGGAAGGTCATCTCCCTCTCGGCTCGACTGCTGTGGAACCGTGTACGGTAATGGGAGCTGGTGCACGTCCAATGCAATGTCCTCCAAGTTCTTAAATGATACCAGATGTTGGTGGGTCCCTCATCTGGAATCGGTTCGAAATTAGGGACCAACAAGTACAAGTTCAGCCCACATCTTTCCATCGATAGTGTCGTCTATCCATGGACACGACAACAACAACAACAAACTGGATGAACGGTATCGACCCTTGCTTCACAAACGGCCCTGCATTAATTAATTAAATTTAATAAAAAGGAAGTAAAATAAATTTGTTCAAAATGTTAGCCTATACGTCTGAGATAAATACTCAGTAAAATGCTATTGCATACGGGAAAGCGAAAACCGAGTTTTAAAAACCAAAGTGAGAACAGAAATAGAACTTAAAAATGCTCGATTGTTATAGATTAAATTTAAGAAACAGAAAGCAACTGAGAATTAATATCCAATATGTGATCTCCTTCTCACCTCTATTCAAGTATTTATTAAACAAGATCTTCCTCTTTGTATCGAGCTAAAATGGATTAGGTGATGAAATTGTTGATTAGCATCCTTGACATGTGTGGTTGTTGTTCCAAAAAGTGCATTCTCTACTTCAGATCTCCTTGACGTGCAATGTTATTCGGTCCTTCCAAATGGCTCAATTAACAAGTCAGATCGGATGGCCGGTACAAGTGAGTGGGAAGTCTTTAAGTGGTGACCAGTCTAATAAGTGGAATTTTTCCTCAGATCAGATTACATGGAAATACTCACCAAAATATTTCGGATTCAAAATTTTATTCAATTTAAATTAATAATTTTGAAAGATCATTTTTCAACTTTAAAAGCATTTTTGACAGAAATCAATGCCGACTGATTTGAAAGACATACAGAAATTATTTCTATACAAATAAATGGAATATCAATAGTGACTGCTATTTCAAAAAATCTAATTCTCCAGCTTCAAGAAAATATCGTTTCCGTCGAAACCGTTCTTAGCGAAATTTGAACCCATACATTTGTGTATGTGTCCTAGTTTTTGCCTTATGCATGTTTGGAAAAGATTTTTGGGACACTTTTTATAATAAAAAGATATTTTAAACATAACCCAGACAGCACATAAGCTTAAATCAAGTTTGACATTTCTTTGAATTTGAGGCATTAATGCAAGTTTGACAGTTCAACTCATTCTAAGCTGGCAGCAAGCTTGCAGGAGTCAAGTTGAATTGTCAAGTTTAAATACAGCTTGATTTAAACTTGAAAATTGATACTCGCGTGATTTTTCCTTTTTAAAGGAGCGTTGATAGCGCCATCTGTGAAAGAGAATGAACATTAATTGTCTAGCGTCCTAATATTTGCTGAAAGTTCGTAAAAGATGTGTTTTATTTTATATTGCCAGTGCCATATTACCGGCAGGGCAAACGGGGCAACTGCCCAGGGCCTGCAGATTTTAGTGCCCAAAAATCTTACATCTTACACTTTTGTAATTTTAAAATAAAATTACAAAGGATAAAATAAAAATTCAGAAGTTAAATAATTTTTTTAGTTATAAAGTATGAACAATGAAAATAATTCAAATTTACATTTGTATAAATTAATTTTAACTTATTTTTAATTCTTCGAAATTCTCTATATCAATATAGCATACCAATATGTAGGAAAATAACCACATTTGTAAAGAGAATTTTTAGCGTTAAAAAATAGCAAAATTTTTCAAATATTTGTTATTTTAAGAAATATTTACAAAAATGACTAAAGTGTTTGTATTCCATACATGTTAGAAACTGTGATATAGCATTTCGAAGTAACGTTTAACTATCTATTTCTTTCATTTCAGATTACTTAACACAAAATTTGTGTTAAGTAAACCCATTCTATATTTCCAAATATGGAAATTCTTCAAAATACAATTGGCCAGCAGTATTGCTTCATGAGTGTTGCAGTACTGAAAGTTTTAAAACGTGTTTTTTTATTTTAATTTTGATTTTAACTTAATTTATTTTGATGCATTATTTTAATTCTGATGCATCCCATGGAAAAATAAAAGAAACAAATAACACATCGCCCACTTATCAATTTGGCGAGAAAACAGCTTGGTAAGTCACCTCAAACTTTAATCATAGCTGCACCAGGCTACGGTGGCGGAATGGATACGTGCTCGACTGCGAAGCTAAAGGGCCCGGGTTCTATCCTAGCGACGAACACGGAACACTCGATGGAAACAGATTAAATTAAATTGAAATTTCAGCGTAGAGGGGGAAAATGCGCGGAAAAATAAATTATGTGGGCCGCGTTAGCCAGCGGGCGCCCCGTGTATTAAAAAAAATTTTTTTTGGAAATTTTTTTAAGCTTGAAATGTCAAGCTTAATGCAAGCTGGGCAAGTGTAAACTAGAACACTCGATTCAAGCTTGCATCAAGCTTACACGATTGGAATTTTCAAGCATAATTCAAGCTTATTGACTTGATAAATCAAGCTTGCTGCAAGTTTGATGCAAGTTTGCTGTGCTGTCTGGGAAATCGACCGAGTTGTCTCGCTGCAGTGAATCGAGTGATTGGTGGTGAAATTTGTCGTAAAGAAGTCTGTTCAAGAATGTACGGGTCTTATTATTGAAACCCCTGATAAAGTTGAATACACTATGCAACAAAGTAATCTGGCGGATTATTCTATGTCTTCCCCAAGAAAGATGATAAAGCTGATGTGCAGGCGTCAGCAAGCTACCTAAACCAAGCTGCAACAGTTGTTGACAGTATACCTTTTGTTCAGAAACTTAGTTTCTGCAGTTAACAATATATTTTAATTACTTTTGAGTCAAAATTGATCTTCAGTAATACTTTAGGCTACTTAATTTCTCATTTTCTCCATTAATTATAGTGCATGTCAACTTTAACCATCCTATATTCATTTTATCCCGTAGGTAAATAGGTATACACCGGGCTAAAATGGGTATAGCGTTTTACACAAATATTACAGCAAGTAAAAAAAACAAATTATGTTCGATTTATACCTAAAATACACAATGCAAAGAATATTGAACAAAAACACAATTGTATTTCATAACGTTTCTGCTATGCAACATTAAAATTAAAAAAGCTGATTTTTATACCCATTTTATCCTGGGTGACCCTAAATATTTACTTTTTCATTTATTTATTTTGACTACTTATTGATTTTTTAAATATATATATATATATATGTATATTTAAAATTTTATTTCGACTATTTAAAGACTATCTTTACAATTGATTATGCTTTTAAAAAAATGCTGTTGCTGTGGCATCACGAACGGGTGAAAATTGGAAAAAAAAGAAGCATTTTTGCACCGTTTTTAGTATGTCAAGTTCGCAAATGTTTTTCCCTTCTCCCGCAAGATAAGCTGTCAGCAAAATTGCCGGTTCCATCGCAAACGTAATAATAAGCAATGCGTGGAATAATACGGCAATTCGAAATTCAAGGTTTCTTCTTGAGAGCACCCGTTGTTTCATTCGTTAGGGACTTCCCTACTAGCATCGATTCTCTGGGGAATTTCGTTTCGCGGGTTTTCTAGATTGAGATGGGTTGATCCTGCGGGATTGACATTTCATTCCATTCCAAATGAATTTCAATAGAGAAAAGTAGACGCTATTTGAATGATACTTTAATTATTTATCTTACAATACCTTCCGTGAATATGAAAATTCTAGTCATGATATTGATAATAATATACTATTTATTTGAAGAATGTCTAAAAAAGAGGATCTCGTCTTCCTAGTATGGATGGAAACTTTTCTTTTGTATGACAGCCATTTTTGCATGGTTATCTGAAGTTGACCATGACTGGCATGGGAATGTTTTTGGGTTGCCTGCTCCAGAGAGATACAATACACCATAGAGAAATACAGTGTTGAAGCGCTTCTCCGTTCTACCAGTACGGAAATATGGGAGCTTCTCCCTGCCAATAGGTAGGATCACGGGTGCTTATGCAAAAACTTTTAGCCGATGGATGATCGAAAGGCGGAGTGAAATTGTAATAAAAATAATTTATTCTCAGTTTCAATCCCGTGGGATTACATTTATGCGGTTCCCTACTATTCTCGATGAACACGTATAGTAAGCATCATAGGCTCACTCATGGAGCCTCCAAACCAGGAGAGTTGGATGGGAAAAGCTTTAGAAATTGAAATTTGTCACTAATGATTTACTATATTTGTTAATTATTTCTAAAATATATTTTATAGAACGTTGCTTTTTAAGTCAACTTGTAGAGTTAGTGTATGAAATACATCTGTTACAACTTGATTGAAAAGATCGGGTCATTATTTAGGACTCTTGAACGAGTTGTGTTCTGCAGGCAAGTGATACAGAATATTTTGACTTTAGGAGAGAATTATTATTAGAATGGAGGTCACTCTAACCAAGTTCAGCAGTAAGTATTGGTAGGCCCAGCCCCCTTAACTAAAGTCTTGCGTGCGCTGCTGGTAAGCATAGAATTCAAGTGTTTCGGGTGACTTACACTCGAAAAATTTGTAACGCGAGCGCACATACTATCTGCACGATCATTGCACAATAGTTTGACGAACATTGAGGTCATGACTAAAGTCTTGACGTCAGAGATACACCGAATTTCTGTTTTGTTTTTTTTTTTAATAATTGTGAATGAATGGATAGAGTTTAAATTATAAATAAGTTTCTTAATTATATATAAATTTAATTTAGTTAAGTACTTCTTGGGGGCCATTCGTTAAAAATAAAATTGATAAAATTTCTATTGGCAGCTATGCTGCAACATGTGCAGTGCCGCATTTCTTTAATTCCTTACCGAGCAACGAGGCAATTCAATACGTGTGTTACCTGGTTTTGTATTTTAGCTATCAAATTAAAGGTACATCTTTGATTTATTATCATTATTATTATTTTTGCAGTAAAAAGTTAGAATGCATTTGTAGCAAGAAGATTGAATTATTTAATTTGATTTCTATTAAAAAACATTTTCGCAATCATCAGTTTACATTCCCGATAAGACGTTGTCAGGATGGGTGGAAAAATGCATGTACAAATGTATTTAATCCGATGAAACATATTGAAAAATATCACTTATCAGTGATCGTAAAAGTAAATTTTTTTCCCTAGTTAGGTTTCTGAAGTAGTTGAAAATGCTGTGGTTCAGCCAATGGAGGTAGAATGCACGTACTCACAGCAAAATGAGCAAGATGGTGATTCAAAGGAAGCTCTTAGACATGAAATTTCATCCCTTGTTTCTGAATTGAGAAGCAATAGCAGTCTTCCACATAACATTGTATCTCTTGTAAAGGCTGGTAACTCTGTTGCACAGCTAGTCGCTTCTTTTTGTATTCAAAAATTCGAGTAATACGACAAAAGCAGAGCCACCAACTCACCGTTTTTTTTGGGAGATTCCCCACCGTAATTTTTAAAAGGTTTATTTTGGATTAAATTTTTGGAATAATAACCACCTGAAATAATTAACTTCTTATTCAATTTTTATTATATACACTAGCTGCATACCCATTCTGCGCAGGGTAGGGAAGGAAACTGTTTCTTCCATGTATAATTCGAATTGATTCATACTCTTTTATAGATTTAAGTTATACCATTAATATCTTAGATACAACATGATGTGGAGAACCGTTTTATTTTGTAATTAAATAGTTGTGTACCCGCTCTTAGCAAGGCAAGAAGAGAACCTTTTCCTAAAATGGGATCATAACTACCTGTGACAAAACAGAATCTCCAAGAAAAAAAATATTCAGTTGCAGTCTTTTCTGTTGAAACTACCGCGGGATGTATTAACGCGACGTAGAATTACTTAATATTCAGTTAGCTCTGATGTAAGATAGCCGTTGAACACTTAGTTTCACGAAATATTTATTAATGCGGTATATTGTGGTTTTATCAATATTGCCCTAGCATATCTACTAACTATTACTTTCACTATCTTTTACTGATACCAATGCAATATATTTTCGTTTTTCAATCGTTAATGCTTAATTTAAAGAAACGGTTTAGATATTTGCCACGAATGTAGTCTTTTATAGTTTATTTTAGTTTTGGTGACTTTTGCAATTTACGCCTTAGCATCAACGATAATCATTTCACTTTATGGTTGCCACTCAAACAGCTCTCCCTACATTTGTACGCATAATTCTTGTCAGGTTAGCGTATTTAGCACCAGGGCCCTATTATCGTACGGACAAATCGGGACTTTGCACAGGGCCCCCGGCTCGAAATGGCCCCCAATTTCAAATGTTGTTCTGAAATATTCTTTTTTATAACAAAATTTTATGAAAAATAAAACAAATTTCATAGATGGGGTCCCCAAAATTCATGAATATCCAGGGCCCCTGTTGGTGATAATCAGGCCCTGTTTAGCACCGCAAAATATTTCCTGCGATTGAAAAGCATGTCCCATTTAAAAATGCAATCGAAAATAATGCTAGAGAATTCATTGTTGAAGAAACAGCATTCAATTCTTTTTCTGGCAACGTAATATAAAATATGGAATTATTTCGGGCGTGGCGTATGCTTTGCTTGTGAATCTGTTATTCTGATTGAGTTTCAAAAGAGGCTTTAAACTCGTTACATAAAAATGACGCAGATTTCACATGCGAAAACTCAGTTATTTTAAAGTTATTTATTTTTTTCAACTGGCAATTTTATTCATTGTTACTCTTTCCAAGACAACCATAGAAGATATCATGTCGAAATATTGAAACAGCTGCTATTTCATTCAAAATCCTTCTTTACATAAAAATTCGTAAAAAAATCTCCTAATTTATATTTTCCCTCCCTTCTTCTTTTAAGAGTGGGCGAATTGTATGCTCCGTCTTTTGCCGAAATATAAAAAAGTTATGACAGATAGAATTCAAGATGCAACAGTTTTAAAATTATTTTACGCAAACGTCGTCAAAAGAGAAATTCCTCTTAAAAATTCCCAAAAATCGGCAAAATATGTTACATAGTCAAAACAAACAGTTTTCGAAAGAAAATTTTTTCCTCTATCCGATGATACAAACATCGTTTTACTGCGAGTGCAATGACCGGCGTTATTACGTATTATGCAAGAAAAATCGCTAAAAATCGGACAAAATATAAAATAAAACATTTTCTAATTCGAATTTCGAAAAAATCGCTCCGAGGCGTGTTAGGATCTGTCCTAGTGAAGCCGTATGCAAAATTCGGTAGGTCTGCGACCAACCGTCTCGGCGCAATGCGATCGAGAGACGCGCGCAAGAAGATGGGTGGTACATACATACATAGCTACATACAATGTTTACTCTCAATTTTATTATATAAGACTAGACTCGAATTTCATGCTCTTATGAGAACGTGCAGAATCTTTTCCCATTCAAACGATTTCATTTCACTGTGAACATCCGTGGGGAAATTATTTTATTCAAAAAAATATAAATAAATAAATAAACCTGTAAATCTGGAAAGAGCTTGTTAAATGTGACGTCAGTATGAAGTCATTCTCATATGAAGCAGCTAATTTTGTCACGCAAATGATTCACTTTATTGACTCTCGTAAATGAAATGGCGCGGAAAAGAGCGAAAAATCGCTTCAAAATGAGGAAAGGGGTGGATTTTCAGATTTTTAAAGTAGCGCAGATTGTTTTCTATATTTTTGTACATAATTATGAAAAATTTCAAGCGGATCGTACAAACGGTGTAGATGTTATTAGGCTTTTTGTGTTAACTTTGTAATCTTTTTCCAGTCATGGCGGAAAATGTTTTATCTTGAAGTCAGGGATCACAGGGCAACTGTATAGTAAGGATGATACGCTTAAAGAATAATTTCCCATAGGGCGCAATGTATTGGGAATATTTTGAGTGCTCCTGTAGAAAAACTATATATGCTGCATAGACCCTTTTCAATCGGGTCCATGGTACAGTAGATAAGAATAACATATGTAAAATTCGTCGAAATCGATGCCTATTTACGGGAGTTAGAGCACGGACGAATCATAAACACTTTTCAACCTTGTTGGAAAGGGTTCAAAATCCGATTTCTTTGTCCTTTATCAATCAGTCCATTGGGAATATTTTGAGTGCTCCTGTAGAAAAACTATATATGCTGCACAGACCCTTTTCAATCGGGTCCATGGTACAGTAGATAAGAATAACATATGTAAAATTCGTCGAAATCGATGCCTATTTACGGGAGTTAGAGCACGGACGAATCATAAACACTTTTCAACCTTGTTGGAAAGGGTTCAAAATCCGATTTCTTTGTCCTTTATCAATCAGTCCATTCCCAAAAATCCCCCAAAACTAAACTCGAATCTTTAGAATGAAATGAATTCAAACGCATGTTCAAAAATGTCCAATTTTTGTTCAAAATGTCCCCTGTTATTACTAGCAAATAACAGTGAAATTTATTATAATAATTTACAAATACTATTTCATTATTCACAGACTACTAGATTCTTAAAAATACAAATCAATAGTAAATTTAAAATAAAGTTTCGAAGCAAGAATTATCAGATAGTTGGAATCCTTTGACTTGAATGGGAACATTTGCAGTATTTTAAATACAGCCACCAGACAGTTGTAATTGAATATTGATGAATCAAAGTCAAAGAAAGGTGCGCATAGAACGCGCAATGTAAAAGTTTAGGGTTAGTGAAAGCTGTTTTTTTAGGAGGGGGGCCTCAAAATTGAGTTGCGCCTCGGACCTCTCAAGACCTAAATCCGCCACTGAACCGTAGTATGAACTCATATTAGCAGGGTGCCCCCTGTTTACTAAAAGGAGACTATTTGCTACTAGAATCGAGAATAGGCGACTATGGAGACTATTTACATGTAAAAACAGCTAAAATTTCAACTATTTTGGGGAAAATGGCAACTATTTTGCTAGGAGTATGAATGCAGTTTCTGTTTTTCACCTCGAGTGTTTCAGTTTGGGGCATGGAACCTCGTTACTAACAACATGAAGCACACTGAGCATTGCGCAACTGTGTCCGCCCTTAGATTTTAAGAAATATCTGGCAAGAACAAATAAGCTAGATTCATACCATTGTAGTTCAAAAGATGCGTTTTCATAATCAAAAAATTGACAAGACTTGAAAATTCCCAACACATAATGCAGCCAACTTTCGGAACGACACAGCGGTATATCATTCACTTTGTTCCTGCTGAATTGTCGGATTCGTATTAGAGAGTATGCTTTAAAGTCTGGGGTTTGTAGAAAGTTTCAGCAGCCGGCCGAGATATCAGGACGAAACACAAACGTTTAGTCAAACAATCTTCAAAGGACAATTTACAAGCAGTAATTTAGACAATTAGTCATCAATCGGAGCAACTTCCTCAAATACTGCAATTTTCTTACAGTAAATAAAATTGCTCCATTTGCTAAAATATGAGAATACTCGAGCCAAACCCTTGACTGCTCCACAGCATACAACAATACTGAATTCATTAACGAATTTTAAAATGCATCTTGCCAAAACAACGGTGCCACTGGTATCAAAATTATGCGAAGCTATATGTTCTTGGTAGAAAAGCCACTTCAAGACTTTAACTGTGGGATACCTATTCACGTATTTATACTGTTTTGGGAGTTTTCTCAAAAAAGTTCTGGCAAAATCTGTGTAGTAAATTTTCTGTCATTTTCCTTACATCATTTGTGTTATGCTAAATGGGTAGATAAACATTGCAGGTCTCTCTCTTTTCTTTTTCTTTTTTTTTTTTCTTTTTTTTTTTTTAAGTCATGTCAGATGTCGCCAGTCTTGGCAATTTTTTGGCAAAAAATTGACAAAATTGGTGCAAAAAATGAGCACCCAAAACTTAATGCAGCCAAACGATATTGCCAATATTTAACAAGAAACCCCCAGTTCTAACGCTATCCTATGCGAGTATTAAATGTTCCTATCTTGCTTTCTAGTTAACCGATTTACATTCAACAAAATGCAAAACTTAATTTTAGTAACACCATTAACTTTTATTAGATGTAATGTATGCTTCATGAAAATTAATGCACCTGCTTGTTTTTAAACTGTGTATTTTTTTAATTTTTTTAATTCAAATAATAATTGAACAAAAAGTTATGTTAACAATTCCATGATAGAAAATTCTATAATCTGCATGTTTATTGATTCTGGTGTATACAGTTTTGAGAAAGTCTACTGCATTTCATATTTAACTAAAAATACTTGGAAAGACATTGAAACCTGTCTACATTTTAATGTTATATTCTATGAACTTCTGCATCTAAGGGAGCAGAATGCAAGCATCATCTGCTACGGAGTAATATAAAATGAATTTAATCATATTATGCAAAACTTCTTTCAGAAAGCAAAAATGTGTATTTAATATTTTTCAAACTTTGTTTAGAAGATTTCAGTCTGTTTAGATTGTTAAAAAGGATACTATTTTTTTACCATAAAGGCTACTATTTTGTACCTCGAAGGCTACTAAAGCAACTATTTCTGTGGCTGTGCTTTGGTGGGCACCCTGTATTAGCAGTAAACTTATATTTCTTAATGTAATCAGAAAAAAATCTTTAGCAGATAAATCGCCTCCCAAAACGAGCCGATTCGCTCCCATGTAGAGAAATATTGCAAAATATCTTATGTTTAAGATTTTTTTTTTTTTTGAGAATGTCTCAAAGCTTTTATTGGGTAAACTCGCACGAGACGAGACCACCAGACGAGTATACGGGGTGCGAGATAGACCACGAGACGAGACCACGCTGTGCGAGACGAGACCACGAGACGAGACAACGGGTTGCGAGGCAAGACCACGAGACGAGACAACGGGTGCGAGACGAGACTACGAGACGAGACTTCGAAATGAAAGGGACGATTTCTCGTCTCGAATGGTCTCGCGTCCATCTCTAGCCTTCTGTATCAGGCCCTGATTTTCCATTAGGCCCACTAATCCCGTTCCTAGGGCCCCCACAAATAAAATTACAATTCAATTTTTATTAATTTTCACGCCTTATTTACGTTCACATTAACATGACTAGTTAAAAAAATTGATTATAAAAAAACCATCTTTTAACTATCTGTTTATTTTTTCTAATATTACTTTGGCTTAGCTGTAAAATTAAATCTGAAAATTATGTTACTTTTAGTGCTGCGTATCACTTTAAGCGCCTTTTTAAATATCTGATGCATTTTATTTTATTTATTTTAATACATTTTAAATGCTTCCAAATAAGTCATCATTATACTTCTTATCCGTTTTTTGCACAACTCCCCTCACACACACACGCACAAAAAACCTAAATAAATAAATAAATAAAAATAAATATTAATAGAGTTTAAAAAAGCCTCTTTTGAACTACAGTATTGTTATTATTATTTCTATTGATATCAAAATACAACACAATTTTATAATAGCATTTTAAATACTATCTTCACATTTGCTCTGAGCCCATATAGGGGGCAGGTGGGTGCTTGACGACCCCTTCCCCACTTTGCAAATTCAAGAGCCTCATTAAAAGCAAATCAAAGTAAGTTTTTGTCCACTATTTAAAAAAAAATTAGGGGCGGACCCATAAAAAATTCTGCAGGGGGAGGGTTCACAATTGTTTTTACTCCTTTCTCTTATAAATGCATTTCAATTTACAAAAGAATCTTTTATAGTCTTTATTTGATTTGTCATGTTAATGCACGTACCCCCCCCCCATGCCCCAATTCTGTGGGGGGGGGGGCATTTTTTCCTGGTGTCGTTTTATCCGGTGTCGTTGTTTCCTACATTTGTATTAGATAATAGTACATAAAGTAAATACATAGAGATTTTTTTAATAAACAAATTTACTTATTTATCTAAGATGGGGTGTCAATTATTGGGTAAGAAAAAATGGATTTCACCAGTAATTGACTCTTAGGTTAGTTATTGGTTTTTTAGCCAAGTTCATGATAATTGCATGCAATTTCTACTAAATGCAGAAAATAGCTATTGAGATGGTTATCGTTAGATAAGTTTTAATATACAGGGTATCCCAAACAGGTCACGCTTTAATTCTTTACATAATAGAACCTTTTATCAAATTTTGCTATCTAGTAACAATTTAGGCATTTATCTTCATTTTTTGCAACTTTTTTTTATCTCCAGAGGTTCTAGGTATCAAAATTTGAAAATTTAAACATAGTTCTAAAAATATTGTGATTTTTAGTAGCTAGCTTAATACTGAAATTAAGATAAATTCATTATCAACCTGTTTCTATTTAAAGCATATTTCTTTTTAGAAATTACTTTAAATTGAATTGTATCAAATAATTAGATCAAATTACCTGTCTTAGATTAGTATGGAATGTAGATTTCTAAAAAAGCCTCACTTATCGTCAGCATTATAGCCCTAATAGCACCGTGACCACTTGTGACCAAAAAGTGACGTCGCAAAATAGTCACATCCGGATCACGCGTAGTCGCTGCGACGTCACAGTCCGGTCACCCTATCGTTGTTATGTCTGCCCGCGGTGACTTCACATTGCGACTCTTCAGTGAAGTCGCATTGTGACCGTTTTCTGACAGTGAAAAAAATTCGGGGTAAAAGAGTTACCGAGAACATACACCAGATGGCAGAAACAAACCTCCCACAGAAAGGAACGTCCCGGAATCGAAGCCTCGTGGTACACGTTCATAGGCCAGCGCTCTGCCTCTGCGCCATGATCTCCTTGTTCTCGCAGCTTTAAAAAGTAAACTGATTGTTAAAGTTAGTTTTAGCATGGCTTGTTTTGGGGGGAAATACCATATGGGGGGAAATATGGAGGGAAAATACCATAATTAACAAATATAAATTAAAAATCTTGGAAACCCCCCTTTTTTTTAACATAAATTATTTTCAGGAGATAATGTGCTGTTTTATTCAAGTATTCGTTCTAAAATACTAATGATCTATTGAACATTTTTTTTCTTTGGTTATAAAATAAATTTGTAAAGTGCGGCATGTTTATACACATTTTGTTTTCAACTGAAGTTTGCAAACATCAGTAGCATAGGCAAAATATATATATACAGGGTGTCCCAAAAAGTTGATTACGGGCTTTAATTCTTTATCTATTAGAGATACGTGGGCAGTGTAAGTTGAAAAGATGGTCAAAATAAGGTTGGAAATAATACTCCGTTCAATAATTTCCTAAAAAAATTCCTCTCGTTCCGGAAAAAAATTCCTCTCGTTAATTTTCAATAAGTTACACTTTCTAAATTTTTATACGACCCCCCCCCCCGGTGTTTTTTATACAACCCCCCGGGGGGAAATAATTACCAATTAGTAAAATTTGCACCATACTATCATGAGGTGAAATATAAAATTTTAGAACTATACCTTAAAAAGTGTCAGAGATACGAAGATGAATAAAATGCTGACTTAAACCACTTTTCTATGGCTTTGGAAGGGAAAAAACCCCGTCGGATAATCGCATTTCAATGGTCGTACAGAAATTACGAAATAAAATCTTTTTTCCACTCTAGGAATAACGTTTACATACGGAATACATTGAAACCCCTCTGAGCAGCCACTCCACCGTACCGAGAATATTTGGCCGCTCAGAGCGGGTGGCCGCTCTCAAGGGCTTTATTTACTATTATAAGATAATTACTATAATGTGTAATATAAACAAGTCTGGCACATATTCCTTATTTAAAATGAAATATAAAACTTATCTAAAGAGAAACTGGTACTTTACACAATGCTTTCTTATTTCTTTTTCATTATTTTTTGTTGTTGAAAAAAATGATACAGTTTGTGTCTGTGTGCAAGTTTTAACTTTTCTCTGAAACAACCATTTTTTCTAGTTTGTTTTTTACTTTAAAAAGCAGATCTCTAACCGGTTAGTTTGTAACCGCTTCCGAACTCTCGATAATTTCATCGGTTTTCCCTAAAGTCGCTTGTGTTGAAAGTTTAGCTTGCTCGCCATTTAAAACATCGGGAAATTCCTCATCAGGGACGGAATTAGGGTTTGAAAGGGACAAAAATTCATTTGTAGGACAACTTCAACACCTGTTTGTCCAGGGGATTCCCCATCTTAAGGGTGTGGGGAGAATACAAAAGGGATAACAGATTCAATTCCAGTTATTTCTGGGACTTATATTCGACCATAAATCTGACCTCGAGTCAGTGGCGTCGCGTGGGGGGTGTGGGGGGTGCGAGCCGCACCGGGTGACACCAACATAGGGGGGGTGACACAAAAAAAATGAAAAAAAATGCTGGTTTATTTATTTATTTTTAAATTAATTTGAAGAAAGACCTGATTTGGTGATGTAAAAAATATCCGAGAAAAAAATTAAGAACAAATATATAAAAGAAACATATTCTGTGTACCTGTAGAAATAAAATGTGTTCCTTCATCTCAACTTTTTTTTCCAGTATAAAAATTTTCCATATTTCCCACATAAAACAAGAATACGGCAGGTTGTTCTCAACTTATGTATAGCCATTTCATCTGTATGTTTCGCTTTTAACCAGGGGCTAACTATGAACACTTTCTCTTGCTATTTGGGGGGGGGATCTTGGACAAGGGGTGCGAATGAAGCGCTTGACTAAACTGGGGGTGCCCGTCGGCTGTACTTTTTGAGCGTTGGACAGTCTATCCGGTGGGTCTTCCATATGGATGTAAAAATGTTTGTACTTCAAAGGGTGAAAAGCATACTCATGATTATTATTATTATTATTATTATTTTAAAGTACGAAACACACTAACGTAAATGCACTGACGGTTGAAGAATGAAAACATGGATTCGCGCGTCAAAATGAATGGTTTCGAAGGACGACGCCAAGAAGGTATCTAAAGATGTTCTCAGAATTCTGGCATAATTCTGAGAACGCTGACCGATCATTCATATAGTTTAGTTCGTTTATTGTGTAAAAGTACTATTTTTCAAACGCAAGTCCTGCTTATTTATTTCTTTTTCATTTTATGCTATCATTCTTTTGGTAAGATCATAATTGAAATATTTTATGTTTTCAACTCAGGGCCGGCACAAGGAGGGTGCGAATGTAGGCGATCAACTAAAAGCGGGGCAAAACGCCTCAGAAAATGCTTTTTGAGACCATTCTTTTTTTCTCTCTCTCTCTCTCCTTTCCATGCGGTTAAATTGCCTTAAACAGCTATGTTCTCACGGAGCTTTAGATGGATGACGGTTTTTCCGAATTGTATCATATTTTATTGTGTACAAAGGCGAAGCTACTCGAGGGCTATCTGTATAGGGATGGGTACCTTATTCGGGGGATTTTTTAAGGGGTTCTAATGCGTAATATATTAGAAGAATGCCCTTACTTTGTAGATAACCCCCCCCCATCTCTCTCTTTTCTTTTATTTTCTTTTTTCTTTTTTTATTCCACGTTACATCCGAAGAAAACCACCCAAAACTCCAGACAGTTAGATCGATGACTGCGTGATGAGCCCAAAATCGTTTTCCGAATTCAATGTGCCTTGTATCATATATGGGCCTTTCAGTCTACATTTATTTCGTGCCTATGACATTTATTTTTTCATTGTTACGAAGAATCTCAAGACGTGTAAACGAATGTTGTTGAACCTTTGAAAACTCCATGGAAGTTTTAGAAACACCGTGTAAGAAGCAGGGTGCGGGCTACAGGGGCGGATTTCTAGCTGTATAGAATGTATTTAAATAAATATATTAGAAGAATGCCCTTACTTTGTAGATAAAACTCCCCCCCCCCCTATCTCTCTCTTTTCTTTTCTTTTCTTTTTTCTTTTTTTAATCCATAAACAAAATGTATTGAAACTTTTGTTATGTTATTTATAATTTTTGAGGCTCAAATTACGTAATAAATAGATTAGGTATCTAGGAGAGTATTAATTTAAATTTTGAAACAATTTATTTTTAATTTTTGCGTTTCATTAAAGGTCTTATACCTTTTAAAAGCAATGAAAATTGAGAAGAGTGCTTGCATGTGTATAAATGTTCACCTATTTACATAAATAATTGGTTTACAAGTAAGCAATTTTATATATTTACATAATATCTTTTTTTTATTTGTATTACTAACTTCAAAAATTGTAATTATTAAAAGGTATTGGTTTTTGACATGGAGTTCGTTGCGCACAGATTATGAACATAAAAATCATTTTACAAACTCAATTATTTTATTCTCTGTATTGTATAAAATTTTAATTTACAAAAGATTTTATAAGTTTAAAGCTTAAATAAAATAATAATAATAATAATAATAATTTTAAGTGTATAAAATAAGTATGTATTTTCTACTTAACAATATGTCAATTTAATTTTGTCTTAAGTATAGGCATAAAATATTTGAGTTTGTTAAAAGATTTTTATGTATGTACGGCTCCGCGCAATGAACCACATATGGAAAATAATACAGTAAAATTATGTATTTTCGCGAGGCATTAATTTCCCGGGAACCCCGTCGTAATCGCGAAATTTAAATCCTCTAGAGGTACTGTTTATTTTTTAAATAATAACAAAGAAATCAGAAATTTTCCACAATTCAAAATTTAATGATTTATTCCACAGTTAGAAACGCTTTGTTAATGATTTCTTTCTTACAACTATATCTCGAATATAAAACATTAATAGAACTAACAAAATGCAGCTCATTCACTTACAATATTTATATCAGCTTTTTTAAAACCATTGGTTAAAATTGGCCAAATTCAAAAGTAAATAAATTTTATGTGCAATGTACGAGCAATGTAGAAATTTACACAGCAATATGCAAGGCGGTTCAAAACTCTATAAACTGTAGGGGCGATAGGACATTATATTATGTGCCCTATATCCCGTAAAGTTTGTATAGGGAGTTTAGAATCACTCCCTATATTCAGTCAAAAAGAATCTGTAATGTATATTCAGATGTCTGTATATTCTGTATATTCAGTCAAAATTTTATCGATTTTAATTACTTTTAAAAGGTACAAGAACTCTTAAGTAAAGCAGTTTTGTAATGAGTGTTGAATGAAACAACTGGTTTCAATGAAACAGGTCTCATGAGACATTAAATTTCAAGTGTGTAGATAATTTAACGTTTAGTTGAATTAAATGCCATATTTTTATTAGCCGACAGTGTATTTGTATTAGCTGACAGTGTATTTTTATTAGTCTGACAGTGTTTTTTTATTAGTCTGGTAATGGTATTATAAACAGGCTTTTCTACGGCTCATGGTTTTCATAGGCCTCTTGGAAAAAACACTCCATGTGAAAAAAAAAAAAAGTCATTTCCGCGTCTCGTACATTACCTTGCATAGGTGGTATGGAAAGTTGTATAATAGCTAGAGCTGAAGCAAACCGCATATATTCGGTACTAAGATACGGATAATCACTCAGACTCGAAATAACGAATTGTTACTTTTCGGTTGATATCGTTACTCGTTACTCGATTCGAAGCTGTTTCGGATCGAGCAGCTTCGAACTTCGAATACAGACTTCCAGGCGAGGCGAACTAGAGGGAAACGGGTTCCAGTAATCGAGTACTAATATCTTCTGTTTGTTACTGGATATCGGATCGCGGTTTCAAGAGGGAAAATGACTTTTGAGTGTGCATTTCGGATCGACCAGGTTCGAACTTCGAATACAAGACTGCCGGAGGGAGAAAGTGAATTTCGGTATTTGAGTAATAGTATGTTCCGTTCCGTTACTAGATACCGGAAGTATTATGGATTCTCGCTGTTTGAAGGGAAAAATCAGTTTCGGTATTGGAGAAGTAGTATGTTCTGGTTGCAATTCGTTTGTGCCGAGCCGAATGGTATCGTTTTGATGAGGTTTGGAAGAATCCGTATGTTTCGTTACAGTTATGGAGATGGATATATTATCTGCTGCTCTATTGATATGGGTCGTACAATGGGGGGATAGGATCCGGTGTATAGTGCGTTCTTATGCGCAGTTGAACTTTTTTTTGCAGGGGGGGAAGGGGGTGTTCTTATAATTGTAGAGGAGCAATACATATAAGAGAAGCATGTTAGTAAGGGGTGCTAATTTCGGGCTTTCTAACATTTTAGTACTAAATAGTGGTGCAATCAGAATTCTTTCTTTCAGGGTGGTTCCGAAGCAGGATTGCGAACTTAACTTTTTCTTTTTTTTTTTTTTTAGCTAGAATCGAAATATGAGTAATAAATAAATTATTTAAATACACCTTTAAAAAAATATTTTTTTATAAAGTAAACGAATTCACACATTTTTATTATTTAAAATATTATTTGGAACTAAAAAAAAATATTTAGCATGGAAACCTAAACACATTTTTTAAGTAATTGTTTAAAAAATATATAAAAAATTGGGAGCTACCCGGGATTTCTATGCCCACTCCTGCGTAAGCCACTGGTATTAAAATAATTCAATAAAGTTCAGTATGTTTCTAAAATGTCTGCGTTTAGGGGGCCATCTGCCCTATTTTATGGTACATTTTATTCCATGAACTCATGGAATACGCATAGTCCGGTGCAACCATTCTTTCTGTATGAAAGGAGTGATAATTTTTGTTTAAAGAATGCTCTCATATATGCACCCACAGAAGGGGCTAACCCCTTTCATCCCAAAAGTGCAGAAATAGAACTGGAAATATCTTAAAAATAGATAATTCTCACTGAATTAAACAATTTTAATTTAAAATATGGTAATTTTTAATTTACTTAAAATATGGTAATTTTTAATTTACTTACTTAATGAAAAATCTTCCAGCAAAAGAAGTTTTTGATATGAAATAAGAACTCACAAATAATAAAGATATTATGCTTGTAGAGACGCAAAGTAGTTGATATCATACTGAGATCCCCTGCCCTGTGAATTTAATATATATGGCCCAATCCCTGGATCTCAGTATTCGAGAACCCGCTCCCAGAAAAAAACACGAGTCACAAGCTTTCCTTTACACTTTTTATGATAAGAGTGAACAGGTTAAACCAGCGTTCAGAATTTAAAAAAGGGGGGGTTGAGAAAAAAAAGAATGGCATATGTCTTTGGAAGATTTCTATGTGTACTCAGTAATTCGGATAATTTAGCATTGTATAAAACCATAAATGTGTATAAAAACAATCTGTAAATCAGAGAAAATAAGCTCTAAATACAACTTTGTACAACTTCGCTAAAAAAAATTCTTTTTGGTTAGGTTTTGTTATGGGTTTATGTATGGGCGGCATATACCCATAACAACACTGTCCCGGATGTGTTGTTATGGGGCACATATAACACCCTATTACCGATTCTATTAGTAGTAACGAAAGTAACGAGTAACGAATACTTAGTAACGAATAGCGAACATCTAAGTAACAAATACATACGGATACTCATTTTGTCGTTACTTTTACAGCACTAATAATAGCCTAATAACGTTTGAAAGAACCTTACTATAGTGGTTGCCACTTATTTCGCTCAGTGAGTCTCTTAAGTCGGTGAAAATTGGCAGGGCGAAAAAACGAAATGGAAAAATTTCACTAGTTTTCTGCCGCTTACTTCAGTAGTTAGTGCTGCTTTATCCGGTCAGATAATCTACGGAGATTAGGTAAAATTTCGACTTAATTTAGGGCGAAGTGAAAAAAAGCCAATCTTAAAGATGACTCATAATTGTACGGAAGTGTTAGGGGGGGGTGACACCGGATGAGCCCGCACCGGGTGACACCATGCTTAGCGACGCCACTGCCTCGAGTTTTTCCGCTCAAAATTACAGCATGGAGTGAGTAGGATTTCCCGAAAAATGAGATGGGCGATCCCACTCGGTGGCCGTTTAATGGGGGTCGGGTGGCCGCTGATGGAGGTTATTTTAAGATTAAGTCTATGGAGCCATTGAATTGAGGCAAAAAATCCGTGCCATGAAAAATTGGCCGTTTAGAGGGGTGGCCGCTATACAGGGGTGGCCACTCGGAGAGGTTTCACTGTAATTTATTTTTTAAATTAATAACTTAAAACTAAATTCCATTACTTCATAACTGCGAGATTTTAATCAATTACTAGTTATCATTTTCGGATTTATTTATTAAATGTTTCACGAATGAAATTACTACAAAATGCTAGAAAAATGAATCTTTTTCCAAGGTCGCAACTAACGGCCAGTGTGACGTCATTTTGAAATCCTAAAATTCAGAAGTCACAAAACAGTGAGTCACTTAGCGACCGATCACATACTAGTCACATGGTGAGTTCACGGCGACGTCACCTGGTAACTGGTCACAAATAAACTTCACAGTGCTCGCACAGTAGTCACATCATTCACAAGTCACAATGTGACAAGCATGTGACATTTCTGTGACAATTGTGACCCTCGGTGACGTCACAGGGACTCTTTTGTGACCATCTGTGCTATTAGGGAGGAGTACAAAGAATGGAAGTAGATTTATTATTGAAAGCAACACTATAACTTCTGTCTATTGTTAAATGATTCCATGTTAGATAGTAAGTGCTGAGTGAAATTCTGAATAGAGAAGGTATTTGGATTCAAACTTAACGTTTTGTTTTAGTGGAAAAGTTTTGAATGTCAAGAGGTCATTCCTCTCCTATAACTAAATTTTGTTTGATTCGCTACGGATATTTAAATATTATGCCTCCAGAAAACTCAAAAGTTTCAGAAAAACCTAAAACGGCAAATAAACATTTTAAAAAAATCCAAGAAATTTTTAAAAATTAAACAGCTAACTAATATATTAACTCCGGACGCCTTATAGTGATTCTTTTTAAAAAATGCAATTTTGTAAAGTTTTAAAATTTATTCAAACTCAAGATAAAATAAAATCAGGCATTTATTGTTTTAGTTGTTACTGATCATAATGTTACTAAATTTCATTCTACTCTCTAAAGCTGTTTCTGTGGGATACGAGAACAAACATGTACACGATTTTTACAAAATCTCAAAATATTTGAAACAATTTTGGCTTCTATAGTTTACAGATACATTTGCCATATAAAATAATCTGAAATTTCATTCTATTCCATTACAAATTTTCAGGAATGGAACAAGCATTTCTCTATTTTCGCAAAATTTTAAAATCTGTAAAAAAATCAAAATACTTTGACACCTATAGTTTAAGTGACCACCTATGTGATTATGGTAAATTTTTTTCATTGAGATTGCGATTTTTCGGCCATATTCTGCATCTGGAATGTCTCTCTTCTTGGTCCAACAGTAGTCCTCCAGCATATTGGAACTACACTTGCCTTTGTACCTCTTCTCCATTGTATAAATTTGTTAATGGAAATGCTCACCGTGTTCATTGCTGACAGCTCCAAGACTTTCGTGGAAGAACTCTAAGTGAGAGTCCAATAAGTGAATTATTAGACATGTTGCATCCCATAGCTTTATAAGAATGCAGAAGATCAGCCACTGTGTCACGATAGTTCTCTGCTTTATGGTTTCCAAGAAAGTTGCAACATAAACTTTTGAAAGACTGCCAGGCTGCTTTCTCCAGTAGATTTAACAGTCCTTCGAAATGTTCATCAGCCATTAATGACCGGATTTGTGGTCCTATAAAAATTCCTTCTATCAGTTTAGCATCACTGACTTTGGGGGATTTTGATTTCAAGTACAAGAATCCATCAGAAAGTTTATCCATAGCTTTGCCGAAATTTCTCATTATTCCTAACTTAATATGCAATGGAGGTAAAAATATATTTTCAGGATTCACTAAAGGGACATATGACACATTTTCTTGGCCAGGGATAAGAGATTCACTTTTGAGTCATGATTTTCTAAGTGAAACTTCTTATCTCTGCTGTCCCATTCGCACAAAAAACAGCAAAATTTGGTGAACCCAAGTTTCAAACCAACCAATAAAGCAATGATCTTTAAATCACCACAGATATTCCATTCATATTTTACGTATTGTATTTTCTCTAAAATTAGTTTCATATTTTCATATGTCTCTTTCATTTCAGTGGCATGCGCTACAGGTTTGATGGAAGTTCGTTGCCAATATGTAGCAGCACAGCCTTCAAACTAACTTTAGAGGAGTCTATGAACAATCGCCACTCATCTGGCCGGTGTTGATGCCCAAGAGTTTCCAAAACTGAACAAATATCATTACAAAACAAAATACCACTTTCTTCAGAGAAGCAGTCTATGAAAACACTATGGCGGCTACGATAGCTGCATATTCTTACACTTTTTTGGAGTAGATTCTACCCTTTGAGTCTGGAAGTTAATACTTCAGCTTGCTGTTTTGACAGATTTAAATACCGAATCAGGTCATTGAGATCTTGCTGATTCGGAAAGTATGGTTCTGATGAACAGTTACTGGCTTCATATGTAGGATCATTTTGATTTTCATTTGAATCATTTTGAGTTTGAGTCAGCTCAATACTGACACTTCACAATGCCAGATTAACAGGTCTGAGCATGACCAAACATAAATGAACCTGAACAGTCTTGTTCTAGGGTGCTTCAGCATGATATTACAAATAATTTCCTTAAATACAGCTTGGGTAAAATCGCTACATATGAGGTAACGGCTTCTATGACAGGTCAACGAAAACGCTAAAATCAGATTTTGAAAAGTAGCTTTCACAGAAAACTATGCCTGAAGGGAAAATTCTGACTATATATCTGAATTCAGGATGAAAAAATGCACCAGATTCACTATCCAGATTTCTTTTAAAAAAACCTTGTCGACCAGTGCCCCCATTCAAACCCAACCTCCAGACGGAACAATGGTATAAGAAAATAGTTAAAGAATAATACTACAACATGGACACTTCTTGGATTCTAATAATTATCATGAATTACCGATGATTCTTACTGGAGATTTTAATGTTAATTTTCGCTCTCAAGAATCTCAGCCGTTAGTTGATTTTTTAAAAGAAAAATTGGATCTAACTATGAATACTTCTTGACTTCAATCAACAATGCGTTTCGGTACAACGATAGATGCTGTATTTTCAAGAAAATTAGCAAATTTAGAGAGTAAAATTTATGTTTCATATTATAGTTACCCCAGACCTATAATTTCATACATAAAAAATTACGATGACATTCAAGTACCTATTTCCAATGAATAATGTGAATATAATATTAATATAATCTTTGTAAAGTACATGAATAATGAATGTGATTAAATTATAATATGATATATATTTTAAGTTAAAGTTTAATCATTTCAGTTATATGTGTCGTAAACGTCAAAAATGTTTTACTTCAATCGCGCGTTAAGATTACACGCACACATTTTTTTTTTTTTCAATGAGGTAACTAAGAAGCGGGCCAGAACTTTGCTACCAAACTATTTCGCTTGCAAATACTGAAAGAAGAATTTCTTAGAAACTCGATGAGAAATCACAGGCCAAGTCATCTCATTAAAAAAAAAAAGGTTTACTTTCTAGTAATGCAGTGTTTGGGGGAAAATGGAACACTTCAACTTCTGTAGAAAGTCGTTTGACCCGTCACAAATTTTCACTTATTATCCATAGATTTATATACCTCATTGCTGCTTTATATGCGGTTTACCCTGTACATCATCGATGTTGATAGGATATCGATATGGACGTAAAATGTTTCATAAAGAAGATATTAATCGAGCGTACGCTATGTCACTGCTAGTTTGATGTTCTTTCAAAAATATAAATGTCGGTCAATAATGGATGTCAGAAGAGAATTTAAAAAAAATCATTAAAAATGCTTTGTATTCAAATTGAACAACAAAAAATAATAAGAATACTTGTTTTACCTTCAGGACACAAAATAAGTCGTGATTTATGTTCTTCAGTTACATAGGGTTGATATGGAATGTTTATACACTTAAAAGTAGATACATAATAAGAGATGCTGCGCCACAAAATAATGAAGGGTTCCCACTTCAAATTTTCTGCACGATTAAAATCTCTTCATACCTAAGTATTCATAACTTAAGCACACTTTTCTGTGCCTAACACACTTCCAGTGACTTCATAGATTAAAAAAAAAAAAAAAAAAACACCCGATTCTTGAAGTTGATGTTTTCGGGGGATAGTATTAGGAAAACAGGAAGGCAATGCCTTTTTTTAGATGCAATCTACACAAATCCATTTTCAACAAGTTTTTAACGACAAACAAGTGGTGTCTAAACACAGAATTCCTATTTGTTACATTTGAAAGCAAGAATTTGACAGAAAATATTTTGTTTGTTTTATGAAATAATCATTTTTTCCCCCGTCTATTTTCCTTGAAAAACGCAGTTCAAAATGTCCCGAAATTGATTGGAAGGTATTTGTGAATGTTGTATTTGCCAGCAAAAATTTTGTGAATATTTTTTTCTCTTGAGATAGATCGAGATAGGTAAATAACCATCCACTCCCATTGAAATGCAATAGCACCTACGTTGAATAAGTAGCGTCCATGCCAAATTTCCTAGTCTTCACTTCAGTAGTTTGGACTCGAGACTTTCCGGCGCCTAATCCTTTTGTGTCATTCTGAGAGTGACACAAAGCATGTCATAGCTCAAGAGTGTCATGGAAAACCAAACCATTCATTTAAAGATAAAGTCGAAATCTCTGAAAAGGAGTGGTTTTAGGAGACAAGTTAGAGCGCAGAACAGAAGAAGTTACATTTCTTAGAACAGTATGATTTGACAAAGTTTCAAACCAATTTTGGAAATGTTTATCTTCTTAGAGAGGTTCCCATTTCAAAGTGAAATAAAAAAGCACTCTTAAAGTTCCCATGAAACGAAAGAGAATCCAATCACTCTTGACACTTTTCTTGGCGTTAATGTGTTGGATGTTAGAAAAATACGATCATTTCAAGATATCATTTCAAGATCATTTCAAGAAATCATTTCAAGATAGACAAAATGATGATTTCTGTAGACATTTTGTTGGAAAGATGCATCCTACTGGTCATACATAAGAGAAAACTGCTTCAAGAATCACTTCGAGCCATTTGAAAAAGAACGAAATGTCTCTAGTATATATAGATAGCAGTTTTTAAGTATTCTCTTTCCTTCTAAGAAACCCTTTCGTTTAATACTTGTTACACAGTTGAAAGAATAATGAATTTTCTAACTAGTTGAATCGATTAATATCGAAGCACCTATTATTCACCCAGAAACATACCAACCCCATTTCGAAAGCCTTGTAATGCTAAACTCTCATTTGTTGCGAGTTTAAGTAAAGTGAGGGTTAAAGTAAGAATGGAAAGGATTGGAAAAAACAAGAGCACTCACTTGTAGTGTCCGCTCCGTCCCGAGAGCCGAGGTCCTCTGACTTGGGATCGATTCAACAGATGCTTCTGGGATACCTGGGACGGCGACATCTTCACTTCGGGAAATGAGGAGACGGGAAAACACACTTTAACTCATCATTCTGTTAGGATTGCAAATCTCGTATGGCTCTTTTTCTAATTGTACTGTGGACCGTAATAAACATTTTCTATTTTAATATCAAAAGGACATTTTAGAGGCCAGCTTTTCGCACGAGTTCTTTTGGGATAACAGGCTTGAAAGAAAAGATTATAATTATCGTCTCGTTCGTTTATTGGAATGGACCATTGTTCCGACAATACGATACAAGGAAAAATTACGAAGCATCACTGTAAAAAAGGATGTTTTGTGCAAGAAAAAGATTCATTCAGAAGGAGTCTGCTACCAATATGCATTTCATTTCATTTCGAAGAATTTTCAGGGCTCTTTCTCAAAAAATTTCATTCAAAACAAGGGTTACGATAATTGTTTTTCCTGGAATTTTGGCTAGAAAAATAGTTTATTGAACAGAGCTCGTACACTTTTCACACGCAAATGACACATTCGACTTTTTAGCTGAAAAACTGGAGTGGGAAAAAATAGATTTATACAGAAGCGCTCAATACCTAATGAATCCAAATTTATACAGTTCCTATTTGTTCTGTAAAAGCTAAAATTATTTACAATCTTTCATTCGAAATAAAACAGCCATAAAAGAGATGCATCTTTAATAGCAGAGGTGTTCTGCATTGGAATAAAGAAAATCTTGTTTTTTTTTCCTTTCGAATTTTAGTTTTATGAGTCATGTAACACTGCAGAACGATTTCAAACGAAAAAAAAATTCCATTTCTCAGAAGACAGTTCGAAGCGTTGATTGCAATTATTCAACGAATTCTATAATATCCATCCCCTCGAATTTCTTTTCTCGAAACACGAAATGGTAAAGCAATCATAGTTCCCTAATCAAACCAAATTCAAGATTTCAAATCGAACTGTTTCAAATTTTACTTCTTATTAGTTTGTAATTTTGGTTTATGTTCGGATTCAAAATTCCTCGGATGTTTTTCAGACTCACACCAGGAGTGTAGAAAAAAGGGGGAGGAATCTATTTGTTATAAGTAAAAGGCAGAACAATAAGGTGTTGAATGGAAATGGCGGAATCCCGCCTTGGACATGGGTGGGTGCTGACCATTAACCCCCCAATTTATTCAATTGTGAAATCTTTTTCGATAAAGCTGAACCATTTCTACATACTATACAATTGTTGTATCTGAGGCTATTTCTGAGGCTATCAGCTCGCATTCACTGAACTATCGATCGGACTTGTTTTTCTCGTCGCCTTTCCGATGCAAACAGCTTTCATTTTGGCTTTTCATTTTTGAAAAAGGGATGACTCTCTTTTGGCAATGATTGTCGAAAAATTCTTTACATTGTAACATTAATATCTAAACGGCTATGTGCTCGTACAAACTACTTTTCATGGAAGTAGTTTAATAATTTTGGATTCATTAAAATATTTGAATAAAATAAATAGAATATCGCCCCTTAATAACCTAATAATACCAACACTTCATTAAGCACACTTACAATTCAAAAGTTGTCAATTTTTTAATAATTTCTCCAAGTAGCATGGAGCTTCTCAGTGTCAAATTATCATCCAAATGACTCCACATGCTCCTCCAATCAGTCCTTGTAGGTTGGCAACCCTATACTTACTGAGTCAGTTTTTGAAAAGAAAACGGAATTCTTTTATGTATCTTAATTGCTTGTATGTGTGTTTTTAACATATTACCGTTGTCAATAGGGTAGGCTATCTAATATCCATAGGTTTGTGGTTCCTTCTATTTCAATTCATTCCCAATTAGAGATCTCGAAGAACTACGAGACTCATGAACATGGCAAAACAGCTCATCGTCAAAGGCGGCTGGTGCATCCATTAATAATTCGAATGGATTTTGTCAAGTTAGCTTTCTCTTTCTTTTGTGTTCAATTTATTTTACAAGAAAGTATTTCATCCAATTAAAAGTTCAGGTGATTCATTAGATTATGATTAATGTTCAACAAGTTTTTTTGACTCATTTTTGAATGTTTCTGTTTGTGCAAAAAATTCTATACGGTTTTACCTTATAAAGAGGAAAGAATAAATCTTCCTTTTTAATTAGAATTTTAGAGTGTTCAAATATACTGCTTGTGCCTGTTCCAGAATGATGGGCAAAGAAAACTTTCTGGTTAACAGTACAAAAGATGAAGGCTGAAAAAGGAGGCTCAGAGGCTTTGAGATTCCAGTTAGTTTCAAATCCTTTTTTGAGATGAGCCAGTTTAGGTATTTTAAGCAATCAAATGATTTATAAGAGGGACTCCTTCCAGCAATCTAAACGAAAACTGTTTCGGTTGCGATCGAAATCGCTTCTTTTGTCCCCCGGCCAGTTTCAGTGAGAAGTGGAAAGAGCCGAATGAAAGGACTAGGATTTTTCTTTTTCCAAGAATTAATTAGAATTCGTTTCCTGATTCATTTCTTTTGACTGGCTCCTTCAATGAATTAGCACAATGGGGGATTTAGTGCATCAGTATTGCAGTATCCATTGAATCGGGCAGCGTGAATGGAATAAGGAATGTTTTTCCCATCCATTGGGCGATAAAGGACAATCGAGCACTGTGGCATAGGCGAGTCATTACGTAAACATTAAAACATGGCCGAAAAACTTTATTATGCTCATCTTCAAAACTTAGAATCTATTACATTTTTACAGGTATTATCAAAGATATATAGAAGACATTGATACGTGCTACAATAGTTGGATTGTAGATGTTAGGCTAAATATTTTGGTATATGCATCGATGGTAGATCTTTTAATAATCAAGTTGTTTAGAAGTTGCCAACAACTGGAAAGTAGTTGTTTTTAAATTAGGACGGATATAACAATTCTCCCCCACTTGATAACATGGTTGCTATAATAGAATTGTTTCTTGGTTTTCAATTTCGAATAGAATCTTGAAGACGTGCTCGTAGACGTCTAGTTCTTCGAATTGGAGGTGTAAAAATCTGATGCTTGTCTTCTCTTCCTTTATCTTGGTTTGTGGTAACTTTGTTTTTGGCTGCATATCGGAATTATTAATTTGATAATGTTCGGTAGTGCAGTTTTCATTTTCAACTGATACTGGATTGGATGCAGATTCCGTAGATATTACGTTTTCCTTTTGAATTTCTCATCTGCTCACAATGGGACGTCTGACTTCTCGTCCTTCATCTAAGTTTACTTTGGAATGCAAATGACCAAATTTTCGTGCTACAGTTCCAAATTTCCACCTACTTTTATTGTTTTTAGATCGTACGAAGTAAGAATTTAGTTAGTTTAGTAGTAAGAATTTAGTTCGTACTCTCTCCCACACTTGGATTTTTCGAGTTTGAGATAAGCAAAGAGATTTTTTAGAACATTCATTCTTAGTCTTCCCATCGATGACAACATCATCGAAATATAAGATATTGTTTTATATAAATCCTTCAGAATTGGATCAATTACTCTGTTGAATTCAGCTGGAGCTGTTTTAATTCCAAAACTCAACCTATTCATTTTGTAAGTCCCCCGATGTGTGGAAATAGTTTGGATAATGCTGCTTTCTTCATTGGTTTGTAAATGAAGGCATGCCTTAAATAAGTCCAGTTTACAGAAATAATTTGAATCTCGAAGACTATTTAAGATATCGTCCATTTTCTTGATAGTGTAGTTTGCATTTATGAGTGGATCATTCACGCCTACTTTATAATCTACGCAAAGTCTTACTGTTCCATCTCCCTTAGGAATTACAACTAGAGGTGATCCCAAATCACTGTTGATTGATTTTGATATTATTCCCTCTGCTTCAAGAGAATTATGTTCTTTTTCTCGTAAGGTTAAAGGTACATTTTGTTCAGGGGTGTAACTAGGTTTAGCTCCATCACGTAATTTCAATTCAGTTATGAAATTTGGCACACAACCAACCTTCTGTTCAAACACTTCTGGAAAACATTTTTCGATGTCACTGACGCTTTCGAGACTGTGTATTCTATTTCATTTTTATCAATCTCGTATGGATTAATTTTTAAATGTTGAACCAAAACTCTAGCTAAAAGAGGATCCCATCGATCAGGAACGACTTATAGATCTTGATTTGATTTGCGCTCTTTGTGTTCAACCTTAACTCGAACTTCCCCAAAGGCAAGAAAACATTGTCGGTATACGGTCTAAATGCGATGTTTGTCGGTTCAAATGTCTTCCCGATGCCTAACTTTTGAAATTGCTCCTGTGTCAACTTAAAATTCTTGTAAGAGATTTTCAATTTTTACTGCAGTAAAATATTTCTTACCATCCGTTATAGATTGAGAAATGAGGTTCTAGTAAATATCGACAATCGAGTTTCCATTAGCATTAAGTAATGTTTTGATCCAAACTTTCTGTACATGACCAGTTTATTTCGAGAATTTCCACTTCAGATTACTTGGATTTATTCGGCAATCTTTTTATAAATGGTTGTTATTACAAACAAATTGTTTATACCAAGTTTTTCGAAATCGATTCGATTGCGCTTGTATTTAATACTCTCATTAGATGGTACCTCTTTTTGCTTTAAGTTTGGAAGCTTAAAAGAAGTTGTCGATTACTTTTTCAAACTTTATTAAATTTGGGAGGGCTAGTTATACTGGTATGTCATAAATTGGATTTAGATCATTTGATTTTTGTAGCTTCAAACGCAGTGGCTCTATTTACAATGTCGTTAAAATCAGTTAATTCAGACTGCAATATCTCTTCTCTTATCCTATTGTCTCTAATGCCGTGTATAAATTGTGCCCTAAGAAAAATATCATCTACCGATATGTTTTTACTGCATTCACAAGGAACAGTAAATTCACAATATCACGTCGTAAATCTGCCTCATGATCATAAATACAACCATCTTGTTTTTGATAAAAAATAATATTGTGATACTAGAGGATTTTTCTTAGGTGCTAAATGGTTTTCTAAAATATTAAATAAGTCATGGTATTCCAATTCAGTTAGGGGTACCAGAATACTGTCATTTGATGCTCCTACTGAGTTGAGCAATATTTGTGCACTTTTAGATTTATCATGATAAACCTCTTTCATCAATAAATAATTTTCAAATCGTTAGCGATATTTAAAACTTTCCTTTCTGGGATCGAAATTTCCGGAAGGTAGAATATGAGACATATTAATCACTGGAACATAGGCGTAAAGTTCCCAGAATTATTGGGGGGGGGGCCTTGGGCCCCACAATATGTACACACATATACATATATACATACATATACATATATACATACACACACACACACACGAACATACACACACATACATATATGTAATAATAAATAGCCTTTGACAGTTTAATCTAATTTAATTTGAAGTCATCTGAAACAGAGTACTTTCACTGTAAGGTTTGTTTCTCGGCCAGACAGATATTACGTTCAGAGACGATTTTTGAGAGTATTTAAGAATCAAAAGGGGGGACAACCATTATTACCCCTAACGAGTATATCACAAACACGATCCCGGATTCAAGATGTGCTAAAACAAACACGGCTACGTATAATTATATAAAACATGCTAATTTATTACTGCATCAACAATTTCTACCGTACAACTTAATAAAATTAAACAATAATTTATTTGCAGCCAATAAATGGTGTGCGGTTCCAACACATTACTATCACTATATATATACCTTGATTCTAGTTAGGTTGTTGTTGTTGTGGGATTAAGGCCAATTATCTACACGAGGGGTTTAGGCTTATGGGTGGAGTTCCTTCCGTGGGAGTTTTTCTAGGACGTCCTAACCCATATTCACGCTAAGTTTAGGAGGAAACTCCGAACGGTTAGGGACCTGGTTTTGAAGCAGGCACCTTCCGACTCCCAGTTCAGAGCGCTTTGCGTCCTAGTTCAAAGGTAGGCTCGACCCATCTATCTCCATTTATCATGACTCTTCAGTGTATATATATTGTCATGGGGAATGTACAGGATAGTAGTTTTTCATACAAAAAATTTTCAAAATTACGAGTGTGGGGAGCATCCATGTACTCCCATTCACACAAACACACACACGCACGCACCATGTACATATAATAAGGTTGGAGCTTCGACGGGCCTTTACAGCCTTTGGCTATTCCCTGTATCGCCATTTCAAAAGAGAAATCCCAAATTAAAAATATTTCAAACGCAAAATTATGCACCTTTTTTCAGCTAATATTGCATATTGGAATTTATACAGGGTGTCCCAAAAAGGTGGTAACGGGCTTTAATTCTTTATCTATAAAAGATAAGTGGGCAGTGTCAATTGAAAAAAAATGTTCAAAAGAAGGTCGGAAATACTACGCCGTTAAGAAAAAAATCCTCTCGTTCATTTTTAAAAAGTTACACTTTTTTAAATTTTTATACAACCCCGTACGAAACAATTCCCAATTAGTAAAATGTGCCCCATACACTAAAGAATTGACATATAAAATTTGAGAACAATACCTTTAAAAGTGTCAGAGATATGAAGATAAATATAACGCTGACTTAAACCACTTTCAATGGTTCTGGAAGGGAAAAAATCACGTCGAATAATCGCATTTCGACGGTCGTACCGAAATTACGAAAGGAAATCTTTTTTTTCATTCTAGGAATAAACGTTTACATACAAAATCATGGATAGTCCCCAATCCCCTTTCTTTAAAGATATCTCTGCGACATCGTACGATGAAAGGCTCAGATTTGGTACATCACCTTATGAGTATATGGGGCACATTTTACTAATAGGGAATTACGGGGTCGTAAAAAAATTTAAAAAGAGTCACTTTTTGAAAATAAACGAGAGGAATCTTTTTCTTAACGGAGAATTATTTCCGACCTTATTTGGAACATTTTTCTAATTTATATTGCCCACTTATCTCTAATAGATAAAGAATTATAGCCCGTTACCACCTTTTTGGGACACCTGTATATCTCCAGCTGCAGAAAAATCTCCAAACATTTACATGCCCAGTCGGACATGTAGCCTAAAATAATTTACAAGCCCGACAAAGCCGAACAAAAAATTTACAAGCCCGAAAATTATTACATTTTATTGCTCTATAAAATTTATATTATTCAGACTGTTTGCATTGAAAGAAAATGTTGCAGCCACAAACCAAATCCGAATTATATATGAACAAGAATATTAAATCTATTTTATGAATCTCTTTTACATGCCCGATCGGGCACGTGACTAAAAAAATACATACCTGGCTGAGAATTTTACATGCCCCGGGCATATCGGGCAATAGGTTTTTCGGGGCTTGTATATCTCCAAATTTTTTAAGGGGTCTTAGGAGGATTAAGGATTTAAAAAAAATAGATTTTTCAATTTTAATTTTATTTGAAAGCTCAATTATTTCTGAGCATTTTGATCCCAATTTTATGCAATTATTCCAACTAGAACCGGGGAAAAACATAAAAACGTTTTATGAATGTTGAATCTCATGACTTTCTGTAGCGTATCTTCGGTCATGGAATTAGTCAGAACCATCATAGCACTGTTATTTGCTTTCTTAAAATCATTTAAATCATCCTTGTATTTGATTTTGATCGCTTCGGCATCATAGATATAGGAATCTCTAGATTGAGCATAACTAGAGAAAATTTGTTGCCTTCAAACGGTAGCCATGATGGTGGCATGCGCATGCGCAGAATGGCAATAACTTAAATTATAATGGTATTTTCAATCTTTTTAGAACGATCTGTATTTTAAAAAGTACTCGTATCGAAATATTTTCCCTCGAACTTATTTATTTTTCTGAAGTAATGCAATGAATGTTCTATTTTACATCGACGGCACCCATGATAGTGGCAGAAATGGGGTGCGTTTTTGGCAACAAAAAGCACACGATTAGGAACATTGGATGAGCAATCTAGGTATTCCTAAATCTATGTTCGGCATCAGCTACATTCGGTTCTTTAGGCTTCTCTAACCTTCCTTCTACAATGTCCAAGGCATCTGCATAATAATTTAGCACGAACTTTATTCTCTACTTCCACATAGGCCAGTCATTTTTACCTACTACTAAAGGCTTGACAGGGATTTTTCCGTGTTCCATTTTTGGTTTAAAAAAGGTTCTGATCTATTACAGAAGTTATCGCGTGCTGGTATGTCGTTAGGCTTAACGATCGCCGCTAAAGTTCGTTTCCATTTTGCTTATAATTCATGGCGCAATTGAACGTGCTGGTGGCCATAACCTGATAAAATTATAAATTTATCCCTTTAGCAGAAACATTAATGACACAAGACACTCGGTCTGGATTAAATATATATTAAATTAAATATCAATGCTTATTTTACATTCCATGCTGCTAGCAAGTAAACAAAACTGACAACTACTAAAAACTGTTGCCACAGGCACCTAACAATTTTGGTGTTGCCACAAGACAATAAAGACAGGGAAAAACATATATACACTGGTGGAAATATAATCACATAAATAAACAATTTCAACACTACCTCACTTTTTCAAAGTTACAAGTTTTTAAACCTTTTGAAAAAGTGGAAAAAAATGTGATACTTTATCTCATAAAACAGGACATAACTTCTGTTCTATTTGTGCTACTGAAATAAATGAGGTTTCATTTTAAAGCTCTTGGTGCAAGCTTTTCAGGGATATATAGTTTTCATTCTCATTCATTTTCATTTCACCTCGAATAAAAAAAATCTATTTCACTTGACCTTGACCTTTGACTTTGAATATCTCAAAACATGCCCTTTTTGTTTTCCTTGATTTTTTAAAAATATTTTAATCACCTATTATTGTTTTATAATTGCAGATTTTCAAGCTGTGACTGGCAAGACTTTTTAAGTTATGAATTTAAAAAAAATAACATTCGCATCTATGTGCATTGCAGTACTATCAGGTTGTAACGAAAGTTCTCCGCCAAATCTGCTTGAGTCAGCTCATGCGGCACCCAGCGATTGAACTTGTACATCAAGTTTATGGGATGCATAGCATGACTAATGGGCATAGCATTAATGTCTAACTCTTTAGCTAGCTCTCAAGTGGTTAAACACTGATCTTCTTCTCGCATCAACATCAGCAGGCCAGACGGAACGCTCAGCTACTTGAATGTCATAGGCCCTGTTTTTGAACTTTCGGTACCAAACCTTTACAGTGCCATATGATAGAACAGTAAAATCTAAATGATACACAAAATTCTTTGACATTATGTAGCTGATTTTTTGCAACAGAACTGGAAGTAAATGATGGTTCTAATCCAGTAACGTGATAGTTCCATTTCAGACACCCTGTACTTAATGATAATGATATTTTTTAACAACACAGTGTTCTAAAGCAAGTCCCTTTCTTTCAAAAGACAAAAATTGTTTGACAAAATAGGAGCAAACACACCAACGTGAACTGTTTGCAGACGATATTTGTAGTGGCGAGAAACTTTCGTTACAACCTAATATTTGTTTATTTTTAATTATTAGTTCTAATTATGAAAGCATTTCCAAATTTTCATTCTTATTTATCTACAATAAAATTTTGTGAAAAAGACATTCTCACTTAGCCATTTGCTTATGAAAGTAAACATAGCGTTCATATTTTTAGGCCTGATATGTTATTGATGCACTGTATAAATTAGTTTCGTTAACTATTTGCTTTTTTTTTCTTTTCTTTTCTTTTTTTTTCTTTTTTGTCATAGCCAATGTTTGATTCAGTGACTTTTGCTGTATAAGTTCCACCTGTAAGTGTTCACATCAACTTTTTTTAATATGTTGCTTCTAGGTACAGTCAAAATATCTTCCTTTACAGGATAAGCATAAGACGATGAAGGCCCATGTGGATGCAATAACATAATTTTAACTTCTTCAGTTTCTTTAAAGATGTTCAAAGCACAGCCAACCCACCCATTTTCCTCGTATACACACATTACAAATCCACAAATATCCATCAAGGGTAGTTCAGTTTTACTGGAGATACATGCAATATATTTTCAACATATTTTCAATATATTTTAACGTGATTGTTGTTTTCATTCAGTGGAATGAAGCACTGCAGCTGTTGTGTGTTGCAAATAGTTTTAGCAGTTTCAACCTTCACCATCTTATGCATATCCTGTAAAGGAAGATATTTTGACTATACCTAGAAGCAACATATCAAAAAAAAGTTGATGTAAACACTGACACAGGAAGCATAGGCGCACCCACGGAGGGGACTATGGGGGCTCAAGCCCCCCCCCCTCAAGGTAGAAAGTTAGAAGTGAAAAGCATTGAAAACTGACCCTAATGAATTAATTTTTTCTTTTTAAAATTTGTTTTTAAATTCTTTCTAAACTACTTTTCATTAAAAAAATAGTTTAAAAAAAATAAATACCTACAGTTAGTGTACTTAACCCAGTTAAACTCTGTTTCAAGTACACTGGAAAGATGAGATAATTATTTGACTCTAACGAGATACATGGCTTGTGCGCATGTTGTTCTAGGGGCAAGTCAAGTGGCACAGAATATCTTGACGTTATAACTATTATCGAAGTCACTATAACAGAGTTCAGCAGAATTTGTAGCCCTCCCCCCCTAAACTAAAATCCTAGGTGCGCCACTGATAGGAAGAACTTATGCAATTTCAGCAAAAGACACTAAATCAACAACATTGGCTATGCCCCCCCCCCCAAAAAAAAGCAAATAGTAAACAAAACTAACTTATACATAGTAAACAAAACTAACTTATACACAAATGCATGAATAACTTAACAGGCCTAAAAATATGAACACTATGTATACGTATCATAAACAAATGGCTGAGTGAGAATGCCTGTTTTACACGATTTTTATGTAGATAAATAAGAAAGAAAATTTGGGAATTGTTTTCATAATTAGAACTAATAATAACAATAAATAAATAGTACTGCATATTGCACGTAGATACGAATGTTAATTCTTCAAAAATTCATAACTTAAAAAGTCTTGCCAGTCACAGCTTGAAAATCTGCAGTCTTATAAAACAATAATAGGTGATCAAAATATAAAAAATTCAAAGTAAACAAAAGGGGCATGTTCTAAGGTATTCAGAGTCAAAGGTCAAGGTCAAGTGACCTAGATTTTTTATTCGAGTTTTGACATCCTGTTATATATCCCTGAAAAGCTTGCACCAAGAGCTTTAAAATGAGACCCCATTTATTTCAGTAGCACAAATAGAACAGAAGTTATGTGCTGTTTTATGAGGTAAAGTATCACATTTTTTTCACTTTTTTAAAAAGTTTAAAAATATGTACTTTTGAGGAAAAAGAGATAGGAATTTAAAATTTGATATCTGGCGACAGGTCATGGTCGACAATACCTGTGCCAATTTTTTAAAAAAATTGGAAGGGGTCGGGTTGTAAACTGCCATTTTCTGTGTTCATTTGACATGGAATGACCCAACTGTGCTATTATATGTAAGAAGCTATATCACAATCTCTTAGCATTGTCCATAAACAATAATCCCAACATCTCTGAGTTAACAATGAATAGAAAGATTTTAGCTTTTGCACAAATTACTTAAGACAAAAGATGGCAATCTAAAATATCCTTATTTAATGCTAATACCTAAGTTTCATAAAACACCACTAAAATTCAGGACTGTTGCTATTGGATGAAACACATATAATAATTAATAATATAAATATAAGTAAAATACTTCTATGCATGGTCTGTACATAAAATCAAATATGAAATAAAATGAATGATAAATAAATGATATAAATAAAATGAAATATTGTTGCATAGTAGGTAGTTACTCAATATAAAATACAGGCTTTGAATTTCTTCAATGGTTTTGAGGAACTCTAAAAACGTTTTTTCGCACATCACGCAAAAAATCCAAAACTAACAAAATCAAGCGTTGCAGTGTTAAATATAGACTAACAAGCATTTATCGGATGGTGTCTTTTCAAGTTAATATTCATATCACAGTTAATATTCATTGTGTTCAAATCAATCCAAAATTAAACAGAGATTAATAAAAGAATGCAGCAAACGACATCTTCATTACAGATCCTGTCAAAAATTTCTAGACTAGTTCCAGAATACCACTTGCATTGCTGCGGACAAACTTCCTTTAAAGGGGGTTAGGGAAGAAGGGAAATATTCTTAACCAGAACAGGAGTCATTTTAATGTGAAAATTAAAAATTTATGTTAAATAATCTTCGACAAGTGTTAGAATCCCCAAATCCCTGCTTATGTACACCACTGCTAACAGATGGTGCTGCGCGTCAAAACCGATCGACGATCATCATGTACGTGTACAAAGTCATTTTCTGCAAGCAGTCACAACACAATCTTTTCAAAATGTCCGACCTTACGACAAACAGAGGTGGCGCAAAGAATGATGAAATTTGTCATCACAGGCTGTAGCGTCTCGATGGAAATTTATCCACGTGCCACACAAATGAACGTTTCCATCTCGTCCAGTGTGTTGGGATAGTTCCGATAACCAGTGTCTTTCAAGAAAGTAGTCACAAGGAGTCAGATAGGAAGAATATGGAGGCCTATTCATTCGAAAGGCCTGTGACTGCAGCGTCTTGTGTTAACTGTTTTTGTAACCGAAACTTGTGTATAAAATTTGAACAGCTTCCATAATAAACATAACGTTTGTTTCACTCTTCTCTCGATCCTTGTTTTTGGAATTTTGAACTTTGAAATAAAGATGTTATTTTCTGTATATTTAAATGACCTGCTACTATTAAAATCCTATTCCAATTTTGAAAGAAAAGCGTAAGTTTTAACTGGACCCTCCAAGCCATCGCAGAATACCCTACAAAATGAAACTTTGAGCGAAAAAACTGAGAATCTTCTATGCGAAGAATGAAGAATCGTCGAGAGACATAAAAGAGGAGGAAGGTTTTCTAGAAAGATTATTAACTTGTCTCAAAATTAGAGAGTCTCAATTCCTTGGGGAACAACTAAACGTAAAATTGAAATAAGAATAATGTTTCTTCTTTAATAACTTATCTTCGACATTTTCCTTCAAATAATTTAAAGTGAAATGTTAAAAAAAACAAGACTTCCTTACCCCTCAGCAATTGAAACAGATCGGTTCTTGTTAAAGTAATAGTTACTAGGTGTGCAGTACATGCAGAATAACATTCAAACATTTTTACATAGAATGAAAGAGGCTTAAAGTTAACTTTAAGTAGGTCGGTGGTTAATGGTACTGACGCAATGGAAAATATTGCTCTTCATAAATCAAGTTTAGATTATCAAACATCCCAAAAGTTGGAGCCTAATATGGATCGCTCCATTTGGAATTCAAGTATTCGGTAGAGGCCTTGTTGGTTCCTATGAGAGTGAAGCAGAACAGGCTTTGGCCAGTGAACACTTCTCTCGACTGTTTGTACTCTAAAAGGAGCTGGTGCACGTAAAATGTGTCAAAGTCCTCCAACGATACCTCTGAAGGTGGTCATCGAGGTTCTGGATCTCTCATCGGGAAGGGTTTCCAAATGAATCCGTTCCCATCCTAAGATAAGGAACATCTCGTTGAGGGCAAGCCTACAGTACGAAAGAAACGATTCAAAACAATAGCATGGCATCCAAAAATAAATCCTTTCTTCAGCTGTAGAAGCTTGAAAGTAATCATTCTAGAGGATTAATATAATAACGGGGAAAGGTTTTCGTTCGAAAAGTTGATTCTTGTGAAATGGAGAGCATTCTGTGCCCAGAAATGCCATTCTGTGCCTCCTTCCCTTTAAGAAGGACTGGGATAAGTGAAGTAGGGCAGTCCATGCTGGAGGACGGGGCACGACCCTTCGTGGTATATAGCACTCGAACACACTCGTTCTTCCACTCATTCTCACTATGCGTCACTACTTTCTCCTCTTGTACGGACTTCAGGTAAGTGGACTTTTTCCGATTTGGAATGGATTCCGGTTATCCCTATCTCATTCATTCATCTCGAAGACAATTCCCACAAAACTCGATATGCTTTCCGCCTTTTCAAATATTAAGTAGAGGAAGCGATCTGGAACGAAGTGGACATTTTGCTTTCAAATGGAACCTACAAAAGCCAATTTTGCTAAATTAACGTAAATCAAACCTTTTGACAGGTTTAGGTCCATTTGCTTTGGGTTATTCGTCCAATTTTCTGTTCAAAAGGATCTTTTTTTATGGCATGGGAATCACGCTCTTCCCAATTCTTTCTTATTCATTCTTAGTATAGTTGAGTAGTTCCTTCATTCTGAATGAGAACAGTTTAGCATGTTCAAAAAAGTATTCAAATGTATATCTTCCAAAAATGTTTTCATGAACTCCCCAGTCCACATGCGCTCGAAATAGCTGACACTTCATAGTAGGCTAATAGATGATAGTAGCGAAAAAAGCTCGGACCATCCGTTTTTCGCTCGAACATCACACTTTTTTTGCTTCGTCTTCTTCTTGAGCTGGCCATAACAAAAGTTAGCATTCCATTTTTAGTGGCAATTCAAATCTTAAAAAAGAAAATATTATTAATATAATAGTACACATTTTTCAGTAAACAAAACTACACAAAAATATTTTTAAAAAATAGATAAAAAAATAGAAAATAAATCGGATCAATCTGGTTATATTGAAAAAGAACTTTTTTGTCCAATTTCAGCGTAACATTCAACAAATACTGTAAGAACACCCAAAAAATACTAAAGATTTAAATGGGATTCTTTAACTTATTCAAATACAATTGTAGAGGAAATTTGAAATGCAAAATGCTTCTCAAATATTGCATGCTCCATTACTAAGGCAGATATTTTGAATAAAATCTCATAAAGTGTGCTGTTAGAAATTCAATTTCTGGGATCCCAGATGAAATGTTTTCAAGGGATTTCCTACTTAATGTCCAATATTTAAAATAAATTATGAAAATTCGTTGTTTATTAATTCTATATTTAATTTTCGGGCCACCCGTGTTGCGTAAGGACTATACCATTCTACCACACCATGGTTCGATTCCCGGCCCTGGGCGTTTTGTTCGTCCCTTCCTAGGAAGCAACGCTGGTCGATCTAGGTACCGTCACACTAAAGTAATCACTCATTCCGGCCTTAGTTGTGAACAGCGCCAATAAACGGCAATATAATATATATATATATATATATATATATATATATATATATATATATATATATATATACACCGGGTGATTCAAAATAGATGTTAAGGCAATTATTTTTTAAACCGTAAGTGAGCAAAACATACTTCCAGTTAGAAAAGTTCGTCAAATTGAGAGTAGCTTTCAGATTTGTTTTTTTTTACTGAGGGTTGTATACATATTAAAATACAAAATTTAATTTTTATACGGTCCCTCCTTTCCTACCCTTTATATTTAGAAGAATGTTGCTCTTTGCCTAACAAAATTAATAAAACAAACCCCAAGTCTCTTCGTGGAATAGTTTCCGCGATATATCAAAGGCATTGGTCGCCAAGCACTACGAGGATGTCTCCTAAGTGAGAAAACTGTAACTACTTTTCAACTGTGGTTAATTCATGTTAATAGTCACTAGATAGACATAGTTGGCTCCTCAAATCCTAATTTAGCTAGAATTTTCCGGTAACGTATGTTTGGCAGTTTCTAGTGAAAGTTAGCCACACCATAGTAACTTACACCATTATTTTGTCATTCTCTTTTATTCTTTAAAATTCCTTCTGTAGGAGCGTGATGTAATGAGTGGATGACCCCTCAAAAGACTAAATTATTTCTAATTTGATAAATCAGTACCGATCATTTTACGTAAAATTGCACCTGTTAATTTCACACATTAATTGCTTTTCACAACAATGGGATCTTTATTTTTTATCAACTCATTAATTGAAATTAATTGACATTTACATTTTATCAACTCATTTTTATCAACCCCTAAAGTAAAGATTTTTTCGCCTGAAAACTGACGCCAACACAGTAGGTAAAGTGGTGTAAGTCAGCATATTCAAAATTAATTTTCTCGCTAACTATTCCACGTAGAGACACGGGATTTGTTTTATTAATTTTTTTAGGCAAAGAGCAACATTCTTCTAATTATAAATGATAGGAAAGGAGGTACCGTATAAAAATTAAATTTCGTATTTTAATATGTATAGAACCCCCAGTAAAAAAAAATGCCACATCCGAAAGCTACTCTTCATTTGACGAACTTTTCTAATTGGAAGTATGTTTCGATCACTTGCGGTTTAAAAAATAATCGCCTTAACATCTATTTTGAATCACCCGGTATATATATATATATATGTGTGTGTGTGTGTGATGTATAAAAAGGTAGTTTGGGTATTGTTTATTAAGCGGGTACTTTCACTGTAAGTTTTGCTTTCCTGTCATACTAGCCACGCGCTTTGGAGCTTATTTCTTTAAGTTAATCGCTAGACACCAGATCACCGATTCTGGGTTCTTTCCAGTGTACACACGTGCCCACGCCTTTGTAATCCCGGTTGCAAGTCATTTAAAATAATGTACACTATAAGAAAAAACCATGCTAAATTACAGCACAGTGTGCTGGTAATCATAACGCCAACACATGTGCTGTAAATTTCAAGCACTTTGAATTTTCAAGCACTGTGTTGTAAATTTACAACACCGTGTTGTAAATAGGTGGCACGATGGCACGGTGGCACAACAGCACGTGTGCTGTAAATTTACAGCACCGTGTTGTAAAATTACAGCACATCATTTTTAAGTATTTATGTAAATTCACAGCACTGTGTTGTAAAATTACAACACTTCATTTTTCAAGCATCTATGTGAATTTACAACACTGTGTTGTAAAATTAAAGCACCTCATTTTTCGAGCACTTATGTAAATTTACAACACCATGCTGTAAAATTACAGTGCCTGATTTTTCAAGCACTGTTGTGTATTTTTACAGCACTTGATTTTTCAAGCACTGTAACAGTGTTTTTACAGTTCTTGAATTTTCAAGTACTTTCATGGAATTTTACTGCATTTCTGTGTAAATTTTAGCCTGATGCAATTTTTCTGTACACATGTGTTTATAATTACTTTTTGAGCAAAAATTTACACCTGTCCCTCGATTTACACGGCACTCAATTTACCCGTTTTTAAATGAAAACTTTTTTTAAATTGTGTGTGGGCATCGTACACATTTACAATTACTTTTCAAACAAATTTACAACCATCTGTCTATTTGCTCGGTACTCAATTTACGCGGTTTTCAAATGAAAACTTTAGTTTTTTATTATTATTTATGGGATCCTAAAATTTACAATTACATTTCAAGCAAATTTACAGCTATCACTGTACTCAATTTGCATGGTTTCGCGTTTACGCGGTTTTTACATGTTTTTTTTTCAATCCTACACATTTACAATTAATTTTTAAAAGAATTTACACATATTCCTCGATTTGCACGTTATTCAATTTACACTGTTTTTAAATGAAAACTTATTTTAGAGGTTTTTCTAAATTTTATTTATTGGATTTACAATTACATTACATTGGATTGGATTTACAATTACATATCAAAGAAATTTACAGAACTATCCTTCAATATGCACGGTACTCAGTTTTACACGGTTTCACGTTTATAAGGGTTCAAATTGATTTTTTAAGTGTTTATTTTTTTCCTTATCCTACAAATTTACAATTAATTTTCAAACAAATTTACTCCTATCCCTCGATTTGCACGGTACTCAATTTACCCTGTTTTTAAATGTTACCCTGTTTTTAATTACTTATTTTAGAGTTTTTTTTATAATTTTATTTATTAGATCTTATACAATTTAACATTACATTTCAAACAAATTTACACCTATCCCTCGATTTGCAGGGTACTCAATTTATCCTGTGTTTAAATGAGAACTTATTTTAGAGTTTTTTAATTTTATTTATTGGATCCTGAAATTTACAATTACATTTCAAGCAAATTTACAGATATCCTTTCATATGCACAGTACTCTATTTACACGGTATCTGGAATGATTTTTTTACTGTTTTTTTTTTATTTATAAAAATCCTACAGATTTTTACAATTAATTTTTAAAAAAATTTACACATATTCCTCGATTTGCACGGTATTCAATTTACATTGTTTTTAAATGAAAACTTATTTTAGAGGTTTTTTAAAATTTAATTTATTGGATCCTACAATTTACAATTACATTTCAAAAAATTTACGGCTATCCTTCGATATGCACGGTACTCAATTTACACGGTTCCGCGTTTACACGGTTTTTGGAATGAATTTTTTTTTTCAGTTTTGTTAAATCCTGCACATTTACAATTAATTTTTAAACAAATTTACACTTATCCCTCGATTAGCACGGTATTCAATTTACCCTGTTTTTAAATGGAAACTCATTTTAGAGGGTTTTTATTTTAAATTTTATTTATTGGATCCTACAATTTACAATTACATTTCAAACCAATTTACGGCTATTCTTCGATATGCACGGTATTCAATTTATACGGTTTCGTGTTTACACGATTTTTAAATAATTTTCTTTTATCGTACACATTTACAATTAATTTTCAAACAAATTGACACCTATCCCTATTAAAATCATTTGCTCTTTTTTTTTATCCTACACATTTACAAATATTTTCCGAACAAATTTGCAGCGATCTCTCGATTTGCACCCGTACTCATGTTACATGATTTCACTTTTACACAGACTAACGGAAAAAAATTATTAATATTCATTATTTTATTTTTGATGGTGTAGCACATTTAAAAAATTTCTTTTGAGCAATTTTATGCCAATAAGCCAATTTGTGGGCGCTCAGTTTACATGGTTTTGCTTTAACGGTTTTTTATATGAAAACAAAAGAATTTTCGGTGTGTTTTAATTTCACTATTATATTACACCCACACACACACACGCACTGAATTTTTTATGAATTCTGCTTGTTGTTTTGCACGTTTCCGGTTTGTACGATTATTTGGAGAACGTATCTCACGTGTAAATCGAGGGGTGCGAGCATATTGTTAGTGTCTAAGGGTAAATTAGTACTGATAAAATTAACAAATAGGAATATTTGTATTAAACTTAAAATAGCGATAGAATATAAAATGACATTTTAATATGCAAAAACGTTTTGAAAATAAAAGACTTAAAGAAAAATAAATACATCTAATCAAATTTCTATCTAATAAACATCACAACACAGAAAAATTGCATCACACTTTAAAAAAAAATTCTTATACATACGTATTTAAATCAGAAAATGGGTTTATTATATTCAAATCTAACTCTGAAGTAGTTAGAAATTTTGCATAACCATTTAAAATATTTAGAAAAATCTTGCTCCTTTAAAAATACAGACAGAACAGCAATAAAAATTTTTGTTGTTGAAACTTTTTGAAACAGCACTAATGTCAAATTACAAAATGTGAATTTAACCAAAAGTATTGCAGGTGGCAGTGGAAAATTTCGGAATGAGATTTTCATTCTTGAAACTCAGATCATTTGCTATTAAAATAAAATATTTGCAAACTCACAGTCACCTCTATGGCTAATGCGTTAATGTTATAGTGATGCATAACTGTAGGAGACTATAACTTTAAAAAAGAACTTATGTGAGTGTGTAATAGCTCGATAATTAAATATGGCAGTATTTTTAATAAAAATGTAAAATTAAAGTCTCGTGAACATAGCTTTGAAATTAATTTATTTTAATAACTAAGTAAGCAAACTTAAAACTTACATCCAAGCTTGAAATGGCGGGGGGGGGGGGCATTAATCATTCTTGACTTGTAAAGGGACAAAGGTTCCTCTTATTCATAGGGCCAAATTATAAGTTAAGACCATGCAAACAGATTTTAAACTTGTTTGTATGGAGTTGTTTTGTACATACCCTAAAAGGCCCCGTTGTATTTCTAGAGTTAAGTTGGCGTCAGCGTTTTGTTTTTTAACTATGTCACTCAGCTACATTTATACATACTTTCTCTTATTAATATCTTCTTCCACAAATCCAAATATTTAAAGAATACTTGTTGAAAAAGTAAATTAAACATAATAGTAATATACAATGATTTAATGTGCTATTTATTTTTTTTATTTTACTTTCTTGGAACAAATACAGGCCTTTAAGTAAAGATATAAATAAAGATATGGCAGAACAAATTTTCATGCTGTCCTTTGAAAAAGTCAGTATATTGCTTTTAATTTATAGCTTAATAAATGAATAAAACGTATCATTATATAAATTAGTAGTTAATTTAAAAATTGCATTGAAATTATTTATCTAGAATAATTTTGGTAGTTTCAAATTAAAAGTCATATTTATTAAAATTGCTTACGATAAGATTTTTTTTTATTATATATAAATTAATATATTCAAAACAAGCACAAGTAAAGTAATTTAATAAATAACAAACGCTCTCAACAAAAATCTGGTGATGAAAAGGTAAAAATAATTAAAAACTTTGTAAAATAACTCATAAAAGATACAAATTGAGGTCTGTCATTTTGAGTAATACAAAAAAATTCCACTCTTCTTCAGTTACAAAAAGTCAGTCATCTGCACAAGTAAAAGGCTATTCTTTCTGACTGGAGTTGATTTTCTTGATGCTGTAGAAAAGTACACCTTTTCTACCAACCAAAGTGATTGTCCTGGATAAATACCCTTTTATTTGTATTATTTTACATGATAGTAATATACAAAAGTCTTAATTACTTTTAATTTAATAAAATGTTAGCTTTTAAATAAACTGAAAAAAAGCATAAAATAACAAATAAAATTTAAAACATTAGAAATTTTATTGACTTTCCATATACAGTATATAAAGCTACATAGGTTTTTATATTTCATCTCAATATTTTAAATTACATACAAAATAACTTCAGTATTTTCTGTTCAGTATTCAGTATTTTCCAAAGAGAAGACTGAAAAACCAGTCTTCTCTTTGGTCAAACTTGCCTTAATGAAGAAATATTTTTCAGATGCCTAGGATAAAATAAACACATGTCATCAGCAAATGAATAAATCCCCCCAAAAGTGCCATTTTTTTTCTTTTTTGGCTACTATTTCAATATTTCAACTGATTTCATTAAGCCATTTGTGCCCAGATATTTTTGGGACTTTCTTCGATTTTTGCTAATACCATCAGTAATAGATACATTTCTGATTTCAAATTCTTGAACAAAGGAAGAATTCTTTTAAAATCATTATGCATAATAATTGAAATGTCAACATCCTACTTGGTCATGTTAAAATATTTTGTGGAATTGAGGTTCAATACTCGAGAATAAAGGTTAGGGAAAATTAATAACGTTATCGACTGATATCGAAAATGCCATCCCAAAAAAAGGACACTAGGCATAAATGGGTTAACTGAAATTTGTTAATATAAATACTTTTAATACTTTTGAAAGTCCTTATCCAGACAAAATATTAAAAAATGTTAATCTATGAAAATTTTATCATTATCCTATACAAAATTGCAATATATAACGTTATGCAAAAATCAGGAGCTAAGCTGGTTCCTTTTTTAAAAGAATACATAAAATATGTACTATGTTGAGATTCCTCAACATTGATCTAGAGGCGTGATCGCGATAACGCCTCTACAGGCGTATTCCATGCCTTAGAAATTTAGAATACGCCTTAAGAATTTCGGAATGCATGTCTTTACACGTTGCTTCCGTTATAAAATTCCGTTTTATGATCGGTGATTACGGTGATATTTCCCCTTGAAAATGATTTTTATTTACAGTAAACTCTCTAAAATTTGCGATAACTTTTAATGTAAACAGTGAAATTTACAGTTAAAACTAACATTGCATCTAGATTGTGTAATCAGTTATTATATATTATTTATGTGTTAAATGCAATTTAATTATGCATTTGAAAATGTAGCATAATTGTTCGTAGCTTTAATTACTCCTGTGGATAGAATAACACTCCTTCTAAAAAGGTTAAGGAGTATTTTTACTCTTCTGAAAAAATCTTATATCGATCACTGCTCAACATAAAGGCCTTAAACTAGGAAAATACATCTGTAATATTTGGTGGATTTTTGAAATTCCACTGGACATGCTAGGTGAGCCAATGAGATGAAATGATTTCTTAAATCTAGAAACATTCTAAAAATCATCTTTTGTAAAATTTAGTGATGAAAGCTGCCTAATCTACATGAATGGAGGTATTGTGTTGGTTCATAATCGTTCAAAATAATGTCCAAAAGTTCCATTTTCCCACACACATTCTTGCAGCATCATTGCAAAGCTGCCTATAAAGTTGCACAGCATTTTTAGCGGTATTGTGGACACAACATGCTGAATCGTTTACTTTAAAATACTTTTGTTTTCAGGTGAAGTCACAAATTATATTATACAGTCACTGACACCACAAGACTGCATCTATTTGAGTTCGCTTTCAAGGCACACATGCATTGTGTTTACCCGATAACTTATTTTCCACACTCTAGATTGAGTGGTGGTCAAAACTGCTTCCCTTTTCTTTCTTTGCAGTGACTTTTTTTAAATCATACGTTTCATTCATTTACCTTGTATGCATATACATACATATATAAAATTTATGTCCTTCTCTTTTTTTCTTTCTTTTTAAACTTGATGTCACTTCTAAAACATGTAAAATGTATTTTTCTGACACAATAATTATTTAAATCAATCAATGTGAATATTATTCTTTACTTAAGAACATTTTAAGTTTCAATTATTTCTAATTATTGAAAAGGAAGTATATTAAATATAAAGTGTTTTTGTGAATAAATAATAAGCATCTTCTTAAAATTTTATTTCTGAAAGAAAAACTGTTAGTGTCTTATGACATTATTATACAGAGAAACTCCTGAATATCTATTATGTTAATCACTGAGAGAATGGTTGCACGGCCAATAAAAGAACACAATCAATTCGAAAACTCCTTTCCAAAAGAAAAACAATCAACATCAGTACAAAAATATAAAATTTACCGACATTTTCAAGATGCATAGCATTAAACTAGAAATTTTTCTTTTAACATTAATTGCTTAAAGAAATCTGTAATATTAACTTGATTTCTGTATCTTGTCCCAGCATCTGTGTGTATTGACGTATTTTGTAAACCACAATAATACCACTGTAATCAAATCCTCTTTTAAAAGATTTTAATGAAATTTAATTTGATGTAAAACAATAAATAAATTATTAAAAAATTCAACATATAAAATATACATCCATTACCATGCATTAACACTCATCAGATTCTTAAGGTTAAAAAAACAACAAAAAAAAAGGGGGTTAATAAGAAATATGGTCTCTTCTTTAAATATGCAAGCCTCACAGCGAAATTTCATACCTGAATTTGAAACAATTGATGAGTTCCAGTGGCAATTGCTTCTGCTCCTTAAGCAATACTGCTTCCTGGTTCTGAATGCTTCCTTTAGGAGGTTGCAAATTGAAGTCGCTCATCTCTTGAATATCCTGACATATTCTATACTACACCTATTTACCATTAGAAGTCATATGTAAATTGAGCAGTAATAAACGAGGACGCATAAGTTGACGGACCTATGAATGTAATTTTTATGAAATTATAATAGTTTTTATATAGTTTCAACAATTCATTGTATTATATAGAAATGTTACACTCTCTCACACACACAAAGTTATTTATTATTTGACATAAAAAGTAACAATATAAAATAGTTTTGTATATTCACATACGAGTAATAACTTGTTATAACATGAATCATTATTTTTTAATTACAGGTTTATAGATACCGCTGTATTTTTTATATTTATATACATATATTAATACAGGGGTGCAAATAAAATCTAAATATTGGGGGGGGTGGCTTGGCGACCGCCAACTTCCAGCAACTGCCATCTTGTTTACATGGGGCTGGCACAGTCTCTGGCAATTTTACCCAGATTTCTATTGGATCCTTTATCGTGTCAAAAATTCATTTGAGGATACTATCCTCCTCCAACTTAAATAACTCCATTTTAGTTCTGTAGAAGCCACCGATATATCTACTAGAGGGTTCTCCCTGGACCTTTTTGGGTGGGTGCATCCCCCGGCAAGTTTTACTGACCGCCCAGCAGTGGCGGATCCAGAAATTCTCTTTTGGGAGGGACTAAATTTTGAAAAAAGTTTATTTCAACCAAACAAAAAATACAAAAAAGCAAAGTTTTAGTCTAAACCAATGTAAGACTTTTGGGAGGGGATAATGAATTAAAAAAGATCACCTTACATATTCAAAGTGCATAATGTTACCCTTTAACAATTGCTTTTGGAGGGGGGGGAGCCCACTAGCCCCTCCCCTGAATCCAGCTACTGCCGCCCAGCAAGAAAATCAGAATACCATTTCAAATGCTTTAATTCGATAAAATTATACATTACAGCTTCATAATGCCGCCTGGTTGATAAAAATTTCTGGGGAGATCACTGTACTAAATGTGGTTCAAATAGTAGTTTCATAACAGAAGTGTGCTCTTCCAAATCAGAAAATCTTTCATTATATTCTTGTGTTAAAGAACACTTACATATTCATCGAATACTTTATTTTCACATATTTGCTTATTAAACATTTTTGTTAGCTCCAGCAAATGTTCTGAAGGGGCATTTTTGAACGTGGAAAGTGACATAAGTCAAAATATTTTCTGCTTTAAAACTCGGTAAATTTTGGTCGTAGAAGTATGATTTTTTTTTTCTTCAAATTGTATAAAGAAAATTTTTCTGAATATAACTGATAGGACCGGGGGACCGTATACAAATTTAAATTCCGTAATTTTTATAAGAATTGATTTATTGACTTCAATTATTTCTGATATAATAGATTATGCAATTTAAAGCATTTTTGCAACTGGAACTATGTGTCTCTGACTAACGGTTTTGGAAATAGCCATTAGGCACCGTTAGCACTGGACACCCTGTATATTTACCCTATTTCACAAAGCGGAAATTTCACTTACACAATCGGTCTTCGAACACATCTTACGCATAAGTCAGGACTCCACTGTTTTCCCTCTATCCATGAATATCTCATTACTATATGTTGAATTAAAATTCAACAGAACTTTTTTTTTCAGTGTACCCACAATTTATTAAGACTTCCCCATGAGAAGAAGTCAAAACAGCCCCAACTGAAACAGAGTTAATATGCAGCCAGTCCCAGATTATTGCACGAGCACTTTGGGCCCGTACCCCATTACATGCAGGTAGAAGCCAAAAATTGAGTTTAGACTAATTATACAAAGGAATAAAATATGTATAGGTGCACAAAACTTGAAAAATGCCCTGAGCATAAAAATGTTTTAGTCAGGTCCTGCATAGAGTTAATCTGCATGAAAAACATCTTTAACATAATTAAAAAAAGGTTTACATTAAAGAAAATCAGTATTTTATTGAACTCTCTTTCCCCCCAAAAATGCAGCTACTTGAGTGTAAATTTAAACACTCGATATTGGATTGTGAATCCAATAATATAAATTTAACTTTTTACTTAAATATAAAAACATTAATAATTAAGATAAAAAATTATGTTTATATAAAAATATATTTTAGTAATTTAAATAAAAAATGTAATTCCAAACAATCTTCCAACCCCCCAACCCCACCCCCATAAAAGGAAATACTGCAATAAAAGTTTAAGAAAATCCCTGAAATTTAGCGTAAAATTATTAGTATTTTAGAATAAATGTCCAAAATGATGGGAATTTTCACATACTCAACACTTTTTGGAAGAACAATAAATTGATGAAAACAATTACTTGTGATAATATTTAAAAGTAAGAGAAAATCATTCTAAATATAAGGCAACATTTGATTTATGAATATAGGAGATTTAGCAGTTTCTAAAAATACATGGCTTTATACAGAAAAATCATCCAAAAAAACAGAATCCAATCATCGATACTTTGTTTTAAAATAGTCTACTTTTTATTATTCTATTCCAAAAATAAATTTATTTCTTCTATTTTTTTAATTGAGTAAATATTTTTATTATTCATTATTAAGTACATCTAATTAAATATCAATTTCAAGCACAGTTAAAGAAATAAGTTTGGAATTATAAAACTTAAAAAAAGATACTATCAGTTCAGAAATTAAGTTTGATAAAGTTTAAGAATTGTGCTAATATTAAATTAAATTTAGTGTTTTTTTCATGGTTTGATAATATCCTCTTTTAAATTAATCAGAAATTTTCAACATCTTTAAAATAAAGGTTGTAATGTTAAAATTCAATATTATAAATATATTCATATAAATCTGTACAAATCAAACAATTCACTTACAAGATAACTCCATTACTTAAGCTGTTTTTGCATAATTTTATTTTAAAAAATTACTTACATTGATTATATTTAAATACATATATTAACGAAATATAATATTTCTTTCTTAAAAGTCCCTATAAAAAATTTAAAAAGAAAAAAAAATTGTACATGCTCCAACTTTAGGGGGGGGGGGCAGAAGCCCTCCCCCCCTAACCTACCCGTCTCCCCTTCCTCTATATTGTAACTTAAAGATAATGTTCAATAAACCGTTTTACCCGCCTTAACTCTGAAACTTTACTCGAAAAAGCTGACGTATCAAAAAGCCGACCTGACTAATACAGTTATTCGGGGCGATAGCGGCATATGTACGATCTCGGTAATGTTCCGAACGAAAGACCCGAGGCGGTCTTACTCTTAGATACCGACTAGGAACTTATTAAACACTGTTCTACTTACTGTTTTTGTGTGTTTGTGTCTAAAATTGGTTCATCTATTATTATTTATATTGTTATCTCGTTTTTATCTATCCCTATATTGCTCATTTATTATTTACATTGAAAAAAAAATTGTTTTCTTGACGTGACCACGCCTCACATTTATTGAATGTTTGAACAACAAAGGATTGCCACTAAGAAACTGGAAATGTAGCCTTCAATGGCCTAGGTGTTCCATGAAATAAAAATTGTCATGTCAATGCTAATTTGGAGTATTGAAGCGTGGAGCTTTCTTTTTAGCCTAAACTAGAACTTAAGAAAATATCAGATCTTTCCTCAACTTGACAACATTTCCACCTAGGACTGTACAAGTTCCTACGAAGAGGTGGCATCGACACAAACACAGATTCCTTCTTCCTACTAAAGACGGTCAGAAAAGCAGTTCTCACCGTGCAAAAAGAACGGGATATTTGCTAGTTCCTAATAGAAGTGGGATCAACCATTAACAAAACACTTCATTTGTGTGAAAAGTCTGTTTAACCCTCTCGTGAAAAAAAATCTGTCAAGCATTGAATGCATCTGAAATACTATTAGAAATCATGCAAAAACATTTTTTTCTAATGTCGATTCATATTAGATTTTTCTAATAATAATTTCTGCATTTTCGAAGCATTTTGTTATGCTAAAATTAATTTAAAAGGGTGCACATATTAGGTAAAGGTTGAGGAATAAGAAAAACCCTATACTGACCTTAAAAAGAAAAAAACGGTAAAAAAGCAGCGTTCCTATTTTCTTAATTTTTCTCCCGAAACAATAAAACGAAAACTGTCCAAAAAGATCTCAATGGACTAGTACTGCAATCTAGGCATTTATGCATCTAGTGAAGAGCCTCCTATACTTTCTACATGAATGAATGATATTGATATCACTGAAAGGAAAAAAATACTCCATTCAATTGTTTTCTCTCTAGATATTGCAATTTGAAGTAGGAGCCTCCTATGAGTTTCAGGGTGACGAGAGGTTTAATATTTATGTTTAAGTAATCTGCACATTTTAGATCCATTTTAGTCTAGCATTTATTTTAAATTTTTGTTTTGAATCTTTCTCATTCATAATATTGATTCCCTTTGCAAGGGAATGCCTAAAAAACTGGCAGTTGTATCAATTATTGAAAGGGGGCTTTTGTGAAGGGACGTCACTGTTCCGATCCGCCATGGCTTGCCTGTCCATCCAACACCAGTAGTGTGCCTCCAGAATCAAGTGACCAGTCCAACGCTTAGAGACTCTATGGTTCAGCCACTGATTGAAAGAGCTTCTATCTGGGAAGCAGGTCCTTTCAAAGGTGTCCTTTGGGTTGGGGGTACATGACTTATCCAAGAGTCAAAGTAGAGTGAAAATTGTGCAAGCTTTTTCAAAAAAGTTTTCAAAATGATAAAATCAAAATGAATAAATCTATACAAAGCTCATGTAGAGGAAAGGATACAAACTTTTCTACAGAAATAAAAGAATTTCTCAGTCTGATAATAACACACAAAAGCATCTACTCAAGTCCACATAAGCATCCACTCAAAAAATCATTCAGCTTCAGTATCCGCACGAGTATGCTATTTGTGTGTTTTTTCTTTAGAATTCAAACAAATCCTTGTTGTACTAAGCGTAAAGGATTCATTCTTTACATATTTATTACGGAGCTAAAACACAGAATGCATTGTTGAAATCTGTTTAATGAAAAATAATAATTTATTGAAAAAACATTCTTCAATTAATTATTGCACATGAATGTCATTTGAAACTATTCAAAGTGGGAAAAAACTTCCATTTCTAGTGTAAAAAAAAGCCTTCTTAGTTCATTTCTGCTGTATTTCAAAAGTGCGATCCTGCACATTGGGCGTCGGCATCATTGGGAGCTCTTGGATTTTTGTTTGTTTTGTTTTGCCAGGAGAGGACAGCTCGCGTCACTGAATGTGTCGCTTAGAGCTACATATACGTCCTTCCCGGAATTTCCCGCCACAATTTGGAACCTCATCAGAAGGTGGGGGACTTCTGAATATTGACATCCCTCGGAAACGGCTAGCGACCGCCGAGAGGACTTTCGGAACCACGGATTGAACGTGCACGTACACCGCATGTCCACGGTGGTCTTCAGTGGTACGCCGGTATCGAACCCGCAACCTTCCGGTTACGTGTACAAAGCCTTAGGCCAGTTAACCACTGTCCGTGGTAGCCCAGTGTTTAACTGGGCTACCACGGCCCGCCCTTGGATTTTTGTATGCTGTTTTTCTCTTGATTTTTTGTTATTTCCAACAGGGTGGCCATATGTTGAAGTAATTTTTGCTCTCTGGGAAATTTTCTGCCGACGCCTTTGTTTGGGAATTTCTCCACTCTTTCCAGGGGGTTTGTGCAGGAAGTTCTTTTCTATGGAGAAAACTCAAGAATTCAGAATGAACTCTTGAATATTTTTCAGCCCTTCTTTACCCATTTCTTCTAAAAAAAAAATTCATCTAATGTTATTACGATACAAAATCTCTTTAATGCAATTACAAGAACATTCCATTGCATTCGAATCAATGTTCTTCGAAAGATAATGAAGAGAACATTTTATGAGCGGATAGAAGAAGAAGAGCGAATAGAAGAAGAGCGAATAGAAGAGAACATTTTATGTGCAATGTTTTCAGTATTATTTTTGAGAGTTTGATTACTAATACAGAAGTCAAAAGCTAAGTGTATACTACTGTAACAAAAACACAGTAAGAGATCTCCGGTTAAGCCGGACACCGTCCGGGGCGGAGAGGGTAAAAATTATCAATAATTCTTTGAATTAATTAAAAGAGGTCACTTACCTCTTTCTCTCGAATTGCGGTGGGAGGAGTGCTCTGGGTCGTCCTGTAAGAATGGGTGGAGGAAAGCCGGGTCGCCATTTGTCTTGGCTAACTAAAATTTTATTTACACGACTTATGTACACTGTTTAAAAATATATACAAAACATTTTTTCTTGAAAATAATTTTGAGGCACCGCCTTTCTAAAAATGCAGTTTGCGGGCTCAACATAGACCTCTCGGTCCGAACTCTGGAGGCTCTCTGAAGAGTTTTCCCCAGCCCCAAAGGATGGGGGCGAAAAGGGACAATCATAGTACCCCTAACTCCATCTGGTGGAGGCATGACCTTGGTTTTCATAACATCCTCCCACCTTGGAATTAGGGGCACCGAATTCCAATAACATATCTAAAAAGAAATACAGATATAAAAGTTAGAGAAAGCAATGGCAAAATTCCTTGTGCAATTCACACACAAAATATTATACACACTATAAGCTTTTTTTTTCTTAAAAGGTCCTAGAGTACTTAAAATTCTAAACAATTGTAAAAAGTTCAAAATAAAGTGTCTATGTTTTGACAAAGTTCTTTGTTCACAGTCACAATCTTTCTGGCATTTTCAGTAATCTGCCACGGCGTGATCGATTTTCAAACACAGTTTTCACTACCGGGTCCTTAGTTCTCGATATTTCCAATGGGAATAGTTTTTGTATGGGTCTTATTAAAAATCCCGTTCACTTTCACGACTTTTGCAATGACGTCACGGCTTGGTAGAACACTTTCTATAATACCCATGGGCCAAGTAGACGTTTTTTGTTGTCCATGCCGACCAGGACAACATCGCCAACTTGTAAATTTTGTTGGAATTGAGATGGTCGTTGCACTAGCTGGCCTAAATATTCCTTCCGGAATCGACTTCGTAATGCTTGACGTAGATTTTGGCAGTACCTGATTCGAATATTCAAACTTTGTTTGTCAAGGTTATCAAATTCAGGTACACGCACCTCTTGCAGGAACATAGATGGAGAGATTGGTACGAAGGATTCCGGATCCTCAGCCAAATAGGTTAGAGGTCTACTGTTGACGGTCGCCTCTACATCGCATAAAACAGTGTCGAGCTCTTCCTGGTTTAAAGTGGTGCGACCTAAGACTCGGACAAGGAGCTCCTTCACACATCTGATGAGCCGCTCCCACCATCCGCCCCACCACACTGCGGTAGGGGGGATGAATTTCCAATTGATGGGAGAGAGCTGCAATTTTGCTCCAGTCGACGGATTTTTCTGTGCCCGTAAAATTGTCGGTGTATACTGTAGAGGGTCTCCCTCTTCTCGCAAAGAATCGTCTAAAACTCTGTACAAAGGCTTCCGTACTAAGACTGGAGACGAGTTCTAGATGGATAGCTCGATAGACTGCACACGTGAAGAGGACGACCCATACCTTTGCTCGTGACTTCAGGTAAAGGGGGGCGCACAAATCGATGCCTATAATTTCGAATACAGAGGCATCTCTCACCCGATCTAGTGGGAGATGTATGGGAGGCGCCGCTGTGGCTTTGGTTTTGTATCTTTTGCACGTCGCACATTTGGATACGATGTTTCTTACGGCACGACGGGATGAAATCAACCAATATTTTTCGCGCAGTTTTGCAGCTAAAATTTGCACACCAGCATGATTGTAATTGTGATGATATTCCCATATCAGACTCTCCACGACAGGGTGGCTCTTTGGAAGTAACACGGGGTACAGAAAGGCAAATTCGTCGGCTCTATCAATTATCTTCGTTTTGACTCTGAGAAGTCCCGATTGGTCTTTGACAGTAACTAAATTGTTAATGGATTTAACGGACGGGAATGTCTCTTTTTGTATCATCAACCAGAGACAGGTTTCTGCATCTTGCTTCTCAGAAGCAACCAATATCATGTCAGGGGGAACTCTTTTTCCCTGGGCCTTTCGAATAAATCTTCTGACCCAGCACAGAACACGCACAATCCGACAGAATTTTAATATATTTTGAAACAACGCAATTTTTTGCTCTTTTACACTTAAATTTGAAATCTGCGTTTTCTTTCGTTCTGAATTTATTTTAGTCTCATCTGTCTGCACATCTGGACTAGGCCAATTTTCTTCACCCAATTTTAAGCACTCAGGGCCATCCCACCACCTACTTTCTATTAATTGCTTGGCATTACAACCCCTAGAGGGCAAATCTGCAGGATTTAATTTACCGGGGACTAGTCTCCAACTATCTGGGTCAGTTAATTTTGAAATTTCTCGTCCTATTCCCGACGAATGTCCCCCACTGATCATTACGTTTAATCCACGCTAAGCATGTGGAAGAAATATTCATTGAATCCCTTATAAATGCGCTAAACCTAGCCCCAATGACACATGCCAGTAATTCCAGCCTAGGAATGGTCATTTTCTTTAAGGGTGCTAATTTACATCGGGATCCTAACAATCGAACGGTAACTTCCGGGGCAGCACATCTCAAAAATATCACTGTCGCATACGTGCTCTGGCTTGCGTCACAAAATACGTGCATCGACCAGTTTTTTCTGTTGCCAAATCCTACTCGTCTCGGAATTTTTATTTTTCTTAACTCTTCTAACTCCCTGAACCAAATTTCAAAGTTTCCCCTTATGTTATCTGGCAAGAGGGTATCCCAGTCTGTCTTCATGATCCAAGCTTGTTGTATGAGCAGTTTAGCTCTTAGTAAAAAGGGAGACAAAAATCCCAAAGGGTCAAAAATACTCTGGGTGATCGACAAAATTTCACGATTTGATAAATTTCTTATTTTAAAGTCGGATTTGACTGTTATCAATAAAGTATCGTCTATCCTATCCCATTTGAGGCCTAGTATATTGACTGGGTCTACCGTGCTGTTTGGAATTTCATTTTTCTCACCGAAATCTTTTATTTCCTCAAAAGGACCGAACTCCCAGGATCTCAACTCTAATTTAGCCTCGACTAGTAGCTCTGTCGAATTCAAAATAAAATGTTTTAGTTCTTCAACAGTATCAACTGAAGTGACACAATTATCGATATAAAATTAACTTAAAAGTTTATTTGCTGTGTCCTTAAATTTCCCTTCTGCATTCGACAGATGACACTTTATTACCGCTCCAAGTAAAAATGGGCTGCTTGTTAAGCCAAACACTACACGATTACGCCTAAATTCTTGAATTTTACTATCGCAGTCCCACCACAAAAAACGCAAAAAATCTCGATCATTTTTTTCCAGTTCAATTTGTAAAAAGGCGCGACGTATATCTGATACAACTCCGATAGCCTTTTCTGTAAATCTTAAAGAAATCGCTGGGATTTGTTCGATGAGATTGGGTCCTTTCACTAAGCAATCATTAAGGGACGGTTTTCTATCCGATTTACATGAAGCATCGAATACCGGTCTAATCTTAGTAGTCAGACTCCCAGGTTTTACTACAGGATGATGAGGTAAGTAGTGCACAAATTTTGAATTGACCTCCTTTCCCGAAACTTTCTCAATTATCCCTTCTTGTTCCCATTCAAAAAATACTTTATGATATTCCTCATACATGTTACTGGATTTGAGTTTTCGCGTTACACTAAATAATCTTTTCTCCGCGATATGCCTATTAGAAGGAATTTCCTTTCGTTTCTCCAACCACGGTAACCCCACACAGTATCGCCCATCATTACTTCTACTCAACGAATTTTCAAACTGTTCCACAGCTAGTTCTTCCTCTGCAGCTTTTGACAAATCGTTCTTTACACCTGAAATTCCGATTGTCTCTAGATTCCACAGATCAGAAATTTCTAAATTCCTAACGCAAACATTTGTTACTAGAGTGCTCTCATTCGTTAAGTTCGGTTCTTTACTACCGATTTCGCCGCACACGGTCCATCCTAATTTTGTGTCAATAGCTGTCAGACCCCCTGGCAATTGTTTAACATATCCTGTAAGTAAATTTCCATATAGGTCAGCACCCAAAAGCATCTCAACTTCAGAACTCTCAGATCCCACGTCGGTCAACCAAATTTTATTTCGTTTAAATTCTTTAATCAGGTTCTCATTTAATCTTAACCTAGGAACACTCCCACATATTATTTCCTGACTTAGAAATTCAAATTCGAACTTTTCTTTCAAATATTTACTAGTTGAACCAAGTTTCAATAAGTATTTATCGTGAGGTTCAGAGTCAGATTTTGAACCGCCAAACAGGGCGTGAGAGATATTCTCTGAGCCAATGGGATCTAACCCTAATTCCTGCGCAGTGGATTTTTTTACATATGAGCGTTGAGAGCCACAATCAAGGAGCGCCCGTACTCTTTTAGATCCTTTTCCAAATATCTCTACGTTTAACGTCATAAGTATTATTGAGTTATGGCACTCCCTCTGAATTACACTGCTCTGCGCTATTTCCGATCTTTCCGTTTCGCTTTTATTGGCCGGTTCGTTACGGGTGCTTATGTCGGGACACAGTACAATGGGATGCACTTTCGAACATACCTGACATCGTACAAATCTACGGCAGGAATTCGCGAAATGACCCGGCTTCAAACATTTTATACAGCACTTTTTATCTTTTAATTTCTTTACTCTTTCATTCATCGTCATGGACATAGCTGTACAGCAATCTCTGCTTTCGTGTGAACCCATATTACAAAATACACAGCTATTAGCTTTTGCTGACACCTGCAATCCCAACGCGGTCGGTACAGCTGGCCTTTTACTTTTCTGTTTATCTTTTGGAGTATCCCTCGTACGGTCAAAGCCCTCTTTCGCCAACGATAACCTTTCCTCGTTTAGAACTTCGCTATGCAAGAAAGGCATGAGAGAATACAATCTAGAACGCTGCTTAGGGGGGACTAGATCATTTTCTACTACAGAGTGAGAGTTTTCTCCAGCAAGGGGGGGGGGGAAGCGTGAGGGTAATTCGATACTCTGGGTGCGTTCAGACTGCCACTTTCGGGTAAAACTCGAGTAAAACACGAACTGCTCGAGTTTTACTCGGGGAGATTGACATTGTGAACGGTTTTGGATATTTAATAGGAATAAAGGGGGCGGCACGTATTTACTAACCAGTGCAGCCAATGGGAGCGAACAATAACAATAAACAAACGTCACGTGATCTATCTCCCCAACTTCCCACGGAAAATCCTTGGGGAGTTGGGAAAAACTCGAGCTACTCAATTGGCAGCCTGAACGCTTTGTTTATCTCCCCGAAAAGCTCAAAACGGGCATCGTGAACCGCTTGGGTTTTTCCCGAGTAACTCGAGTTACTCAAAAGTGGCAGTCTGAACGCGTTCGCTGTGGGTAGAAGAGAGAGAATATCTCTGCCAAGCTCGTAAAATATCTTCTGATACGCAGCTTTCGACTTTCGACCAGAGGAAATAGCCAGGCAGCGTTCGCTTCTGAATCCACCCCCATTGACTCTAATGCTCTTAAATGAGCTTCAATTTTGTCAACAAGCTTGCCTAAAGACAATTTTTCTCCGCTATTTCCTACATTACTAATTATTAGCTTAAGTAGTTCTCTAACATAAACCTCCGTTAAGAGCTCTTTTCTCCCAAAACGCTGTTCTAACGCCAAAATTGCCTTTTGATAATTTTCTTTCGTAGCCGGGTAGCCCTCAATAAATTCTCGAGCTTTTGTTCCTGGTTGCATGGCTTGTATAAATAATGGAATTTGTCCACTTCACTCAGTTCATCGTTATCATGAATTTGCTTGAATTGAGCCCAGAATGGGAGATAATTTATCAATTGGCCATCGAATATTTTTAGTTCTATTTCGGGGAGTCTATAGATCGATCTATTCGAAACGGTACCCGCTACAGAATTAGTTCTGTTAGAATTCTCTAACTTACTATCCGTTAGTCTTTTCATAGTTATAAACAAGTCGGAATATTCTTCCGCGCTCTCATACTCTTTCGAAATTTCCTCGTCTGTTACATCTTTTTCGTCCAGAAGTGCATCAAGAATCTTGCTATCTAAATTGGATAGCTCTTCCTTTAAATTTACCAATTCAGTGAGTTTGTCGCTCAGAGCGCCTTTATCCACAAATTCATTAGCAAGCTCTTCTTTCAGAGCATTTGTGGTTTTGGTGAAATTGCTTCTCACCGGCGCTCGTAATTTTACTAATTTTTCCATTACTAAAAATTTCCAAAACACTAACAAAATCCTGGCTGGCTCGCCACTTTACTATGTAACAAAAACACAGTAAGAGATCTCCGGTTAAGCCGGACACCGTCCGGGGCGGAGAGGGTAAAAATTATCAATAATTCTTTGAATTAATTAAAAGAGGTCACTTACCTCTTTCTCTCGAATTGCGGTGGGAGGAGTGCTCTGGGTCGTCCTGTAAGAATGGGTGGAGGAAAGCCGGGTCGCCATTTGTCTTGGCTAACTAAAATTTTATTTACACGACTTATGTACACTGTTTAAAAATATATACAAAACATTTTTTCTTGAAAATAATTTTTAGGCACCGCCTTTCTAAAAATGCAGTTTGCGGGCTCAACATAGACCTCTCGGTCCGAAATCTGGATGCTCTCTGAAGAGTTTTCCCCAGCCCCAAAGGATGGGGGCGAAAAGGGACAATCATAGTACCCCTAACTCCATCTGGTGGAGGCATGACCTTGGTTTTCATAACAACTACTATAGATTCTAATAAGTAAGGTATTATTTAACATAAATTTAGCAGTGTGTTATTGATGAATGCACAAAAACATCGTCCCAAACCTCCAAGAATGCCATTGACTATGAACTATTAAAACAAACATGTTCAAGTTCTACATTTTTGTAAAGACAAAGGGATAGATACAAATACTCAGGGCTGGGAAGTAGCAAAACTACAATAGGCGCTACTTTTTTTAAAAAAGTAGTGTAGTATGTAGCGCGTTTTGAAACTACTTTTTAAGCTACTTTTGCCACATCATAACTTCCGGCGATTGATCACGGGGTGCAATTGTTCTTTCTAATGACTCCAAGCATGGAACTGGAATGGATGCTTGAAGGAACACAAGGGGGTAGAAAGGAAATCGCTGTGCTTTGCTTCGACCAGCAGGTCACGCGATTTTAAATCCCCCCCTGGAATTGCGGTTTAGGTGTTGTTTCGCCACGTAAGTTGGGGAAAGGAATGACCTATTGCTGGTTAGCTATTTCCTGCGTTCCAAATAAACCAGGCGAAAAGGGAGACTGCCATTTTCACCCACACACGAAACGGACTTAGGGAAAAGATTCTTCCTCCCTTTCCCCGCTTGTTGCTGTGCTTTCAAGTGAAATAGAAAATTTGTCATGCAGGGACTTTCATAAGCTATTTATTTATTTTATTATTAGATAGGCCACTTTTCAATGTTTTGTAACTTCAATTTTTAAAACTTAAGAAAAATTTATTTGGCGCGCACCATAATTAATATGCACAGTATGCATCGAAACATAATTTGTGTTTCAGAGCCGTACACCGGACATGGACTGGAAAGATGTACGTGTTTTTAAAGTGTGTAATTCCATGTAGAATTTTTCATTTACGAAAACGCTGCCTTTATTTTCTTCGTTTATAAGTAAAATAATTTAGGAATTAATTTACATTAGGTATAGTTATTTATATATACATATATAGTACAATTTTAAAAAAAGGAATAAAAATGGAAACAATAAGAGACACACACGCGCACGCACACATATACACAGTCGACTCTCAATATCTCGAAGTCGGCTGGACCGGCAAAAAATATTCGATATAACAGAAATTCGAGATATCGAAAATCGCACATAATATCTTATTCATGGGCATGTTTCTACAGTGTTTAATACACGGTAAAAATATACCCTAAAAACCCACGGTAAAAATATACATATGAATCAGGGGCGTAGCCAGAAATTTGTCATGTGGGGGGGGGGGGTTACGACTACTACAACTCATATATATGTATACGTGTTTGTGATAATGTAGTGAAGAATATACATTTTGTATGTCAAAAATTTCTCATCGGGGCGTTATGACCCCCCTTAACCCCCCTTGGCTACGCCCCTGCCCTGAATATATCATTAAATCAAACTCTACGAAGCAAAATGTTTCTACTTTTCTGATGATAAGTGGGTAATTTGATCGTTAGTAATAATGTTAGAAGAATCAAATCGGTACCAAGGTGGACCAGGGGGATCCGTCCTCCCCCTCCTCCGAAATTTAAAATTTTTTAACAAAATTATAATGTGAAGTCTTTTTGTGAACAATTCATCCTTTTTCACCGTTTGGTACCCCTCCAAAATGTATTGCTGTGTTCGGCCCCAGATGAATTAATAGATAATACACAGAATCAAAGCATTAATTGACCAATTTTATTTAGGATTGGGGTACTAGATAATTTTTCACAATTACATTTTTCAGTTTCAATTTCATGTTATACTTATCATTATTTTTATACAAAGCATTAAAGATATCTTCCGGCAAGTTAACAGGGCTTGCAAATTTCTAAGTAACTGTAAATATCGAGATAAGCGGAATGATAGATTAGTATCTTCGAGATAGTGAGAAAAAAATTCTCTTAAATTATACATTAGGTCAATATGGGGCTGTAAAAAAACTTGGAGAGATTATCGAAAATCGAGATAAACGAAGTGAAGATATCGAGATTCAGTTGTATGTATGAAGTTCACACCCCAAAACTCGAATTTAAACTCATATTTTATGTATAAGTTCCCCCAACCATTATTTTCTTAAAACCATTTTTGCTAAAATTTAACGATTAAAAAAAAATTCACCTAACCTATAATACAAAGCTTGACCCTTGAAAGAAATAGATATTTTCTATATGGGCTATGATATCTGAATGACATAATTTTGAGAAATTTCGCTAAACAGTTATTTAGTGACGTTTACCTTTTCTAAAGCGATATATAAAGAAATTGTTCTTTGTTAACATGACTTTTTGTAAAGTTATTATGTGATTGGAAAGTAAACGAATAACCTAAATAAAAGGTATGACATTTGTTTAAAATTTTATGAATTTAGAGGAAAAAATACTACAGTTTTGTAAGCAAGCAGGTGTATCATAATCTGTGAGTGCACTATATTTGTTGTCTCTATTCCATAAAAAATTTCTTCGGAATTGAAATCTATATTAAAATCGCCCACTAAAACTACCGTACAATCTTCGCTGGCATTTTCTAACCATACTGTCCCTTTATAATAAATTGTCGCGTTTTGGCACCAAAGTTAGCAACCAATTATCAAAAATGGCAATTCTTGTGCGACTTTTAACATATTATTAAGGCCCCCTCCCCTCCACGTTATCTGGCAAACACATTTGAAAAGTTCATGTCTACAAAACCTGTCTACATTGATTGGGAAAATTGTCTTTGTGGCTTTTCAGCAAATGAACAAATCAAATTATTTTAAGTAAAAATTTGCACAATGGTATCTGCGTAGGGGGTTATGCCTTGAGCGGCGGACTTTTCAAGGTTTTCTGACGTATTCAGGTTACATCTTGAGAAAACCTTCAAAAACTCCAGACAGTTGCTGGGCGCAAAATTATGTTGCATTGTGTAGATATAATACACTTGCAAAAGATGGGTGAAACAGGGCAAGACTTCCTAAAATTTGTTCAAAATTTTATATTTTAATTCGTGTTTGTTGCTGTCAACTTCACACATTCCCAAAAACAATTTCTTTATATATCGCTTTAGAGAAGGTAAACACCACTAAATATTTGTTGGGCAAAATTTCTCAAAATTATGTCATTCAGATAGCAAAGCCCATACAGGAAATATCTATTTCTTTCAAGGGATAAGCTTTGTATTACAGGTTAGGTGAAATTTTTTTTAATCGTTAAATTTTAGCCAAACAAGTTTAAACTAAATAATGGGTTGGGGAAACTTATACATAAAATATGCGTTTAAATTTTTTTTTTTTTTGGGGTGTGAACTTCATACACACAATGTATCTCGATATCTCGACTTCGTTTATCTCGATTTTTGATAATCTCCAAGTTTTTTTACAGCCCCATATTGACCTAATGTATAATTTAATAGAATTTTTTTCACACTATCTCGAAAATACTAATCTATCATTCCGCTTATCTCGATATTTACAGTTACTTAGAAATTTGCAATCCCTGTTAACTTGCCGGATGATATCTTTAATGTTTTGTATAAAAATAATGATAAATATGACATGAAATCGAAACTGAAAAATGTTATTGTGAAAAATTATCTAGTACCCCAATCCTAAATAAAATTGGTCAATTAATGTTTTGATTCTGTGTATTATCTATTAATTCTTCTGGGGCCGAACACAGCAATACATTTTGGAGGGGTACCAAACGGTGAAAAAGGCCGAATTGTTCACAAAAGACTTCACATTATCATTTTGTTAACAAAATTTTAAATTTCGGAGGAGGGGGGGGGGCGGACCCCCCCTGGTCCACCTAGGTACCGTTTTGATTCTTCTAACATTATTACTAACGATCAAATTACCCACTTATCATCAGAAAAGTAGAAACATTTTGCTTCATAGAGTTTGATTTAATGATATATTCAGGGATGGGGCGTAGCCAAGGGGGGGGGGTTAGGGGGGTTATAACGCCCCCATGAGAAATTTTTGACATGCAAAATGTATATTCTTCACTACATTATCACACACACGTATACATATATATGAGTTGTAATAGTCGTAACCCCCCCCACATGACAAATTTCTGGCTACGCCCCTGTTTCAGGGGTATATTTTTACCGTGTGTTAAACACGGTAAAAACATGCCCCTGAATAAGATATTATGTGCGATTTTCGATGTCTCGAATTTCTGTTATATCGAATATTTTTTGCCGGTCCAGCCGACTTCGAGATATTGAGAGTCGACTGATATATGTGTGCGTGCGCGTGTGTGTCTTTTATTGTTTCCAATTTTATTCCTTTTTTTAAAATTGTACTATATATGTATGTATATATATGTGTAATGAATGGCCTTACGCCACCCCTTGTTGGAATGATTGACGCAAATCCATTGGGGTTCCAGGTTAAATAGTTTATTTCAAAGTTCGGGCAGAGGGCAGGAGTCAGGCCGGCGACCTTTTAGCTCCGGGGCTATCTTCGTACATCGCAGTCTAACAGCTAAAGCTGGAAGCTCCTGCAAAAGCTTCACGTTCCAAACTCCTAAAAGCTAAGCTAAAACTCTAAAGCTCCCAAAATTTCCACGCTCTTGCTTAAATACTCCTTAGTTACTGCACCTGCTGGCAGGGTGCAGCACGATTGCGAAGGCGTTATTCTCAAACGTAATTAGTTAACTCGATTGTCAATCAAAACATGAGAAACACCTGCTTACCCAGGAGTTCTAAAAGCACGTAATAACGAAAACCACAGAAAACTGAAGAGACTGCTGAAACAACAATTTTCTCTTTATGGAACTTCAAAAAACGTCTCCGAGCGTAATATTTGTATGGCCGAGAAATAAACTTTACAGTAAGAGTAAAAGATTAAAGAAGCTTTTTCAATTAACATTAAATTAAATTAGGTTAAATTAGCAAAGTTTATTTTATTATTACATATACAAATATGTAAAGAATGGGCCTTTACGCCATCCCTTGTTGAAATGATTAACACGACTCCATTGGGGTTCTAGGTTGAATAATTTATTTCAAAATTCGGACAGAAGGCAGGAGTCAGGCCGGCGACCTTTTAGCTCCGGGGCTATCTTCGTACATCGCAGTCTAAAAGCTAAAGCTCCTGCTAAGCTTCACGTTCCAAACTCCTAAAAAGCTAAGCTGAGACTCTAAAGCTCCCAAAATTTCCGCGCTCTTGCTTAAATACTTCTTAGTTACTACACATGCTGGCAGGGTGCAGTACGATCACGAAGGCGTGACTCTCAAACGTAATTAGTTAACTAGATTGTCAATCAAGACATGAGAAACACCTTCTTACCTAGGAGTTCTAAAAGCACGTAGTAACAAAAACCACAGAAAACTGAAGAGACTGCTGAATCAACAATTTTCTCCTTATGGAACTTCAAAAAACGTCTCCGTCCTCTATTTGTATGGCCGAGAAACAAACTTTACAGTAAGAGTAAAAGATTAGAGAAGCTTTTTCAAATAACATTAAATTAAATTAGGTTAAATTAGCAAAGTTTATTTTATTATTACATATATATATATATATATATATTTATATATATATACCTAATGTAAATTAATTCCTAAATTATTTTACTTATAAACGAAGAAAATAAAGGCAGCTTTTTCGTAAATGAAAAATTCTACATGGAATTCGACACTTTAAAAACACGTACACCACTCCCGTCCATGTCTGGTGTACGGCTCTGAAACACAAATTATGTTTCGATAGATACTGTGCATATTAATTATGGTTCACGCCAAATAAATTTTTCTTAACCCATTTATGCTTAGCGTCCCTTTTTTGGGACGGCATTATCGCTATCAGTCGAAAACGTTATTTATTTTTCCTAGCCTTTATTCACGAGTATTGAGCCTCAACTCCACAAAATATTTTAACATGACCTAGTAGGATGTTGACACTTCATTTTTTATACATAAAGATTTTAAAAGAAATCATCCCTTGTTCAAGAATTTGACATCAGAAATTTATCTATTACTGCTGATATTAGCGAAAATCGAAGAAAGTCGCAAAAATATCTAGGCACAAATGGGTTAAGTTTCAAAAATTGAAGTTACAAAACACTGAAAAGTGGCCTATCTAATAATAAAATAAATAAATAGCTTATGAAAGCCCCTGCATGACAAATTTTCTATTTCACTTGAAAGCACAGCAACAAGCGGGGAAAGGGAGGAAGAATTTTTTCCCTAAGTCCGTTTCGTGTGTGGGTGAAAATGGCGGTCTCCCTTTTCGCCTGGTTTATTTGGAACGCAGGAAATAGCTAACCAGCAAGGGGCCATTCCTTTCCCCAACTTACGCGGCGAAACAACACCTACATCACGCACACAAGTGAGAAGGCAAGAGAAGGGAGGGGTGGGGGGAGAGGGTTTGCTTTGCCTGAAGCCTGACCTTGTATATCCTTTTCATCATCCTCAGTATTGTTTGTAGAATTACCACTCTGCCAGAAAGAGGACAGTCAAAGAAGAAGGAAAGAGAGGTCCAAAGCTGATCCTATTTAGAGGGAGGCCTGGGTTACTTTGGGGCCCCTTTACTACACCAGACCAAGCATTTTAACCCATTTTCAGAGTCTGATGATCACACGAGCGCGGCCAATAGCCCGGGGCCCCTGAAAACTAAGGGCCTCCCAAATCTCTCGATTTATTGTATTCAATTTATATAGGGTGCCATAATAATTTTTGTTAAGCTATATTTCCTTTCTAATATCTCTATCTTAATTGTGTAACCATAAAAAGGCTTCGAGACTTATTTTCCGTCCTTCTAACTCAATGACTACTAGAGGCATGACCATGAACCTCGGGAGGAGAAACATCGGCTTGTTATCCAACTTGGACCAACTACGCAGTATGAGAATTGCCGACGAAACTGTGGCTACCATTGATGGCGCCATCTATTGACGGCAGAGAAAAACAACATCGCGCGCGCGCTTTCCGATTTAAAGCTTCTCTAATTGGGATTTATTCATTTATGCTGAAATTTCATGAAGTATACACTAACATTTGAATAAATAAATACGATAATTAATATGCATATATAATAATTTTGTTTCTATATTACTTAGTTACAACGATGTAACATCAGTTTGATAATTTAATAAATTAATTAATAATTTAAATAAATTCTCTTTAAAACTGCATACGAACGATATAATAGATCAGTTTTTGACAAATATTTTTGGTAGCAATTAGCTAAAAATTAAAAAATATTTCCTGCCTTCTTTCAGGCTATAAATTCCTCTTATATACCCACTCTTCCACATTATATATATATATTTTTTTTTGTCTTTAGTCTTAAAGTTGGTTAGTTAAACCAAAAAACAAATATGGAAAGAGAAAAACATTTAACGCCGTTTTTCAGCACCACCAGAGCCTGATTATAACCAACAAGGCCCCCAGGAATTGATGAATTTGGGGGGGGGGGGCATCTATGAAATTTGTTTTATTTTGATATAAAGAAGGATGTTTCAGAACAAGATTTGAAATTGGGGGCCCCTGGGCAAAGTCCCGATTTGCCCGTACGATAATAAGGACCTGAGTACCACAAAAAATTACATAAAAATCAATGTCTTTTCAGTATCGGTATCATTTTTCAGTACTACAAAAAATTTCATAAAAAAGCATAAAGGAAAAAATTATTAATTCAATAAATACACGCATATTCAGTGATTGACTCTTTTGCATCAGTTTTGCAAGCTTTCACATATCAGAAAAAATCTATTATTTCATTAATTTTGAAAAATTTTGTATTAAAAAAAAAAGAAAAACAGACTTTGAATTGAAAATATTTGTTTTTGTATAAGTTTTGCAGACTTATGCCAAAAATATCTATTCTGTATTGGTTTTGAAAATTTTTGTGTTTAAAAAGAAAATTCTATATATTTATCAATTTCGCTGCCATTTGTGTATTTCTTATATAATATAAAATCCCCTCCCCCATCCTAATTAAATTAATAAACAGAAAAATATTATTCATAAAACTGTTATTATTTTTTAAAAATGGACAATTTCAAAGTGTTATACTGCTGTTTCAATTCGATTATTGGGCCGTATTTTAAAGTATTCACATTAGCATTATACTACTACTAACATGTACAAAAGGTTTTATATTTAAATAGTGGTACTTTTTATGTTATACATTTATAAGGGGCCATATTAAAGAAATATTATGGTGATGCTGCTTGGAGCTTTAAATAACGTTGGATTTTTCTTCCCGAGCGATACATTTCTTTTCCTGGCTTCTGGATATCCACTGTTACATCCAGGTGCAAAGCAGTGACTCGCTCGACCCATATTCTATCAAAATAATTTATTTTATAAAAAAAATATAGCTCGTTCACAATCAAAACAACGCTAAATCCGTATTCAAGCGGTGCGCTGCGCCCCCTGCCGGTGCAAATGGATTCTGGTCCGTTTTCCCGCCTGATCGCCCATTCCCGATGAGTCTCCTTAGAGCTTCATGGGCATGACCGTCTTCCGAATAGGTTGAAATCTGCTTTAAATTATTAGGTTTTTAGTGTAATAATTTTCGGAATTTAATATGAGAATTTCTATTAATAATGAATAGTTTGTAAAATCCTTAGAGACTTATCTCTCTCTTACCCTTAAAATAAAAATATAATTCTATGAAATTCTTTTATGCCTAAAACAAAGAAGAAAAAATTGTGTTGATGATTATAACTTTTAAAATTTCTTTAGCATATATAAAGGATTTTTTAATGTAATGTTTTAAATAGATATATCATCAATTTAATGAGTAATTGTTTTCAATATTTTATAATATGCATATCCTATAGGATGTTTTCAATGAACATATACTATATTACATAGTTCACTTCACACAGGTCATTCGTCATAAATCACTCATTTGGTGAGTCATGAAAAAGGGCCTCAATACTCATTCATTTTGATGTGCGCTCAAGAAACTAGGATGTTTGTACATCATGAAAGGGCTCTCAAAACGAGCCTGTTTTTCCCGTTCATACATCAAAGATTTTTTGAAGTAAAACTTCTTTAGTGGCGACTAGGGAGTAACTCAGATTTTTTTCTGACTGAAGTAACGTTCAGTGAAGGAAGTGACGTATATGCCATACTCCACGCCAAGCACGCTCCGAAAAAGAAGAACCCCTGAAAAACCTACCTTTTCGACCTGCTTTCGCCGTTCCCCGAATTCATCGTGTAAAAATACGCGGAACCTGTTAGGGAAAGAAACGGCGAGAGAAACAGTCAAGGGCCGTATCTTTGAAATATCAATAAGCGTTTTGAAGATACATCCAACCAGGGGCGTAGCCAGAAATTTTTCATGGGGGGGGGGGTACGACTACTGCAACTCATATATATGTATACGTGTGTGTGATAATGTAGTCAAGAATATGCATTTTATATGGCAAAAAATTCCATGGAACACCACAATTAAAGGGACAGTGGCTGCAAACGAACCTAAACAGCAGAGGGAAATTTTTAAGAACACTGTTGGAGGATCATACTTCGATCCAGCGAAGGTAAATTTATAGGAAGGGACACTTCTCTTAGAAAGTTGGATAACGCCGTTGTTCCAAACAGATGGCGCTGCGCACACTGGGTAACTACGCATCTTCTGCTTTTGCGCATCTCAGGTTGTTTATATTTTCATCGAGGCGAAGTAAATGGAGATCGTTGAATTAGCAGAACTTAAAAAAATTAAATATATAGACTTATGAACGTGATATATAGTAATTACTGGCTTCAGATGTGTTTTAATTACATAATTGTCTTAGAATACTGTTTCGTAATGAATATAGGCAATAGTTTGGCAGCGAAGTGATATTATTATTTGTCAAATGCCAGTTAAATTGGCCGCTAGGCCGTTAAACTCCATTAAACTCCTAAATATTATGTATGTCAAATCCGTTATTATTTTGCCCAAAAGTTGTAATTTAAGAAATGGTAGTAAATTTAGAAGAATGTAGTTTGTGTGAACGCAATATTTATAATGATATATATAGTGTAATGATATATATATTTATATATAGTAATGATATATATATATTTATAATGATATATATACAACGGTTTAAGAATACGGGTATGTAATACCACAAAGAAACAAACACTGGCTGCAAACGGTTTAAGAACAAAATAAAAGAATAACAAATGGACACTCCGTGGATTCTAACCCAACCTCAAGACGTAGCAAGCAACTGTTTAACACGGGGACGGAACAACACAAAGAAACGGACCCTGGCTGCAATCAATCCCAAACAATAGACAGAACCTGCAGTTTGAAAACACGGATACAGAATAATAATTCGAAACCTACCAGCAGACGAAATCAACGCTTAAGAATACTGTGATAGAAAAACACACACAAAAAAAAAATACACTACCTGCATTCGAACCCAACAAACAGAGGAAAACATCAGTTAAAGAACACAGTTAAAATATAATATTAGACTATGGACATTCCCCCAAACCCAACCTCCAGGCGGAACAATGGTATAAGAAAACAGTTAAAGAATAATACTACAACATGGATACTTCCTGGATTCTAAGTAATTAACATGAATTACCGATGATTCTTACTGAGATTTTAATGTTAATTTTCGCTTTCAAGAATCTCAGCCGTTAGTTGATTTAAAAAAAAAAAAGTTTGATTTAACTATGAATACTTCTTGACTTCAATCCACAGCGCGTTTCGGTACAACGATAAATGCTATATTTTCAAGAAAATTAGCAAATTTAGAGAGTAAAGTTTATGTTTCACATTATAGTTACCACAAACCTATAATTTCATGCATAAAAAATTACGATGACATTGAAGTACCTATTTCCAATAAATAATATGAATATAACATTTATATAATCCATGTAAAGTACATGAATAATAAATATAATTAAATTATAATATGATATTTATTTTAAGTTAAGTGTAATCATTTGAGTGCTATGTGTCGTAAAAGTCAAAGAAGTTTTACTTCAGCCTTTCTTACTTTTTAAAATCTTTTTCGGTTCTCATGATTTTATTCATGCTTTCAGAGCTCACTCTCCCAATTTAATATTATCATAGAGGTTTTCAAACTTAATGAGTTTCAGCAATACTTCAATAGTTAACAGTAGTTGTCAGTAGCGTATATATAAGCTTCCATTTGGGGACGATTCGGCATATTTTACACTTTATTGTTCTAAAGTTAAAAGAAATGTTTCGAAATCGCTCCTTTTAAATAATTGCTTTACAGTTTCGGAGGGGGCCCGCCGCCCCCCTCAAATGTTCTCCTGGTAGTTGTTTATTAGAGCAATAGTTTTATCTATTTAGGATATCAATAGTTTTTTTCTAATTATGATATCAATATCCTTAAATATGAATGTAATGCAAACTGAATTTTTTAGCAAAATTTGTCTCCTAAAAGTAGCGAAAAAGTAGCGAAAAAGAGCGAAGTAAGTAGCGAAAGAAAGTCTAATAGTAGCGAAACTAAGCCTAAAAGTAGCGAAAAAGAAAAGTAGTGACTACATTTCAAAAGTAGTGTAGCTAACTACATTTCTCAAAAAGTAGTTGTAGCTATAGTTAACTACATTTTTCGAAAAGTAGTTGTAGTTGTCGCTACAAAAAAAAAAAAAGTAGTTTTTCTCATCACTGCAAATACTACGCTGAAATCAAATCGAAATTTTGGATTAAAATCCATATTTCCGAACTTGGGGATCTTGTTGAGAATATTTTAGCAAATTATCATGTGAAAGGTCATTTTCCGAATTTAATTGCCTAAAAAAAATACTTCTGAAATTCCTAAGAACATTCATCCTCACTTGCTATCTTACACATTTAAAGTGAAGATTTAAATAGCATGGCTTTTAATATTATAATAGAATAATTTGGTAACGAAAAGTGTAGAAAATTAATTTAACCTGGGGAAGGAAAACGCTAAATTTTGTAAAGTATTTTTCAAACTGGAAACCTTTTCTTTTTCTTTCTTTTTTTTTTTTTTTCTTTTTTTTTTTTTTAACTAGCGAAGTTTAAAATTTTACTTTGTTTGAAATCTATTCTTAACTTTTTTTTTAAATAAAACTAATAGTTTTAGATATTTGCATGTAAAATTTGAGGAAAAGAAATAGGTATGGAAAAGAAAATTGAATCATGAAATTGAAGAAAGGAAAATGAAAAGGAGCTCGCATTCCTTTAAATTTGCCACTGAAGAGAGCACGTGGCATCCGTTCATTGAGCGTTCACAAAGAAAAGCCAAGTGTATTTTGAAAAGGCTAACAGTCAAAATCTTCTTCAAAAGATAAACCAACCAGTTCGATAGTTTTATTTGAATCGGATGGCAGCATTTATTCAAAACTCAAAAGAAGTGAAAGGAAAAAGTAAAATGCCAAACACGAATTGAGAGGTAGGGGATGAAAATTGTTACTGAGAATCGAGGCCAATCAAAAATTCCATCCTTGAAATATGCCTTCAGTTTGCAGCCGGCCACGGTTGCTGTGGCTCAGTCTGGGCGAGTGGAAAAAAGAAAGAGCACGTTTCCAATATGTTTCATTTCACAATATTTTTGGTGGCCGCATCGTCTGTGCAGATGCAGAGATTGGTTTGCCAACTCTAGAACACGCAACAGAATTGTTCATGTAGAACGTCATTGAATAGGCACATCCAAACATTCTGAATTACAAATTAACCAGTCACTTTTGTTCCTAAGAATCATTCAGAAATTGGAGGGAAATATTTAAGTTGAGTTTCAAATTTTTTATTTTAGTCTTCAGGATTGACATGATTGCGAGCTAGGCTTCCAGGGGAAAGAAAACAGCGCAATGAGGAGGACTTGCAGTCAAGTGTACATTGACATTTTTTTCAATGGCTCCTAATTCAAAGTTCATCGCATGACCCTGGAAACCAGAAAATATCGAGAAATACCATCGAGGCACTGGGGAAGAATAAATGATATTAAGAGGGAGATCACATTGAGTGGTCCAAAAAATCGAGTTTTAAAAAATTTCAGTATAGGTACTCTGAAGTATTACAAATCTAATTCAAAAAAAATTCAATTAGAACAGAAGTTATCGCGAAAAGAGTTTGATATCAAGAGCGTGCTTGTGAACAAAAAAATAACTTTAAAGCTCTTTTTCTCAAAAGCATGTTTTTTCATATTATTAAAACTATTTATAATAGATACTTGAAATTTTACATAATTATAATATTGATATATAGCTTCAGGCTGAACCTCAATTTATCCAGCTTTTTATTAAAAAAAAAAGTATATATTTAAAAAAAAAACACAAAAAAATTTGAAATTTTATGTGCATAAATTTATAAATGGCATTAATTAGGTTAAAAATATAAAATAGCCTTTTAAATTGAGGTTCAGTATAAAGAATAGGTAACTAAGTAAAAATATATAAAATATCAAGTTTGTATGAGCAATACATTTTTCAGAATCCTGCGCGCAATGTGTATATATGAGTATTGCTATTTTTTAAATTATTATTTAAATAATTAATATTCAAGTATATATTTTTAAAAATATTTTTCTGAAGTATAAAATGTATAAGAATACAGGTATAAAAAATGATTGTATTCCACTTATTATTTCTCAAAATACAGAGGCTTTTATACGAGTGTATCAAGTGCAGTTTTTCGAATCTTCAAGGTGATCTCCCCCCCTTAATACATCTTAAGTAGTTGCCACTCAGGACAGAAATCACTGAAATTTTTGAAGTCGTCAAGAGGAGATGAGGCTGCGAAACAGATATTTCTCGCTTCCTAATATCTCAGAATGCAATTTAAGGAGGCGTTCACTTTAGGATCACGATATGAATTTCGGTAGCACGACAATTTTCAAAAAGCAATTTCAATTTTGATAAATGACAGCTGAAAATGTAAACAAAGCAAAATTTACTTTGGGAAAAAACTGGATATTTACGGAGCAATAAGCACACTGAAACATACAACGCAAAAAAATAAAATTCAAAGTTCATATAAATCTAAAACGTAAAAGTTGTCAAGATAAATAAGGAAAACTTCCCATGGCTTCTAAAAAGTAAAAGTTGTCAACATAAATAAGGAAAACTTCCCATGGCTTCCAAACCGCGAAAGTGTCCAAGACAGAGCATGGCTTCAAAAAATGTCAAAGTTCATGCAGCGATTGGAAATTCGAAAAACATTAAGTGGGAGTTAACTCTAGGATGAGAAGCATTCGAACACAAATTATCACTTATTAGGAACTCAAATTAGAAACATTGGATCGAAGGATTTCGCCTGCTCAAGACGCTTTACTCAAAAGTAAAGTTTTATTAAATGCAAAGCAAAAAGGAAAATCGGATAGAAAGACAAAATGGATTTCATTTCAAGTTGGCGTTTTATCTGGCATTCGTTTCACATTTGCATTAGGGCATGTACTAGAAGAATTTTTATTCATTCATTTTATTCGAGTCAATAAATTAAGAAATTTTGGGGCCAGAATGTCAATGGCTCCGGATTTATGTTGACATCTAAAGGTCCTTAGCAAAACAGACATTCAAAATGAAAATAATTCCTTTACCGTCATACCATGTGTTTCACATTTTATTCGTTTAACATTAGCAGTCATTTAATTCACTATTTACTACTGGAAATTTTATCTTTATATATTGGCAAAATGTTCAAACAATATTTAATCAGTTCTCAAAAAGTAAATCATATAAACTCAAATTTTTCAAATTTGAACATAGGCCGTGTTTCAAAGCAATTCACTTATTCAACCAGATATTTTAGTATTTTTATAATCCTTTTTTCATATTTGTGCCTTTTCACGAATTTTCAGGCTATATCAATTTCAAATTTGTATAGAGTAGAAATTATTACAAACATTCATTAAAAATCATCTAAGAATTACTTCGGATAAATGAATTAGAATACCTTTTGCACATTTTTATCAATAACATTCAATTTATGACAACGAATTCCGCCATTTTCTTCACTATTTATTGTTAATAAATATTTCCCAAACACATTTTTTTCTTTCACATTTCCCAAACATCATGCAGATTTTTTATGTAAATTTGAGCTTGAAAATAAATTCCAACGGCCTAAAAATCGTCATTATCAGAAATGTATAAAAAATGCAATATTTTCCTCTTTTTTTAAGGCAGGTGCTTCACTGCAAAAAAAAAAAACGTAAAAATACAGAAATATTCTGTCATTTTTCAACAGAAAAAAATGTTAACAGAATTTAACTATGCTTTCCACGTAAATTTGCTATATTTTATGTTATAAAACAGATATTTGCTAATTTCGTTTTTTAACGACATTTATCTGTAGCTGTGGCAGCGAACTAACCAACCAAACATCCATTTACGTACAAAGTGAACCTTGCTTTAACCAGCGTAAAGAATTGGCGGTGATTTTTAAAGGTAATTTTTAAAAATTATTACTTATATTTTCTGAAATCTTTGTGCTAAGAAATTTTGCTTTTCCAAAAAACTCATGCTTTAAAACATAACGACATTCTATCCGTATATAGAATAAGTAGTGTATTTTAAAGCCGTTAAGCCTAATGTTTACAACCTATTTCTCGTATAAAACAATTAGTAAAGCCTGAATAAATTTAATTTTCTCGGTTCCTAATCATCACTCTCATTTTATTGAAGTATTTTACAGAAACAGTGAAATAGATATTAAACTTATCAGGTTCAAGAGGCATCGTATCGGTGTAATGAAATTATGTGTGCAGATTTACGATTGCAGCGTTAAAATAATTTGTGATTATATTCAATTCATTTTACTCTAATTATATTTTTATATATATATCTGTAAAAAACAAACAGAAAAACACAAATTTTCAATTTTAAAATAAAGTACTGATACGATTTCAGATTCATACGCCGCCGGGAAATTAGCTCATAAATTGTCAGGCAAGTTTAGTTTTTCTTTAAAAACCTGAAAAAATAGAGCTTTAAGATTGGAATAAATAATTTTACCCACTTTATATTTTCTGTCTGTAGAATATTTTCTGGCATTCATCACAGAATAATAATAACAATAAAAAGCTGTAACGAGTTTTGCTTTTATTATAAGTTTAGTACTTTTATTTAACACAAATATTTCAAAGGGCCATATTAATCATTTGTAATTTTGTGATGTGACGAGGCAGCAATACAAACCCAATTATTATATGCATTGAACCCTGCAATTAGTGTACTGATATTAAGAGATGTATTACCTATGTAATTAAAAGTTAAAATTTTGAAGAAAAAAAAACAAGTTTTCCAGTTGGTTTTTTTTTTTTTTTTTTAAATCCACCTGGTATTTTTCGGGTTGAACAAAATCCTAATAATCCTGTCAATCGATGAAGTGTTTTTTTAAAAACTCATTTCACCCTTGAAGCTGTCACCATAGTTTTTGGTTTTTTCTATGCAGAATTTAATACGGAACTGTATTTGATTTAATAAATGAACATTATTTATGCTAGGAGCATTGCTGCCAACATGTAACGTTTAATGTAAGAAATTGATTACATTGTAAGATTATAAATTTAATCGGCATTATTGAAAGATTTTTAGCAAGAAGTGTTTTTATTCAACAAAATTCTTAAAAACAAAATTTTTTAAACTTTGCTACCTCAGTCACTAATGTTCAGCTAAATTATGCTTGTAAATTTATTAAATTGAGAACAGTATGAGATAAAGATATGATTGATTTTTTGCTTATACAGCAGAAACTCCCTTTTCTCTCTAACTTGTCATAGATACCGCCATTTATTAATAGCTTAAATGTTGTAAAATGTGTAAATTTGACTAATGTTTTTTTTTATAAATGTATACTTTTGATACACAGAAATCTAAGTAATAATAAAAATGAATTTCTGTTTGTAGGTTTAGACCGTATACAAATCCACAAAAATGGACCAATCGGCCTGAAATTTTGCACAGATGTGTAAAATAATATAGAATAAATGATAGTCCACTTTAAAACTTTCAAAGTCCACCCGTTCCCAGAGTTTAAGAGATTTTTTATGATTTCCACACAGAGAGCTTTCCGTAATTGTAACCCCCATAGTGAAAAACGTGTGAAATAAGCATCGCGTTTGTCATGTGTGGCGATTTTGCCGAATAAAATGTTTTAAATTCTTAAATAAGTAAAAATAAAAGAATAATAATGATCTTTTTTGTTAGTTTATTTTTGTATGGTTATTTTTTAAATTATAATATGCCTGCATGCTTTTAATTATAATGTGCATGGGAAATCGGAGCAGGAATGAAATGTTTTGTATGCAAAATAATAAGGATTGAAGATTTCTGAGGCTAATATGTAAAACTTTTTTGGGATAATACCGTAAGCAGGTGCCCATCGCCAAAGCTTACTATATGTAGTAAACAATCCTGGCAGCGTTGCCAATCGAGATTAGCTATTCGGAAACCCTTCTGGCGGAGTTGTGTTGTTTTATGATGTGATGAGAAACTATGCTGTTTGAAGGAATTATGTGATTGGTTGAACGAATTTCAAGGAGTTTAACTGGCAAAATAACTGAACTTGAATTCGCCGGGAATGGAAGTCGTGTCGTCTGCTGAAGTTTTGTATTTTATAATGGTAAGTGGAATGTTTGCTTGGTTTTATAATAAATGTAGATAATTTGTGTAGAGTTGTAATGAAATCGGTTCCTTTATACGCTCAGTTGTTTCTTATTTCTTTATCAAGTGAATTTCGACAAAAATTTGAAAATGTTTGTTGCGAGTTGTGAAGAATATGTATATAGCGTGTGTTGAGGTATAGTTGTTATATGCTTATTTGAATGCTTGTGATGGCTTTATTTTGTGATGAACGCACGTTGTTCAAGAATAAAATTAAAGGTATGTGGTGCTTTTATTTATTTAAATGTTTATTCCTTGCTTTACGGTACAGCGGTGTATAGTTGAGAATATTTATGGTCTTATGTTTTCATAATTATGTAAGGTTTTTAGTATGTTATGTTATTTTTTGTGAATTAGGATGAAAAATAAAAAAAAATTTAAAGGTTTTAAGAGGGATGGTTAATTTTATTTGTTATATGGGTTTGCTCATGATTTACAGAATTCCCGTACAATTTTTAGGTTTAATATGAATAAATATGTAAGGATTTTTGAGTTGTTTGTGATCAGATTTGATTCTATTCTGGTTAATAGTGTAAATGTTGTGTGTTTTGAAGGTATTAAATTGCAAAAATCACGTGGGGGAGGAAGTAGACAGTTTATTATAGTTGTTTTCTGTTATTTATAAAGAGTGTGTTTAACATTTTATGAAAATATTTGCAGTATATTTTTCTTGAAATCATGTGCACTATTCAGGTTAAATATGATTGAATATATGTATTTTTGAGTTGTTTATGGGGAGTTGTATTGTATGTGTGTATGTGTGGGGGGGGAGGTAGTCGGTTTATTTGAATGTTTATCTATTAATTTAAAACTGTTATTTTAACGTTTTAAGGGAAATTTTGCTGTATAATTATGTGCAGAAACATATTTTAGCATTTTGAATATTTTGAAGGTTATGGTTTATTTATTTTTTTAACGTGCCTAGAGCTCGTGCTTTGTTTATGTACATTTTGTTTATAATTGCATTTGAAATATGTCTACTAATGTTTTAATGTGTTTAGATAAGTATATTGTAGTTTTGGGTTTATTTTTTCCTTATGTGTCTACGTATGTTTATGTTTTGTTTGGCGCGAAAAACGAGTAGCCAAGGTTAGACGTTAGCGACAAAAAAAAGAAAGCCAACCCAACCGACACCTGCTTACGGTATTATTCCCAACTTTTTAGTTTGGCGAAAAATAAATTGGCTGATATGCCATTGAGAAAGTGAGTTCTAGTGGTCTGCACAGTTTTAGGCTTGGTGCAATATACCTACTGAGAGCTTAAGGGTGTATGTTGAAGGAAAAAAAACTCTGTTTTTAGTCTTGGTACACAAATTGAATAAACTAATAGCACCGTGGTCTCCAAAAAAATCCAGATGGTTCTTCATAAGCTGCTTTACACACTGCAATAAGCGAAAAAGCTGTGGGTTTTGTGAAATTTTCAGAAAAAATTCTTAAACATAGATTTGAGCTGCAAGATTTTTCGAAGAGTGGTGTGTTTTGAGAAAATTTCCATTTTTAAGCTTTTTTTTCTAAAAGTTTGATACAGATTTATCATTTATTTCAGTATTTAGTACAGCTTGTAAAGAGACATTTTCAAAATGTTGAAGTGCCTGGCATAATTAGTTTATTTGTATTTATGTACCAAAATCGCATGATTTTTTTGAATAACTCCGTTAAGGAAATAGCATTTTTGAAAACAAGTATATAGGTTTTAGTAGAATACAGCGTTAAATTTTAAATTATCTGATCAGAAATAATGCAGTTATTAAGGGATTTCAAGCGATCTATCTTTAGAATTCTCGCCAAATTGAGTAAATTGATTTAAGTCGGGGGGGAATTCAGCCAAATTTCAGAGAATTGAAATCATCGCATTTAGTACATCAGAGTCAATGATGAATAAAACACGTTATGGTTTATAATTTTAAAAATGCTGCTACTTTTCAAATAAATTCCTGCTTTAATTTTTGGTGATCGAACCATATAAGTGACAGATATTTCTCATTTTGATTGCTGTTAAGTCTATGCTTCGAATGATTCCCTGAAAAAAATCTTGCAAAATGGTGTATGTTGGCACTTCGTCGAGCCTTAGATTTGAAATTGGATATTATTTGAGACTGGTATATATAACACTGGTTGCATGTCCCCACTTGCTAGCGGGGGGTACCCCGCTAATATCATATTCATATATATTTTCATCTCACATTTGAACACTCTTAAAGAATAACAATCTATCTTATGACAAATTTAGGTATGTTGATTATTTATGACTTATATTATGACTTTTACAGATGTTGATATAAATTTGTATTTCCATTAATCAGCTTATAAAAATCATAACTGATTTTCATACTATGAAAAAAGATTTCTCCATAACTTGCTTTGATTTTTATTTAGTAAAATTGGTATTTATAATTAACTGTATTGTAAGGATAAACATTTAATCTTTAGTTGGTTTTTATTGTGTTCTGTAAGATTTTCGATAATGGAATGTTGGTAGGTATGTTGGAGGAAGAAAGAACATAATTTTGATTGTTGTAATGCTTTAGTCACTTAATAATTTGTTTTTTCTTGTGATTAACTGGAAATTCTTGAAAAATCATCTTAAGGAATTCTTTTCTTTTAAGGAACAAATATAATCCCAGAAATTCTTATAAATACCAAAATAACAGCCCCAAGTGTAAAAAAGTGATCGTTTATGATATCATTGCTTGATTTGCTCTTGTGCAATACCTTTAAATTTTTTGTGGCCTACTGTCTGCAAGTGATTTTTATACCTGCGTTTTAACATACATAGGGGGAAGTGTCCTGTGATTTGATGGCTCAATCAGATAAAGCCAGTAATGCAGCGTCAACTGTAATTGATGCAGGATGTCTCCACACTGGTGCATTTGGTAGGCCGAATACTGAACAGATATTTGGCCGAATTCTTCTATATATTCAGCTGAATAATTTCAGAACGAAGAGAAAAAAGTATGTTTAGCAGATTTTTAAATCCATTTACAAATAATATTGCTTAGTTATACTTCAATATCTTAATTTCATATTATAAAATATCCTAAGTCACTAAATTTTAAGCGGAGTGAAAAATAATCTAATATGTTTAATAATATTACAGAAATGCAGACTTTTCTACTGGGTAACACTACTTGACTTGGTTTCCTACTTTCCTTTATCTGGTGGGGTGGGGATAGGAGGTTTTTTTCTGATCTTCAATTAGAAACATAATTTTGAAAAACTGCTATGTTTTGTAAAACTCAAAGCATAATGCGATTAAGCATAGTTACCAGATTAATTACATTTATCATAGCATATTTATTAAATTATTAATATTGCAAAATATAAGTATGCTGCTATTAGTGTTTAACTTTGTAAAAGGTATTTTTTCATGACCAAGATTTTTTAGTTTTACATATAATATACTGTTGTGTGTTTTACCTATGAATAATATAAAATGAATTTTAATTAATCTTTATTTAGTATTTAATTACAAATTTGAAAAGTTATATTTTATTTACAATTAAAATGACAATTAAGGAAAGTATTGATTATGTGTGCATTTTATGCTGAAAGCTTTATATTAGCTTATATGTAGAATGATCCAAAACTTCAGGGACTGTGGTTATTCCTGATGACGAAAGCAAGTACCTAAAGTTAAATTGCTTGGAATGGATTCTCCCAACCCTACCTGTCCAAGTTGATTTATCCCATGCCGTGTGGACGAACAGCGCTAACAGCTGCTACCTTCCAAGTCAGTTGTCTTAGCTTGGTGACATAAAAATGACTCTTCTTGAACAGTACTGTATCATTAAATTCTGTCAGCAGTTAGGTAAAACACCAATAGAGACTTTGGAAATGCTAAGAAATGTGTATGATGAATCGGTTCTGTGCTCGTAGCGTACGTGCTCATAGCGTACACCCCATCAAGGGTGCTCGTAGCGTACATATGGTGCTCGTAGCGTAACATCATCCCCGCCACCTGTTTGCACCACAGTAATAATTGAAAAGAAGAAATAAAAAGGCAAATCCGGCTAAATATAGATCTACTTTAGCAGCGGCCATTTTAGTCCACAAAATCGTAGATTTCATTACTACTATTTATTTTCAACAAATAAGGTGAAGTTTAAATCAAGTCAAGCAAATAGTCATTGTAAATTTTGTTTTTATTTAAGGAGCTGTTTTACGGCCGATTCCCAATTACTATAATGAAGTGTTTAAAATTAAAAAAAAAAATGTATCTAGCGGTGTATATTTCAGAATTTCTTTTAGCATGTTCGAATACTGGATAGAGCTTCAAATATTAAAAACAGTGCTGGCTATAAAACATTAAAGTAAAACAAAAGGTAACTCAGACCCCCCCCCCCAAAAAAAAAGAAAAGTGTTCTTGCAATATGAATGAGGAGAGGGAAAGGCTTAGGAAAAAACATTAGTTAGCTCAAAATTCTTTAACCCATTTATGACTAGTGTCCCTTTTTTTTGGACGGTCTTTTCGCTATCAGTCAAAAACGTTATCTATTTTTCTTAAACTCTATTCACGAGTATCGAACCTCAACTCCACAAAATATTTCAACATGACCCAATAAGATATTGAACTTTCAATTTTCATGCATAATGATTTTAAAAGAAATCATCCCTTGTTCAAGTAGTTTATGTCAGAAATTTATCTATTATTGCTGGCATTAGCAAAAATCGAAGAAAGTTGCAATATAATCTATGCACAAATGGGTTATATATATATTTTTTTTTCACATAACCCATAAGACAATTGCGTATTATTAGATTCATGAAAGTCTCAGGCGGTACATTACAAAAATGTTAAATACTTGTTAATATCGGTCCAGTGGCGGACTCTTTCAAGTACCAAGGAAGGGATGATATGATATCATATTAATTCTTTATAAAAAATAATGAATATATTAATAATTTTATAATAACTTGTTTAACAAATGCAATTAACGGAGTAACAACTGAATAATTAATAAAGTAATAATTAAAAGTATCATAGGCGCACCCACGGAGGGGGGGGCAATGGGGAATAAAGCCCCCCAAAGCGACCTGAAGATTTAGATCTGAACCCCCTAACCCCCCCTCCCGAAGATTTAGATCTGAAAAGCTTTGAACATTGTTACAAAAGAATTAAAATATTTTATGTTTTAAAAATTGTCTTAAAATACCTTTAAAAAGGACGTTGGTTTTTAAATATTAGCAGTTAGTGTGACACATGTACAACAGTAATTTTTTACAATAGTGTTTAATACAGTAATTTTTTGGTTACAGTGTCAATGAAAATATCAGATAATTGTTTATGACTTTATAACATGGTACGTTGATAGTGGGCTTGTGTTCTACGGGCAATTGATATAGAAAATTTTGACGTTATAAGGGAGTAATAACTATAATCGAAGTCACTATAACCGAATTCAAAATATTGTTTTTCAATAAAGTATTTGTAGCTCTAGCCCCCTTAAACCAAAATCCTGGGTGCGCCACTGAACAGTATTAATAATTAATAAACATTAGTTATGACAGAGTTTAAATAGCAATATATTTTAAAATGATGCTTTTTTATCATTTTAAGAGGATTATAGTATAATACATTATGTACACAGATTGCTCTACACACCTTTAAACAAGAGAACAACAACGTTAAACGATCAGTATGTCCAAAATCCTCATTGCTTTCAATAGGATGACCAGCAACTCAATTTTCTTGCTAAAGAAGGTGGGTTTCCCCCCCATATATTATTGTTTTCTAAACTACGATTTTGTGGACTAAAATGGCCGCTACTAAAGTAGGTCTACATTTAGTCGGATTTGCTGTGATGAAAACGAAAACAGGTGGCGGGGGAGATGTACGCTACGAGCACCATATGTACGCTACAAGCACCCTTAGTGGGGTGTACGCTATGAGCACGTACGCTAACGAGCACGACACCACGATGAATCTACCATGACGAGATCCAATGTTATGAATGGCATCCGCATTTTAAAGAGGGCCGAGAATCTTTGTACAATGTTGCCGACATTCGACTTCATGGAACACAGAAAAATGTTTCATTGGTGTCTGAATGTGTTTGAAAAGATCGTCACCAAACAGTGCTGTTAGGCCATTTTGTTCTGTTCATAACGATTTTGACCAGAATAAGCGGAGACTAACTTGCTTAATACTAAACAAGGGGGGAGGGGGGCATAACTTTTTCAATCCTGCAATCCATCCTATCCTTTAAAAAGCATTCATTAACAAAATCAGGGTACTTTTGAAAGTGAACTAAAAGTTGAAATTTCCTCTTGACTTTAGACGATTTCATTTTCCATCCTCAATGGAATATGACAGGTTAAAAGCGACAGCTCCTTTTTCCAACTGAATGGAATGTACATTATTTCCATAAATGGGATTAATTGTGTTTATTTTACTTAACTAGTTCTAGACTTATAAATGCGATCCATTATATTTGATTTACTTAATAAACATTCAGTACTTGTATAAAATTCTATTTTCTAGTTTTGTATTTCTCTATTTGTTTTATTGTTATCGGACATCAGAACTTTGGATATAGTGAACGAATCCCCAGAACAAGCGAGATAACGGCTCTTTCGGCCATAAATCTCCAAAATCTCGCCCTCCCTGCGGGGGTGACTTAAATCAAATCAAATTAATGAACAAAATTTGCTGGTCTCCAGAGGCTCACTATAACCAGAGACATAACCATAGGGTCGGGAACCTAAAGTGTCATAGAGTATAAAAAGGAAATCTTTTTTTTTTTTTTTATACTCTGAGCAGGACAGTTCCAATGTCTGTGTGTTACCCATAAGTTTTCACACATGTTACAAGTTTTATAAAATTAATAATTAAATATAAAATGTTGCAGATAATTATATTTATTGTGTATAGTGTCGTTTTATAAAAGGATGTAAAGCAAGATAATATTGATACTTGATTTTTCAATGCTGAGTTATGAAAAAGGAGTTAAAAAAAGACAGTGTACAGATGTTACACACATAACGGTGGAATCGTCCAGCAAAATTTATCAAATATATTTAAAAAATGTATCTGATTTTACTTTTTCTTTTTTTCAGAAATGCAATCAATTTACTTGCAGAGAGAAGTCCTGTGTATCTGTGTTGCCATATTATTGTTTGGAAAAGATAATTTGTAATGTATATACTACTTTTCTAAAATAAAATACTTTAATGGCATATATAATTTGTTGAAAACTTTTACTAAGAAAAAATTTATTTATTTATTTATTTTTAACTTTTCGAGCATGTACCATGTTAGGGAAAGTATTGTAATCATGAAAAAATTTGACTTTTCTGAATTCACTTATACTATTTTAGGAGATGTATCTGTGCATGTGTGTGTATGAGTGAAACACGATAGCTCCTAAATGGTGCATTCGATTGAGTTCAAATTTGGTATGCATATTATAGACCATGCGCCACATGAACGTTCTTGATTTTGGTGTGTATAGGACTATTTTTTTATAGATAATTTTTTTAGGGATAATTTTTTTACAGGGCCACAAAAAATTTACGTTATGGCCTATAGATAGAAATTCTTCAAAGTGTGCTAGTGACTGAATGATGCATTCAATTGAGGTGGCTAATTGGTTATGTTATGTTATAGGTAACGATCACGTGAACCTGCATAGATTTTTGGTGTGCATAGAGCTGAGATATTTGTTCTCATGGGCAAGTGATCTATCTAGGATTTTTTCAGATGAGTAAAGATACTCCTTAACCTTTTTAGAGAAGAAGTATTTTTCTTTTCCAAACAAGTAATTAAAACAACGAACAATTATGCTAAATTTTCAAATACATAATTAAAATTGCATTTGACACATAAATAATAACTGATTATAATCTAGGTACATAATGTCAGTTCACCAGAAACTAGTACAAAAATTGGGTTTTTAAAATTTAAAATCAGCAAATCATAATTATTTATCAAAATATACCTAATTTTATGTGGAAAAGCAATGGGTAAAAACACGCATTCCGAAATTCTTAAGGCGTATTCTGAATTTCTAAGGTGTGAAATATA
>JAWZYV010015416.1:0-187717 GCA_038373885.1 Cheiracanthium punctorium | reverse complement strand
CAAACCATTAGTTGCCACTTAATAATAACTAAATGTTTATAAAATTATTCCATTGGCTGAAAGCTGTGACATCATCTTTGATGTGTCACCTCATCTAAATAAAACCAGAAATGACTTTAATTTTCTTTCCAGGTTTGGAAAGTATGCAAATTTGAACTTGTGAAGCATGGGCAGGGTAGTATAAAAGGAGTGTTAGTTTTGGTTGTCTGGCTGTGCAATGCAGTACAGTACAGTACAGTTCTGAACCCAGTGCTGATGTGTAGTGGTAGGCCTGAAAAAGGCAAATAAAAGGCTGGGCCTTGTTATGTTTTTTTTTTGTGGAAGCTCTTGTGATGACCTGTTTTTGAGACTGGTAGAAGCCATTTTTAGTGACCAGTAAATGGTGAGCTGTGCAAGTAAAATAGAAATTTTTTTTCCTCTTTCTGGCTGCCCTGCTCATGCTGGTAAATTTTGAAACAAATGTTTTTCTTGTATTTCTGTCTTATGACTGGATGAACTTTTTGTTCTTCATAAATAAACTGTTTGTCATTCAAGAACTTGTCTTCATTTTTGATCCACGCAAATACCTCTGATTCAAAATTGACATAAAAATTTACAGTAAAAATTAAATGGAAGTTAAATTTGAAAGTCCCAGGCTCTGCTACCCCCAACAGTTTAATCACACCAAAGCTGAGTTTTTAGTTCCGACAGGGGTCACGGCACCAAAACTTTGCCGTGTTGCATAAGAAAAGAGTGGTTAGTACATTGCTAAAAATAAAAATAAAAAAACTTCAAACATTGCACAGTAAAAATTAAAAATTAAAATGCAACGGCAAGGCACCGAAATATTAAACCGAACCCCAGGTTACGGCCGGAGTGGCCTCAGCTGAAAAGGAACTTGGTGTGGATATAACATGCATACACAAGAAAGACACAAGCAGGGATGTTAATTCTGCACCAAAACACAAATTCTTGCGCCGAACTGCGCTTTTAGCCGATTTCTGCGCCAAATACGTCATTTTGACTCTTTCAGGGTGCGCCGAAACACAAATATTGCACCGAACTGTGCTTTTAGCCGATTTTTGCGCTGGTCTGTGCCGAATACGTCATTTTGACTCTTTGTTAAATTTTTGCCATGCTCATTTATCTTTTAAAGTGTGTATGGAAAGCTAGTTAGCAGTAAAGCAAGATTCAAACTGCGTACGAAAGCTGCATTCCGAAGCCATTCTACCCGCCCCGGATCGGACCAGTCGGGCTTTGTTAGTCACCTCAATCAGGGCCGGCCAGATAGGCAAACAAGTAATCATCGCAACGGGCACCGTTTTTTGTTTATGAAGGGGCACGATTTCCAACTTAAAATCATAAAAGCAATTTTGAAAAAAGTAAAAGGGACGTCTTTTTCTACGTTTGCAGGGTGGAGTGGGTGTCGTACCGCAGGGCCGCCCCTGATCTAAACCAGACCGGTCCGTAAAGAAAACAGTATATTACGGTGACGTCCCAGCCCTTAAAAAATCACGGTTTATGACCCGGCCCGTAGCAAGAATGAAAATTGGAAGCATGACCGGTTTAGAAATCAGAATCTAGGCTGTCTGAATTAATAGAATATTTCATTTCAAAATAATCCGGAAATCCGCTGCCAGTGGTGTAGTCGCAGGGGGTAGAGATCTGTGCGGGCACGGGCTGACCTCAGCATTTTCTAGAATGGACCGGAACAAGCATATACTCTTAAAGACGGTCCTCTGCACTTGAAAAATCGAGCCTTTCCGGAAATTTTTGCTCTCCTAAAATTTGGACAAGACCAAACGATTGGCTTGTGATTCCTCCCCCCCCCCCCTCCTTAAATCATGATTAATATACGAGCTGGACCGGGTCTGAATATTTCATTTTGATTAAATGCCGGGCCGGGCTAGACATTTTCGGCCCGTGAAGATCATGAGCGGGGAGATGCCGTCTCACTACTTTTTCATTCGAGTTTATGTCAGCAAAAGTAAGCGTTCTTCACTTTTTATCATGGACGCATGATTTTTGAGTCTTCAGTTGCGAGTGTTCCTAAACCTTTTTTCTTAAAACTACACCACTGTTTTTCTTTTTGTGTGTGTGCAGGCTCTACGAGAGGGGGCAGACGGGGCGACGCCCCTGGGCCCGTGTTCAGCCAAAGTGCGTCCGCAAATTTTTCAGAATGTGTTACGAATTTCATTTATAGATCCGTAATTAAAATCTTTATTTTAAAATAGACTAAATTTTGAATACATAATTCTAGAATGATATAAACGGCAGAAATGTTAATTCTACCATTTAAATATTAGTATTTTTACAACCTTCGAACATGCATTAAAAGTACCATTGCATATAAGAAATACTTCCCTCCCACTCTCTTTCTATTTAGCATTTATATGAAAACCATTCAAAAGAGCACTTTCACACACACACAAAATAAAATTCCTTCCGTCTATGTAAATCCATGTATTGTTTTTACCAAGTTGCTGATAGCATAGCCTGTATACACCCTTTTTTTTTCCAGAGCTTTCCTAAAGTGCTTTCAAATAGTGTTTTGCTTTTAGCAAATGGTGTTTGCTTGCAAACTTTGCTTTTCTTGTATGCATTTATTGTGTTCCTAAATCTTCAATTTTATGCTCCAAAATCATGTTAATTCTGATCTCGAATCTTAGTTTTCCTCTCGGAAACTATTTTTTTGTGCTCCCGAGGTACTCCCAAATGGAATTTTTCTGCTCCCGAGGTGCTCCCAAATGGAATTTTTCGGCTCCCAAATGGAATTTTTCGGCTCCCAAATAGAATTTTTCTGCTCCCAAATGGAATTTTTCTGCTCCCGAGGTGCTCCCAAATGAAATATTTTCTGCTCCCGGGGTGCTCCCAAATCGAGTGTTGGAGTTAACATCCCTGCACAAGTTATTGCAAGAAAAATTTTACATTTTATTCAAATTGATAGTCTATTGCAGTTTAAGACACTAAGGGATGGCATAAGTTTTGATTTCTACACTCAGCGTTTCACTGACATTTTAAATACTTGGCACACACATGATTCACCATATTGTGGCTCTTCAGAAATATCATAAATCAACACATTTTACAGCTTTAGAGATTTTCACTGGGCACTAGGCCAAAGATTAACAAATAAGATTAGAGATTATCCGACGTGCATGTCAAATACATTTGTGTCCTGAGAGGCCTCCCAAGAAAAGGGTAACACTTCAATAACAATAAGCACACATTATTAACTATGTAGAATAGCACATTTCAAACTTCGGCAGAGATACACATGATTCTTGCAAGAAAAAAAAAAAAACTTTAACAATTAAAACATGGATTTAAGAATGAAGTGGTGAAATTAAAGGTTAATTATTGAAGGGGACTGGTACTAAAGCTAAACTAAGTTAAGGGGGATGTGGGGCTTGACGCCCGCGCCCAAAATGGCGCAACAGGGTGAGCAGAATGGAAGAGAGTCCAAGTGGAAGGCTGCAAGACTCCGGGGGGTCCCAGATAAACTTTTATGGCCGAGGGTGATGGTCTTAGTATTAGAAAATGACGTGGAAAGATCTTACTGCTTCATTCTGGGTGTTGTAGGACTAAGGGACGGCTCCTTCAAACACGGGCCAGCGACGTAGACCTCGGCATTACATGTAAATTGCTCCCGCGATGTCACTTGCAAAAAAATGTGAAAACATCACCTGAGTCATTCCGATGACAGGGACTCCCCTTTCAGACCGCGGCTCACTCCTCTTGATGCCGGTGCATTCTCATGACCTTCTCATGGTGGCTGAAATACAAGGTCGGCTCCGGGAATTAAAATGTGAAGATGCAACCGCCTCTGAGCCAATCTTGCCCTGATCCCTGCTAAGTAGTCATCCTGTATGGACCTGAGACTAACCCGATGCTAGTCTCCTTGTACCAGGCCTAGTCAAGGGAAAAAAAATCTGAAAACCTCTGCACCCGAGCTCACTCCAATCTCAACTGATGCTCTCCTCCTTTCCAGCCAGCACTTTCCTTCCTCCCCCCCCTCACGCGTTGCTTCCTCAACCAATGACAGATCGCCAACGCCAGCTTCCTTCTCGAAATCTCTGGAGAGAAACGCACGGGAAAAAGGAGTCCGTGTGCAAAGCACCGATCATCTCTGAAAATGGCGGACGATTCAAGATGTCGAGAAATCAGATGAAGCGTCAATCGAAATGAAAAAAAAAAGGCGATTGACCGAAACAGTACCTAGGCCGTAAAAATAGTCAAATCGCACGGGGAAAAGCTCAAAATTAAGAATTATTCCTAACTAGGACCAAACTCTAATCCAAAATATTATTAAAAGAATAAAATAAAAGGTAAACATTTAAATTTAAGTAAACATCTTAGGATTTAGCTTCAGAAGTAGGAAGGGAAAAAAAATAACATGGGGTCACAAAATTGGTATCATAGAAAAACAGATTTAAGGCAAAAACATAATAAATAAGGTGAATTAAGCAAATATTAAAAGAAAATATTTAAGGAAGCATTCCAGATATATCATTATTAACTTTAAAAAAGGTAAAATACTCATTAAAAGATAGCAAAATTATTGTAAGTTATTGAAAAAGAAACACTTGTTGCAAAACTTATTACTAAAAAAAAGCAAAATCACTTGAAATAAAAATAGGTTGATACCACACATCAACTGTTATCTGAGAACTCCAGCCACTAGCCCAGAAGGACAGACCAATTGGGGAAAACACTAAAATTTATGGAAGATTTCAATTATTTTTTCCCATTTTTTTAATGCTCTTGAATCTACTTTAGAATAACCAGACTTTTATTTATTTATTTATTTAAATCTTGGTTAAATGCTATAATATATGTTTATAAATGGTTAAATAATACAATAAAAGAGGAAAGAAGAGAAAATAAGAATAAATTATTAATATGATAGTGGCAGATGGCTTTATTATGTTGTTTTTAATGCTGGTTATTACGCAGAAAGTTTTATGAAAAGTGTGTTGGAATAAAAATCAAAAGCAAATTAGTTTAGAACCCATGTCAGCCGGTGAGGAGACCTCAAAAATTAATCTTGATCAAGTCTGAGTCCAGATCCTAAGAAGCACCTGAGGAAGAGGGGTTCACAAATTAAAATTGATTATTTTCCCTTGATGGTATGGTCTTTCCAATATGTAGCTGACGCAGGATGGCAGAGATTGTGTGTGAGCTCTCTTTATGTGATATTTGGTAGTTAGTGGGCAGTCTGTTATGTAATAGATGCAGGATACTAATTTGTTATGTATGCAGTACGTCAATGTACATCTGCATCGAGTTGTTAATGGCACCACCTGTTGCTGAACTTTGAAGCACTTCCCTTTGAAATGCATCAATTTGATCTTTACAATGGGTCGATTTTTCTTAATTTTCAAAATCTATTTTTAGAGGAGTATTTTGGGCTTTTCTCAGAAGAGCTGTGTTTAATTTTCCATATTTTAAATGGTTAATATGTTCTTTCTTTCCGTAATTTTCCTTTTAGTAATGCCAATATAACATTTTGTTTTGTTAGTATGAGTTAAATTATTTTTTGTAAATTCTGGAGGTTTCTTCATGGTTAATTTAATCCTTATCTGATTGAATTCTTTTAAAAATATTACAGATTGGTTTGAAAGAGATTCTGATATCCTTCTTTACAGTTGCGATCTTAAGCGCTTATCTATCACAGTTGATATCTTAAGAGCAATACCTCATTAACAAAGAAATTGGCTTTTTTAAAAGTTAATTTTATTTTTTGACCATTATTTATTCTATTAAGTTTCTTTAATAGAGTTCGATACATTTTCTGAAAAATATTGTGGGGATAGTTAGCAGCTGTGTATTGAGCTTTTATGAAATTTATTTTTTGTTCAAGTTGGTAGATATTCGAACAGGTATATGCACTATATGCTTGGTGGCTTTAAAAGTTTTTTATGGATTTAAAAGATATTTTTGTTTTTTTGCTATAAATTCATGTTCTGTATTATTTTATCTCTTCACACAGCATTGTATTTTTCTGTTTGCTTATTTTAAACTATTCTTTTTGTCTCTTGCTTTCTACCAGACTTCAGATTCAACATCAAACTAAAAACATAGCAAAAAGAATAATTTTTTTTTCTTCTTATATTGATCTTGTAATATCCAGGTTTGCTATGGCAAAACAGCTGACAATTATGGGGTTTGTATAAGTAGCTGGTGCACTGCTGTAAAAATTTGTAACACATATATTCATTGCTCACATCAATTTTACATGAGCCTAAAATTTTAACGTAGTTGTGAGAATAATCCACTTGACTGTCATGTTACAGAGTGGAACCACTAGGAAGTCACCAATCAACCTTCTGACTCTTGATCACTTGGTAATTTGAGAGATGATCATACCCATCAGTGCCCCTGAGAACCAAGGAATTTGATCAATAGACAGAGGGAACTAAAAAGCACTCAAACATCACAGGAAATGCTACTTTTCCCTTACTGATGAACTATTTTATACTCTTTGAATAACCCAACGTATTTGTATAGCTCCTCTGAAATACAGTCAAACCTTGTTATATGGTCACTCGCTTATAAGGTCATCCCGCATATATGGCCACTTTTGAAAAGTCACGGCTGACTAAATAGGAATTCTATATATTTTAATATCGCTTATATGGTCATGCCATCATAGCTATACCCGCTTATATGGTCACTTGATCACCGTGGGAAATACTTCTGAAAATTGACAAAGCTATCTTTCAGTAAGAGATAAACGATCTAACCTTTCTTCATTGTTTTGATAAGAAAAGGGACATTTTGCAGGGTTACAAAAGTGTCATTCCATGTCAAATCAACGAGCCTCACAACCTGACCCCCTCAGAATTCAATGAAATTTGGAATGATAGTTGTATCTATAGAGAAAAAAATTAATGTGAAATTTCTAGTCCATATCACTTTTAGTTTTTGAAATATTTAGTTTTAAAGTTTGTGAAATTAATAAAATTTTAGAAATTCTTGCACAAACAGTTGGCTCCAATTTCTCTCCTAATTATCATAGAAACTCCATTTAAGTGCCTATAGAAAGTAAACAAGTTGCCCTTTCTTATCATATGTAACATCATTAAATTTTTAAAATTTTTAATTTAAAGTTCATCATTTTAAATTTTTAAACTTTAAAATTTCAAAAAGTATATTTTTAATTTTTTTTAAAAATTATGTTATTTTTCTATTTATTGGTAACAATATCTGAAAGTTTTATTCTGGGATTACCATGGGTTTTCGAGTAATAAATTTAAGAAAATTGCTATCATCTCGATTTTATAACACCAAAAGAAAATTTTTGTTTTTTAAAATAAAATTACACTTTTAACTTAATATAAGAATTTTGAAAGAGAACAAAAAATGTTGATGTTTTTCAACACTTTCATTGGGGGTACACACGAGGCAATGTCTCTCTCTCTTCCCCCCACTTCCATAAAAAAAATAGAATTTTAGAAAATACAATTTTACTAAAACAATTATTTGTTTTTAAAATTTCAAGAGCAGTTGAGTCCAAATTTGTTTTTGCTGGGGGTTTTATTGGGGGTGCTTTCAAAGTAGGAAAGGGGGTGTGCCTCCCCCCTTATAAATAGAATTTTCAGAATTTGTCTAACAAAATTCCATTTTTCTTTTTTATTAATAATTTAAGAAATCATTATGTTTCATAAAATGCTTCCACTATTCCAATGCGTTACAACTATTCCTTTAATTGTAAATTTTTAAATAATAGCATTTTCACGTTAAAAAAAAAAATAGAAATAATAATTACAGTAAGATGTTATTTATATGTTGCATGCATATTCTTAACTATTAAGTAAATATTTCAAGTGTTACCTTTAATTGATGTGTATTTTTTAAAAATTGAGTTTTAAATTTGAATGTAGTAAGGAAAACTTACAACTTGCAGACTATGCACAAAGTATAATAAAAAGAAAGTAAACCAGTGATTTTTTTCTCAAATTTATTGGATGCAAATAGCATTTTTTTATCATATAATTTATGGGTAATAAAATGATGGGGATAGATTATGTAGATGGAGAAAGTTTACTTTAATTTCATCTGTATGTGGATAAACGTACAGAACACATGAGCAAAACACCAAAAATTTGCAAAGGTTAAGTTCATTCTTTAATTTCATCATGATCTTATTGCAATCCGTATCCTTTTAAGATCAATCCTCTCAAACTCTATTGAAATTCTTCATAGCCAAGTTTTAAAAGAGTCTTGACCTTTTTATAAATGTGTAGGGTTTCAAATTATGAGATCTCGGGGTCATTCCATGTCAAATAAACAAACCCACAACTTGACTAAAAATAAATTTGGACTCGACTGCTCTTGAATTTTTAAAATGTTAAAAAATTTTAACATTTATAAAAAAGTCAAGGCTCTTTTAAAACTTGGCTATGAAGAATTTCAACAGAGAGGATTAATCTTAAAAGGGTACTGATTGCAATAAGATCATGATGAAATTAAAGAATGAACTTATATTTACGACAATTTGTATTGCTTCCAAAGATACCATGTATACAAAGGATTTTTTTTTTTAACAACTTCTGGTTAGCACTATCCATTTCTTGCTTTTAGAGTTTATAAACTTTCTCTGTTGGAAAACAATATATAAAAAGAAGAAGAGAGGTGGAAAAAAAGTCATATGATTTATTTCTTTTAGTTTAATATCAAGCATTCTTTTAATTTAAAGGTAACCTTTGCAAATTACCTTTGTAAATTCCATTTTACCATCTTGTGACTGTATTATTTCAAATTTAAAACTCAATTTTTAAAAAATACACATCAATTAAAGGTAACACTTGAAATATTTACTTAATAGTTAAGAATAGGCATGCAACATATAAATAACATCTTACTGTAATTATTATTTCTATTTTTTTTAACCTGAAAATGCTATTATTTAAAAATTCACAATTAAAGGAATAGTTGTAATGCATTGGAATAGTGGAAGCACTTTATGAAACAATGATTTTTTAAATTATTAATAAAAAAGAAAAATGGAATTTTGTTAGACAAATTCTGAAAATTCTATTTATAAGGGGGGAGGCACACCCCCTTTCCTACTTTGAAAGCACCCCCAATAAAACCGCCAGCAAAAACAAATTTGGACTCAACTGCTCTTGAAATTTTAAAAACAAATAATTGTTTTAGTAAAATTGTATTTTCTAAAATTCTATTTTTTTATGGGGGTGGGGGGAAGAGAGAGACATTGCCTCGTGTGTACCCCCAATGAAAGTGTTGAAAAACATTATCAACATTTTTTGTTCTCTTTCAAAATTCTTATATTAAGTTAAAAGTGTAATTTTATTTTAAAATACAAAAATTTTCTTTTGGTGTTATTAAATCGAGATGATAGCAATTTTCTTAAATTTATTACTCGAAAACCCATGGTAAACCCAGAATGAAACTTTCAGATATTGTTAACAATAAATAGAAAAATAACATATAATTTTTTTAAAAATTTTAAAAATATACTTTTTGAAATATTAAAGTTTAAAAATTTTTAAATGATGAATTTTAAATTAAAATTTTTAAAAATTTAATGATGTTACATATGATAAGAAAGGGCAACCTGTTTACTTTCTATAGACACTTAAATGGAGTTTCTATGATAATTAGGAGAAAAATTGGAGCCAACTGTATAGTGCAAGAATTTCTAAAATTTCATTAATTTCACAAACTTTAAAATTAAATATTTCAAAAACTAAAAGTGATATGGACTAGAAATTTCACATTTATTTTTTTCTCTATACATACTACTATCATACCAAATTTCATAGAATTCCGAGGGGGTCAGGTTGAAAATCCCAATTTTTTCGTTGATTTGATATGGAATGACCCAAAGGGATTAACCTCTCTCACCCCCCTCATGTTTACCACTGAATAAACTACTTATTTGCTTGAAAAGAGAATTGCACCTCGCGCTATCCACTGTTCAGAAAGGGAAAAATGTTAGGGTCAGAGCATGTGTCACATCCATCCCTGGAATAAGTTCCAAGTTTGTTTCATATCTTTTCTCTCTGCATTTTAGTAGAATACTGTTAGATGTTTTTTTACGCAGTCTGAGGCCTCAGAGGAACATTTAAAAACTGTTAGCAATCTTGAAAAAGTAAAAACATCTAAACCAAAGGAAAGGCAATCCTGCACAAATGCATATTTTAAATGCTGAATGGTTTTTCTAACTTCTGTAAATATATTATGCATCAATTATTATTTTCTTGTTTTGTAACTAATTACTGCATCAACAATTAAATAAAAAATATTAATCTAATAGCAATGTAGAATTCTGCTTTTCCTTTTATATTTAGATATAGTACGATAGGATTTATATATAATTTATGTATAATATACTCTACGGTCCCCATGGATGACCTTATAAGGTTTTACTGTACTTCTGCATTTCCTTATATGTTTAATTTATGATTTTTATATTATGTTTAAAGAGCTTGTGACATTGTCACTATGCCTGTGATGCTGTAAATCCTCTTAATGACAAGGATCATAACAATCTATAAAATAACTAGCTGCCTTTGGCGACTAGTTTTGGCCGTAGATGGCCGCTTCGTGGCCAAAATGTGCAATCTAGAGCACACGGGCTACTTAGCTACAGATTGTGCAACCTATGGCACACAAGCCTCTTCGCGACTGAAATTTGTAACCTACGGCTGTCGGTAACCATCTGGTCCGACCGTTTCACGTCCAGCCTATGCTACGTATGGTCCTCTTTCACACGCTTCGGTGAGCGGCCACATCCAGCAACCAGCTGGTCTGCCAACGGCTTCTTCGCGACCAGTTGGTCTGCCAACGGGCCGCTTAAAAAAAAAAAAAGTACAACCTACAGGCCACAGCGACCAGCTGAATGAAAGCTCAATAAATTGTCTGTAATCGTATATTTTTTAAAGTTCAATATGCCCGCTCCTGCGGCCGAGTGCAACGACCGTACCTGATTCATGTCCCCTTCTACATGTCTGTGTTCTAACAGTCATTTATTGCTAATACCTATGCAGCTACTAAAAACAGAGTCCGTATAATAGCCAGTCTTTCTGCCACAATGCGAACACAGAAGAGAAGGAGGGGGATGTTAACTGTGTCAGTCTAACAACTACATGTCTATGATTTTATTTTTTCAAAATTGGAGTCGTGTTTCAACAACTCAACTCTATAAATTCAACAGAAAAAAATTCTATGTTCTGAGTAACACGACTTCAATTTTGGAAAAATAAAATCAGACGCAGGAGTGTCTGTGATTTTATCCCCCCCCCCCCCCCTCCGAAATGAAATCCTGGCTGCATAGACGCTTAGTCGTTAGGCTGACTGACACAATTAACAGAGGCACAAAGTCTACCTTACTGGCCGGCAAATTTTTAAAGCAAATTTTCATGGGCCAGCGATGCTGGACGGCTTGCCGGCTAGTAATTATAGATTTACGACAAAAACAAAATAACCGACACCAAATTAACCTAAATAAAAGCTATGATCCAACAACGTTGAAATCAAAATCCATTAAAATAAGTTTTCACAAAAACACTGCATTTAAACACCTTTAACGTTTAAAAACACAGCGGTTTTTCAACTGAAGAGTGCCAATGGCAACTTTTTAAGAAGTTAAAAATAAACATCCCACAACAATGAATTCAAAATTAACCGCTTCTGGATTTATGACAAAACAAATGTCCTAAAACAATCTAAATAAAAGTTACGATCCAACAATGTTGAAATCAAAATCCATCAGGTTAAACGAATTCAAAATTACACAAATGCTTATGACAATGTCCCACAACGATCGAAATACACCAAATTAACCTAAATAAAAGCTATGATCCAACAACGTTGAAATCAAAATCCATTAAAATAAGTTTTCACAAAAACACTACATTTAAATACCTTTAACATTTAAAAACACTGTGGTTTTTCAACTGAAGGGAACAAATGGCAACTTTTTAAGAAGTTAAAAATAACTTCCCACAAAATTAAACAAGCGCTTCTGGATTTACGACAAAAATGAAACAAATGTCCCAAAACAATCTAAATGAAAGTTACGATCCAACAACACTGAAATCAAATCCATCCGGTTAAACGGATTAAAAAATGCTTACTACAAAAACAAAAACAAAATAAACAATCTAAAACACTCAAACACTTTTAAAATACGATTTCACAAATGTCACAGCGTTAACATTTAAAAACACTCCTGTGAGAGCAATGCAAAAAAAAAAAAAAAAAAAAAAAAAAAGCTTGACTTCCAAAAACAATAACTCAACTGAAGAGAGTCAATGGCAACTTTTTAAGAAGTTAAAATGAAAACATCCTACAACAATGAATTCAAAATTAAACGCTTCTGGATTTATGACAAAAACAAACAAATGTTAGTCCTTTTGATCTATATTTTTTGCTTGCTTTTTTCTTTGTGAGTTTTTGAAATTTTTTATTTATCTTGTAGGTAATGGTTACTAGTCTCCATCTGCAACAAGTAGATTACTTTGAGCCAGACAACTTTTGGCTTGGTCCAAGAGCCGTAAGTTGTGTCTTTTTATGTATATACTGTAAAATCCCAAAAGTTACCCTTACCTGATATGTCCTCTCCCCTTTTCTTGCCAAAAGTGAAATCATTCAATTATCCCAAATATAAGCCCAATTCTATCTATTACTAAATTCTAAGGATTATTATTAAGTAATTATCTTATCAATCATCATTTAATTTACATTATATATTTTTAATAATTATTTTATTCTTATTATTTATCTTCTGTACTCTGAATTAATACTAAAAACTTTTTTTTTTTTTTAAAGTCTCAATTATAACTCCCCTGCCCTAAATGTATCTGCTTTTGAAAAAAAAAAAGGGGGGGGCTAACTTTTGGGATTTTATAGTAAGTTGCTATTAGATTAGGACCTTCAGTTCAGAAACAATTCAAAAAGCTGGGACAGACACCCTTATCTGAAAGAAATTCAGGTTTTTAATCTCATAAGGGGGGGGGTATTTTCTTTTCCTCTTTATTATGCTTAGAATACAATAGAAAGTCTAATATCCGATATTGTTTGCTCTTGGATTATTCAAGATGTTTTATTTTTGTGGTTTTTAATTATTGTACTTTTACAAGTAAGTACAGTAATATGATTTTTAATGTGATAGCAGTAGCAGTAATTAATTTCTAGTGTATCAAGGTTATCAAAAAGCAAGAAAAAAGAGCCTAATTTCACTGTGTGTTAAATCTGTCATTTGTTCTGAATATCTAGCAAATAAAAGCAAAAAGTGTCATGTTAAAATTGTCCCATTTTAAGATGAATTACAATCAGTACAAAGACAAACCAATTAATTAAAAAAATTAAGGGTTTAAATCGGTTTTGAAAATGCAGGTTTTTGAAGTATGACAAAAAAAAAAAAAAAAAAAAAAAGCCTCTCAAAGTTTTGTATTGTGTCACTTTTACAGGGCTGCTCTAGCAGTGTGTATATGCATTGTATAATGCATACATAATTTTTTTTTTTTTTTTTACATGCATTACATAATTCTTGTAAAAAAATATTATATTCAAGCGCCTACAAACAGAAAGCAGTATTATTTTACGCTTGATAATGCAAGCTTCATAAGCTTCATTTCATGCACTAAATGAGTAAAACTGTAATAATAATGTCACAAAACTTTTTTTAAAAGCTAAAATACCTATGATTGTGATTATTTTAATAAAAATATAAAGCATCCAAAATCTATTGTTTTTCGAAGTTTAACATGATAAAAATGAATTATCAATTTTGAATTTCATTGTTAGATTTGTGTATATATCTTTGATTTTAAATTTTATATATATATGTTGCACTTTTCTTCTAGGCTGATCTGGTACACTTAGGGGCCAAATTTACACCATGCATGCGGAAAGACAAAAATATTTTTGATTCTATTTTTAAAGATAGGGAACGAGAACGAGATACTGCATGTTGTGTACGAAATGATCAGTCAGGCTGTGTACAGACATCACGTGATAAATGTTCAGTATGTATTCAGATTTGTTATTACATTTTTACTTTCCAAACATGTAACATATAAGAAAAATATTGTAATCATGAAAAAAGTTTGACTTTGAGATTTTGGTGTATTTACAGAGGTCTTCCGAATTCATTTTATGAGGGGTGTGTGTGTTTTGCAAGATTGGTTTTGATTTTGGTGTGTATAGGACAGGGATGGGCAAACTATGGCCCGCGGGCCAAATCCGGCCCGCCGGAAGGTTTTATCCGGCCCGCGGATAGAATTTTAATTTGCCGGTCCGACAAAATTAAAAGAAAATTTATACTTATATATTATATATCCATTTTAAGAATTATGAAGATGACTTGAAAAAACTGCATTTTGAGTTCAAACGCAGATTTCAAGATTTCAGTGCCATTCAAACAGAATTGGATATTTTCACCATGCCTTTCAACATAAATTGTGAAGCAGTGAAGTCAGATTTGCAGCTTGAATTAATTGAGTTGCAATCTAACAATCATCTCAAGCAGTTGTTTCTAAATATGCAGTGATGTGCCAGCTGCTCCAATTGCTCCAAATTGTGCCAAATCAACCCTAATGCTCCAATCTGCTACAAAAAGATCATTTTTGGACATTTCTGCTCCAAATTCAGCAAAACTGCTACATTTTTTTCCCCCCATATACTTTGAAAACATTTGTAAATCTCCCGAATTTTTACAAAAATCATCACACTTTCTAATTTCAATCTTTCTCTATTGATCTTAAAAACAAATATTTTTTCTTTGGCATCCCTTTGTTTAAACGTCCAATGCCTTAAGAGTAAAAGTTAACCTCTGTTTTAAATTTAATTTGATATAAATTGGTAATTTTTTCTTACCAAATTTTTTTATAAGCCGCTGATGGTAGTTAACCCATTTGTGCCCAGATATTTTTGTGACTTTCTTCGATTTTTGCTAATACCAGCAATAAAAGATAAATTTCTGATGTCAACTTCTTGAACAAGGGATGATTTCTTTTAAAATCATTATGCATAAAAATTGAAAGGTCAACATCCTACTGGGTCATGTTAAAATATTTTGCGAAGCTGAGGTTCAATACTCGTGAATAAAGACTAGGAAAAATAAATAACGTTTTTGACTAGTGAAAATGCCTTCCCAGAAAAGGGACGCTAGCATAATTGTGTTAATATAGTTTAGTAAATATTGAATTTTGGATTTAAAATAGATATTTTTTATAGCAATGTATGAAATAACTGAATTTTTTATTTATTTCATAAGCTTCTGACTCTCCTCTCCCCCCCTCCCTTCCCAGAAAAAAAAAACTGGTTTTTGTTATTACCTGATTTTTTAAGAACCCCTTAATTTTCATTTTTTAGGTTGGCATTCATCTTCCCCTTTCCCTCCAAAAATAAATTTTGTATTTCAATTGACATTCTTGTTCTCCAAAAGTGACTTTTTCTTGCTCCAAATTGCTCCAAAAATGTCTTTTTTCTTGCTCCACAGATTGCTCCAAAATTTAATTTCAGATGGCACATCCTTGAATATGCCAAAGTTAGAATTTTACAAATCATTATCGAAAGTAAGTTTCCCAAATTTAATATCTCACGGCCAGAAAATCAGTGCTATGTTTACTTCATCTTATATATGTGAACAAGTGTTTTAAACTATGAACCTTAGAAAGACTTCTTTCAGAAGTAGACTGACAGATGAGCATTTAGCCTCGTTCCTTAGAATCAGTACATCTCAATTTCGAACTTCAATATAAGGAACTTTTAAAAATGAAATTGCAATTTTATTGTTTTTAAAATTTTAGAAAAACTTATCTTGGCCCGCCAAAAGTTTTTTTTTTTCGATTTTTGGCCCTCGACCGAAAAAGTTTGCCCATCCCTGGTATAGGACTTACAGGACGTGTATAGTTTTTACAGGGCTATGAAAAAGATTTCTTTTACTTTATGGCCAATGGACGGAAATTCTTGAAAGTGCGCTAGCATCTAAACTGTGCATTCGATTGAGTACAAATTGGGCATGTATATAAAATGTCACGGTCACATGATCTGCATAGATTTTCGTATGCATAGAGTTGATAGTTTGTTCATGTGATTTCAAAAAATAATTTATATGCATTAACCCCTTGCCAGTTCAATTTTTTTAATGAATATTTTGATCTAGATACATTTTTAAAACATAATAACACTATTCAAGGGTGTCTACCATCATGCAAAGGTCACGAAAGTCACGGAAAAGTCAAGAAATTGGAAAAAGGTCACGAAAGTCAAGAAAAGGTCAAGAAATGAAGCACTTGGTCACGATTTGTGACTCAACTACGTTTTTTCCATTTCATTCAAATTCTTAGTTTCTAATTTTTTGTGCTAAGTTCATTGAGAGAAATTATTTTATGTATCTTTTCTTAACTTCCTTAATTTGTATTTTGATTTCACGAGTCTTCCTTAATTTGTATTTTGATTTCACGAGTGATTTCCTGGGAGAAAGGAAGTTGATTTGTTTATCCTCGTATCAATGGTGTGTGAGTGGAGGGGGGCATCTGCTGAGTGTCCACTGTTCTCCCTCCCGACCTGAGGCGAGGATTAAAATCGTTCGCTGTGGCTTCTTTTTTTTCTTTTTTGTTTAAGAAATATATATTAAGTGTTTTATGTCAATTTTATTATTTTATACTATTTAAACTATGAAAACAGACAAACTTAACAGTTATTCACGTGTTTATTTCATAAGAAAACTTTAAAATACTGTTCGTTTGCTATTTATAAAATTCATTTAAAATGTCATTACATGTTATTTAGCAGAAAACATCAAAAATGATGTCTGCCAAATAGTTGTATAGTGAACTGACAATAGTTCAATATATCAAGTGCGTGTTGTTTTACACCTTGGGAATTTCAAAAGTTGGCAAGTATGCATCTTCAAACCTTGAGGAAAGTATATCAGTTATCCACCTTCCCTCCTCAAAAAAAGGTTAAAATTGTTGCATTTTAGAGTAAATTTTTCTTCCTTCATTCCCTGTTAAATTCAGTGTTTTGATTATTTTCCATATTTTCTTTTTTAAAAACAATAACTTGGATTCCAGTTATAATTATCACTGATCCCCATGTTTCATAGCTAATAACTTCAATTTCCCCAAAGTTCTATGATATATTATAGACTTCCATAAGTTCTGTGTTACCATAGATGTAAAAAGATTTGCAATGTGCAAGCTACATTGCAAATCTTTTTACGGCGATCAATAGCAAATCTTCTTTTTTACTTTCCGAACATGTACCATGTAAGGAAAGTATTGTAATCATGAAAAAATTCGAATTCGAGATTTTGGTGTATTTACACGTTTTGAGGTCTTCTGAATTCATTTATGCTATTTTTACGAGATGTATGTATGTATGTGGGTATGTGTGTGTGTGTGTGTGTATGTGAGTGAACACTATAGCTCCTGAACGGGGCATGCGATTGAGCTCAAATTGGGTATATATGTTATAAACCACCTTCGCAAGACCGGTATTCATTTTGGTGTGTATAGGACTTACAGTTTTTCTACAGGGCTACGACAAAGATTTCTTTTACATTATGGCCTATGGGGGAAAATTCTGGAAAGTGCGCTAACGTTTAAACGGTACATTCGATCGAGCTTCAATTTGGTATATATATTTGAATTATTCATCGATTAAAATTTATTTAAATGCTTGGTAATGATTTTAATCGTAAGTGTTCGGAAAGTCGAGTGGAGTCTCCAGATTTTTTTAAATAGCAATTGGTCCAAGTCAACTGAAAGCAAACGGCTGATCAGTGAAAAAGTTGAAAAAAAAATCGCTTTAAAAAGGGGCAGGGAAAAAAAACTCTAATTTTTTAATTCATTGTTAAAATCAAAATCAGTTGTATATTTTTCTGCAAAATTTCCCGAGATGGCAAAAATTTCCTCCAGTCGTAGATCGCCGGACAGAACATATTCTGCATCCCTGGCATGATGTATTTTTGATATTAGTTTCGTATTTGTTATGGTCAAGAAAAGGTCAAGAAATCAAGCTTACTTTTTGTGGTAGACACCCTGTATTCTCATATAAGATTTTCTAAATTGTGTATAGTTCTACCTTCTAGTGGGCAGAAAAGTAAATAAAAGTGTTTGAAAGCAAAACCAAATAATTCCGGAAATATTATGGGAAAATAAAAAAAATTTCTACTACCCGAGCTACAATCAGGATAATCCAGAATAGAACGTTTCACCTGCCCAAGCTGAGTTCGGGCAAATCCTGTAAGGTGTTAAGGCATATGGACACAAATCATTTAAAATGAGTTAGTGTCTAAATGGTGCGTGTAAGATGTTCACATTGGGTATGTATATTATAGGTATTCATCACATAATGTGTATAGATTTTGCTGTATGGGACTTATGGTTTTTTGACAGGGCAACAAATGAGTGTTCTTTAAGTATAGTCTATAGAGGGAAATTCTTCAAAGTGTGCTAGTGTCTATAGGATGCGTTTGATTGAGCTCAAATTGGGTATGTATATTATAGTTCACAGTCTCATGACCTGCATAGATTTTGGTGTGTGTAGAGCTAATAATTTGTTCACAGACTTAAACTAATTCTTTTATATTACAGCTTAAGGGTACAAATCATTTAAAGTGAGCTAGTGTTTAAATGGTTCATTTCATTGATATCAAATTAGGTACGCATATTATAGGTCACTGTCTTACTGCATAAATTTTAGTGAGTGTATGTCGTACAGTTTTTTACAGGGCTACAAAAACGTTAAGTACTCTAATACATTGCGGCTAGGGAATGCAATCCCGCCACTGTTTTCCGTGTTGTGGGATTTCGGGATTGAGATTTACTAATCCCGCGGGATCCTGCAATCCCGTGAGATTGATATTTCATTTAGCTAGGACTTCATTTCAACAGAGAAAATTAGAAAAAATAAGATTTTAAGCACTATGAAGTTTAACTTTAATAATAATAATTAATCTTATGAGATAATTTATACAATAAGTTACAGAAATATGAAAATTATAATCATGATTTTCAGAAAGATATACTAAGTTATGTCTCAATATATTAGTATTAGTTATGCTAGTCGCTAAAAATCAGCAATTTACGGAAAAATACAATTTATAAATACTTACATTCACACACTTACGTTATTTTCTTAGTTGCTGAAAAAAAGAACGTACAAAATCGAACAAATCCAATGAATCTTTTCCTGGTCTAGATTTAATTTTAGTAAAATAATTAAATGTGTGAATTACAAAAATTAAAACTTTTTATAATTAATTCGTGACTGTTCGCTTAGAGATAAATTAGTATGAAATATTTCAGTTCATTTGTTATTGGAAGTTTGCAAAAAATTTAGATTTAGATGTTTGATCCACACTCCTATTGGAAGAAATAAAAAAAAAATAAAACTTTAAATTAAAATTTGTAATTATTGATTCGTTTATTGTTAGATAGGAGGCATGAATATTCAAAAATTTTCATTCATTTATTGAGAAAGTGGCGTGAAATTTTAATAAATAATTATTTCTCAGTATCAATCCCGCGGGATTAGGATCGTAATCCCACGGGACTAGTCACGCAAATATTTGTGTGGGATCTTGCAGGATCCCGTTCCTGCGGGATCGGGATTGCATTCCCTAATTGCAGCCTAATATGCTCAAATCATTTTAAGTGCACTAGTGCCTGAACACTAGGTTCAATTGAGTTGAATGAAATTTATTTAAAGGCTTGGTAATTATCAAGTGTTCAGCAAGTCGAGTGGAGTCACTCCAGATTTTTCATATCAGTTATAAAATTTTCCTTATGCTTATTTAAAAAAAATCTTTTTATGCATTTGCCATTTTATATGTATTATGTATCTGTATTTTGTATAAGCATTATGTATTATGTATTTGCCATCTAAAAACTGGAGTATCTTTAAAATAGCTTTTTTTTTTCTTTTCATTTATTTGCAAATTATGTTAGCATTTATTCTACACAAAATAATACATCTATTTTACACAAAATATACTTTCCTCATGCTTAACTTAATTTATTTATTCAATATACTATTTATAACTGTTTTTTGTGAAAATTTTGTTAATTAAAAATTTACTGAATGTACCAATATATTTTATCTGACAATTTGTCATGATCGTCATATCAGAAATTTGATGTAAATACATGCCTTATGTGATGTCCCTTTGTGTAAAACATGTGACATCACTGTGTGACAAACTTGTGTTTCACACAGTCCATAATACTCATATGACATCCTTGACGGTTACCATGGGGCATCACAAAAACTATTCCAGCCAGCCATTGTCCATCATCACTACATCTCTGACATCACAGCAAGGGAAACGTCATAAAGTCACAGTGTGACCAATATGCATACATGTTGTGATGTCACAGTGTTATATGGGTAAGCTTCAAATTATTTTTAATTTAATATACAGTGCAGTCGACTTATGCGAGAAATTCATTCTAAAACCCTTTGTGTAAGTGAAAATTTTGCATAGTGAAATAGGGTATGTATATTGACTTTTTGAAACACACACAGTTACTTTAGAAGCTTATAAGCATCTCTCTAGGGAATGCAATCCAATCCTGTTGGAACGGGATCCCGCACAAATGTTTACGGGACTAGTCCCACTTGATTAAGACTAATCCCGCAGGATTGAAACTGAAAAATAAAATCTTCCTTTCAATCTCTCCTTTTCAATCATAAATTGGCCAAAATTTTTCACATGAGATGAAGAATAAGAACCAGTTATCATAGGATACATATTTTAGGATGGGCCATAGTCCCCCTGCCAGCTCCTATAGTTTTATGATTTATGTACTGGCATAGTGCAGAAGTGCTTCAACACTAAATATTGTATCTTTCTGGGACAGGGCCCTTTACTTGTTCACCTCCCCCCCTCTTACAAGCAATCATATAGCTGCCCATGCTAGTGGTGCATTTTAAAGGTGAACTTCAGTTACCCATGCAAAAACTGATGGTTCTTTCAGGGTTTTGTTTAAAAAAAAAAAAAAAAAAAAAAGGAAGAAAGAAAAGAAAGCCTTCTGTGTTCTCTATCAAAATTAGATCAAGACTAGGAAGACGTTTTCAAGACTTGGAAGACCTATTTACATTGTTTTGTTTTGCATTCTTCTTTTTTAGCAATTAAAAAATAATGAATATCATGACTATAATTTTCATATTTATGTAATATATTGCATTAATCATCAAATAAGGTTTTTTTTATTACAAGTTTTTATTATTAAACTTGATAGTGCTTAAAATCTTACGATTTCCTACTTTTCTGTATGGTAGTTAATTTTTAGTTGAATAAAATGTCAATCATTCGAGATTGTGGAATCCCGCAGGATCAGCAAATCTCAATCCCAAAATCTCACAAAACAAAAAACAGTGCAGAATTGCATTCCCTACATCTGTCAAACTGTTTTAAACCCTTCTCTAACTATATATATACAAATTCTTACATAAATTAATAATTAAAACCAGGTTTAGATTAGGATGGTTTGTGTGCTTCCGCCTTCAGTGATGATGCAAACGATCAAATACTGTTCACTGATTGACTGTGTTCTTCAGTAACAAATCACAAAGATTATACTTATCTTCCGCATTTCTGTTTTCACTTCATACTGCTGGCTAAAAAATATCGAATTGTGCTCTGAGATAGGTTACACTTGAAAATCTCGCATAATATCCATTGAGTAAGATGATTGCATTGTAATGCAAGTCCACTGTATTCTTAAACTCTTTTAAGTGTCTTCCCAGCTGTATCTATATTCTCCTTATAATTGCAGTGACAAATTATTCAAACTTCATGTAAATTTAAGTTATAAATATTTTTCCTCATTGAAATGTCTAAAAAATAATAAGGGAACAACCAGCTAGGCCCTTAATTTACAATTTTGTGTTTGATTTTGGTAAAATAAATTACTAAATATTCAAACACTATGCAAAATTCTATTTCAAAATTTCTCTCAGATACTTGAAAGTTGTGTCCTATTCAAATAATGTTTCAATAAAGTATGTAACCCAGCGGATTTATTTTTCCATTGTTAGTGATCATTTTCATTCTGTATGTAATTGAAAATTTTGTTTTATTTTGAAACACACAACAACATTATTTGAGTAGTCATTATTAGTTGACTTTTAATACTTTTTTAAAAGGTGTTTGGTATTTGTGACATCAATTATTTTATTGAATAAATTATAATTTTGAAATTAAAGCTTAGTGCAATTTTTAATACTTTTAAACTGATGACTTTTTTTTACTGTGTAGTTATTTTATATATAATAATATTTGTTATTAAATTGAATATTTATATCTTCACATTTTTATTTATTTGCTTCAAAAGTTGGCTCAAGGACTTCATTCAGGGGTAGGCATTTCTTAAAAACTTTCTGCATGTTTGAATTATCTCTTTTCGTATTTAGTATTCTTTTGAAATTAGTATTGTAATGAATAATAACTATAACATTAGAACTGTATTGATGACTTTCTCATAAATATTGCTAATTTGTTGCATTATTTAACAATTTGCATATGTTTGTCTTTAATAGGAATTAATATCATCCTGGAAAAAGTGGGACACTATGAAACCAGGACCTCCTAGATGGACATCCAACCCCAATTCCATAGCTAAAGATCATTCAGGAACTCATCGAAGGCTTTCTGGTTCTGTATGTGGACAGGATCCTAGGTATCTGAAATATTACTTTAATGATTTATATCCACACACAGTCTAGTGTGCCATTTCTCATACTATTGTTATCCCCCCATCCTGTTGTATTATTGAAAATGGGCAGTATTTATGCATTATACTGACAGTTCACCGAAACAAGCAATATCATGTCTAAAAAATATCAGATAGTTAAAATATTTTCTAGTTCATTGAACTAAAACTACAGTTCATTAAGACAAACTACTGGTCGATACAGCTCTGTTGGTTGAAAATAGCTCATATGAACGAATTCGTTTGTGAACTATTCATCATATTGTTTACTTACTATGATGGTTTATGTACATATATGGGAGCATTCTTTAAATTATAAAATGATTTTTTTTTTGTAAACTAATTAAGTTTTCTGGTTTTTTATAATAGAGCAAGAGCCAGAGACCACCAGACCTTCGTCATAATATAAAAGCTGAAACTTTCTCTGCGCATACCCCCCAACAGAGGTAGGAACAATCGGCCACTATAAAGTTTGGATGATCGTGGCTTTGTCAGGTAACAGGTGGCAAAGATGTATAAAATTGCCAAAAATTTCGTCATTTCATAAAGCTTAATTTTTTTTATATGTTCTTCTTCGCAGTACTAGAAATCACTTTATCCCTTGCCAGACACTTTTTCATCATGACAAACCCCCACCAGACAATCTCAGACAAGTCTTGAAAAACGTAATTCTATTACCAGCGCGCTGCAAGAAAGTTCGCTAGTAAGAAAGTTCAGAAGTAGCAGTATAAAATGTGCTTGGCACTTTGTGACAGCTTGACGTACTTCGTCGCGGGAGTTTACGAACACAACAGTTTTGCATGACTTTGAGGTTGTCTGGCGGGGGGTTGCCACGATGGAAAAGTGTCTGGCAAGGGATAAAGTGATTTCTAGTACTGCGAAGAAGAGCATATAAAAAAATTACGCTTTATGAAATGGCGAAATTTTCGGCAATTTTATACACCTTTGCCACCTGTTACTTGACAAAGCCACGATCATCCAAACTTTATAGTGGCCTATTGTTCCTACCTATTTTGGGAGGTATGTGCAGAGAAAGTTTCAGCTTTTATACTATGACGAAGGTCTGACGGTCGCTGGCTCTTAGACTATAATATTATGTTTGTTTTGTTTTCTTTTGTCATAAATTTACCTGTATTCTAAGCAGAGTTTTATTTGGAGATTACGAAAATAATATACTTTTAGAATCAAGTATTTGAGCCTAATGTGGATTCCAGGTTCTAGAGTGTATTGATCAACAAGTAAATTTTGTTGTTGATTATTATTATTCTGTTTTGGTATATTCAAATCATTTTATAGTAATTAAATGTAAGAATAATTGATTTTTTCTTGTCATTGAATTGTTGAAATTGGGTAGGCTTACCAGGTGTCCGGGATTAACCTGGTTTTTTAGTGCTGTCCGGGTAACTTCCAGGATTTTGGAAATGGCCGAGATTATTGAAATTCAAGTTATAAGGCTGTCATCCCGTTTTTAAATCCACAATGATGTCACTAAGTGCTGCGGTATCTGTGCAGTGAACAAATATACCATGCAAACAGTGCTGCACTACGCTTAGTGGCGTCAATTTCATTACAATAAACTAAACTTTTACAAATGTTTCAAATTAACAAAGAAAATACTTTGGTTAAAGAAAATCATTAGAACTAATTAAATCAATAAAATTTCACTTTAATGAACTTGTGAGAATTAGTTTTCTCTTGAAATTCATTATAAGGAAATTTTACTAAAGTCCTGGTTTGGTCTTGAAATGGACCTAAAAAAAAATATGGTTTTGTCCTGGGTTGGACTTTAAAGCCCATTTTTAGGCTTACCAAATTTTTTATAGGTTAATCTATTATATGAGTATTCAATTTAGATCACAGTAAATCTACATTTTCAATATTTCAAACAACTTATCATATCCTCCCCACAATTCTACTTTAATGGTGATTTTTTAGCTTTTTATTTTTAAGATTGTTTTGTATTTTTTAAGCTTTTCCCCTTTTACAGAGTGTCCACCGACAACTAAAAAGACGACTTTTGCCTACTAATTTAAAGATCAGGTGACTTTTCTGAATGAAAAACGTTATTTTCATACTATTTTCAAGTTTTGGGCTACTTGTACCTTACTCCACTCCACTAATTTGAAAATCAGATTCCACAGGGTATCCAGCAGTCGGGAAATGTATTTGAATTTTTTCATGTTGGGAATTATGCTTGAAAATATAGAATTTTCGGTCAGCGTTGGGAAATCTCTCTTCCACCAAAGAGCATGACCAACTTGGCAACAGCTCTGCAGTAGAACAGTTTTAAGTGGAAAAAAAGCAGGAATGTCGATACAAACAAAATTTTATCTGTTTTGAAACGCCACTCCGCAAAATTGAAATTGACGATTGTGAGAATGCAAGTCTTTCGTTGCCTGCACGCACCCCTGAGATGTTTATTTTCACTGTCCTACACGTTCAGCAAAAGGCCAATTGACAGTACGATGCCTGGTTGCAGAGCCGTTGAGATTAATTTGAATTAATCAGTTGGGAAATTCAAAATTTGGGCAAGGGGGTTTGGACAAACTCTTTGCGATCCCTGAAGTGTTTTGAGTTGTGTTTTTGTAATTACAAACTACTACACAAAAATAAATATTAAGACTTTTTGCCTCTTATGTATCCTCTCTTCTTTCTATTTTGATGTATCAACCTGGTATCTGAGGGCACGTTGCCATCCCCTGGTTGTAGACCTCTGCATACCTATTGAGGAAAATTGCAGATGACACCAAATAAAATAAACATTTGAATCTAAAACAAAATGTTTTTGGTCATTTTCAAGCCCAAGAATTTGCATGATTTTAGAGAATTTGTTGGCAAATCAATCGATTCCTGTTATTTTGCGATTAAAAAACTGGAACTTTTCGTGTTTTTGTTGAAATAAAGCATAACTAAGGTGACCATATGTCCCCAATTTTCGAGGAAAGTCCCCAATTTCTGTGTTTTTTTGCAATTTGTCCTCAAAATGTAATAAAGCAATTGAGGACAATTTTTAATTATTACATTGTTTTTTAATTAGATTACTGTTAATTATTTCATTAATTATAAAATATCCCTAATTTTGTTTCAGAATTGGCCTCGATTCTACATTTGAAATTATGGTCACCTTAAGCATAACGGTGTTAAAAATTTTTTGTAAAAGTGTAGATTTTATTAAATGAAAAACTTGTTATTTTAAAATACAAATTCCATCACACTTTTGAATTTTCAACGTGTGAAGAAAGAGTAAAATCATTAAGATGATAAAAGCTTAAATATACTTATTCATGCTTGGCAATTTTTACGCTTTTCGCTTAAAAGTGTAGGTTTTTATGGGAAACATCCATTTTTATTTTTTATTTTATTATTATTATTTTTTTTTTTTTTTTTTTTTTACTGATTTTTTATGATTTTATGAGAAACACCTTTTTTTTTTTTTTTTTTTTTTAAACTGATTTTACGTGAATCTTCAGGTTTTTTTTTTTATGCCTTTTAAGGAATTTTTTAGTTCTTTTTATTTTAATTAATCACAACCCATATTTTGTTTTCAAAAATAATCTCTTGAAATTTACCATTCATGCTATTTTTTCATGGTTTTCTTAATTTTAAGATTACTTAATTGCCAGTAATTGGAGAAAAAAAATCTCGGAATCTATGGTAAATCGATAGATTCCCATTTGAGTGTTTTTCATGAAATAAAGCATAATGATGTTCTTGCACAACTTTTGCAAAGTGAAGTAGATCTTATTAAATGAAAAAAAAAAAAAATTTAATATTTTAGAATACAAGTGCCCCTGCACTTTTGAATATTCAACACATAAAGTAAAATGATTGAGACAATTCATACTTTCCAGTTTGTATGTTTTCAGTTTAAAGTCTACACTTTTTACTGATTTTTATGATTTTATGCGAAACACCTTTTTTTTGGTCGGGGGAATACGCTTTTTAATGAATTTTGAAGTTTTTTATTTTAGTGGGTCGTGATTTTATGTTTATCTAAAGGTTACTTAATTGCCAGCTTAAAGAATCATTGCCCCCCTTTAAAGAATCATTGACTAAATCAGCTGTTTGTTCATTGAAATTCTGGGTAGGAAACATTTTGTTGAGTATGCACCAGCATCCCATATTCCATCTTTTTCCATCCATCTTGAGAACTGGATATTTTCCCTTTAGTATATTTCTATTTGAACCTCCAATACCATAACAGTAAAAATTGATTCTTATTAAAACAAGGATGTTTAGATAGGGAAATATATAGCAGAAACCTAGCTATTATTGTTTTTTTCGATTAAATTGAAATGTGTGTGCGGTGGCGCCTGATGATAGAGCACACCATTTCAATATTAACTCCATTTTCGGACTATTTCTGATTACATGTGATTAGGCTTAAAAGCACACCAGTTCTAATTTGGCGCTTTATATTCAATTTTTCCACTCTTTCATTGCCTTAAAAGGCTATATTTAAACACTTATCCGGAATAAGCTCGTTAATTGGCACCATGTGCTATCTACTTTTTTATTTTTTATATTTTCTTCACTTTATCGTTGGATTATCTTGGGATTTCACTTTACGTAAGTAAGCTATTATATATATTATATATATATATATATATATATATATATATATATATATATGTGTGTGTGTAATTTGTGAAAGCAGATCACTAGGCATATGCTTATGAGATTTTTTTTTTTTCTTAACTCCTTCTCAGGTGTAATTTTACAGTTCTTTTTCTGTATAACAGAATTGCTTTTTTCCTTCTATAATGTGTATAAGATAATTTAAATTTTGTATCCAGTATTAATGCTTCTTTTAGATGAACGTAACTAAATTTTAATTATTATTTTGTTTTTAAGAAATGTAAATTTTAATATTTTATACTGTTTAAACTATGCATATGGATAAAACTCAAGATTTTATTTAATGAAAAACATTAAAATACTATTCATATGCTATTTAGTAAAATTTATTTAAAGTTTCATTCGCAGATTATTAAGCAGAACTCATCAGAAATGATTTCTGCCAAGTAGTTGTATATTGAGCTGCCAATAGTTCAATGTGCCGTTTTCATATTACTATTTTGCACCTTGGGAATTTCAAAAGTTGGCAAATCTTCAAAACTTGAGAAAATTATATCAGTTACACCCCCCCCCTAAAAAAGGATATTTATGTTTGTAAAAATTGTTGTATACAAGAGTAATGTTTTTTCCTTCCTTTATTTCCTTTTAAATGTGTGTTAATTTTGAAATTTGTCAGAAAAAAAAAATAATTTTTGGAGGTTTTCAGTTCATATTTTCTGAAAGAGGAAAGAATTAAAAAAAAAAAAAAAACTGACTGTGCTCCTTACAGACACATTTACTTGAAGTATTTACTGTGTATTTGTTGAATAATATAATATTTGATAATTTCATTAATATGAGATTCATGAAAACTATTATTGCATGAAAACAAATGTGTCATGGTGAAAAATATAAAATTGCTGCTCCCAAGCTGTCTTTTTTTTTTTTTTTTTTTTTTTTTCCCCATCTTTGAACTTTCTATGAACTGTAATTATAGAAGAGGCACAGACCAGCTAAAACCAGACTGAAAAGTTTGTTTAGGGCATCTTCTAAAACGCACTTATTGGCAGATAGATGTACCTGATGTTTCTGTATTACTCTTATCTTGTTTATACTTATTTTTTTTTTACAACCACAGCTTTATTACTTACTGGCAACTTACTAAATAAAAATTATATTTTGTTCAAAATTGGTGTTAAAATTTTTATTTGAAATCACTTTTATATGAGTGTTTAACATTCAAAAGAATTGTACTTATAATTACTTTCAAATCCACCCAGGTAGTGTAGTGGCTTGAGCACCATTCCATCATGCCTTGGGTCCGGGTTCAATTCTAAGGTTGGGTGTTAAATTGTACGTCCCTTCATAGAGTAACTCTGGCTGCCCATTGGGTACCCCATAGTAAAATGGCCTGTGGTTTATGCCTTAGTAGTGGCAAAGGCTTGTGGCCAGTGGCCACCTTATTGGGAAAAAATAATAATAATTACTTTCAAACCATGAATAATTGCATGTAAAATTAGAAGTTTAGCTTTTTGCTCATACGGCATTTGAAAGGTAGGTTTTAATCTGTAGCCGATGTCTTGTATTGGCATTAGTTTGGCATGTGGTGTTTTCTAATCAAAAACGGAGATTGCAACTTTAGATGTCAAAACTTAAATATGTATGGTTTGAAACATACATATTTTTTTTCTGTCTGAAAGGATGACTATTTTTCTTAGCTAGGGGTAAGGGTTTTTTGAAATATATGGAGATAATTTTTTATACGAGGGTCCTTGAAAAATTTAGAGATTATTGAAATCCTTGAAATCTACTTGAATTTTTACTAACAATTTTGGTGGACACCCTGCTTCAGTTTTTGTCAACTCCCTTTTCTTTTCAAAGCTACAATTAATCGTTCATCAAACATTCTAATTTGTTTTTTTTATCATGCTATAAAAACAAATGTACTATATGCTGTGTTATATAATGCATGAAGTTTTTTAACTTATCATTTTATTCATCCCTTCTTAAATGAAGCTAAATGACATATGCTTATTTCTTAACTACAAAATCATGCAAAAAGGCTACTATTTTGGCAACTAAAATCTAAAAAATGGCTACTAAACTAGCGACTTTTTTTACTATCGTAAGACTACTAATGACACTATTTTTGCCTCCGGACATTGGTAGACACTCAGCTTATATTAGTAGCATGCATCAAGGCCGTACCCAGGGGAGGGGGGGGAGACCAGGGGGTTCGGTTCCACCCTCCCATCATTATTTTGTTAACAAAATAATAATGCTGAATTTTTTGTGTGAACAATGTAGCCTTTTTCACTGTTTGGTCCCCCTCCAAAATTTTTGGACCCTCCCCTAAATTTTTTTCTGGGTATGGCCCTGTCATGCATTATTGATTGCATGAATCATGTCTGATTTATCATTTTTCTACTTCTTCATTATAGAATCAAACTTTAGATTGGTCTAATTTGCTCCACATAAAATACATTTCTATCTGTGTAAATTCTATATTTTTATATAATGTAACATTTAATAAGTTTGCTTATGGATTTTGTCTTACTCATAGGTACTGCCATGAACCTGCATCAGTATTTCCTTATGAGTGGCCAGATGATATCACCAAATGGCCTGTAAGTATTTGAGCATGTGTGTGTGTTGAAAATAAAGTTTAAACCCTTGAAACTCCTTAAATTTCAATTTGGAAAATCAGGACCCTGAAAAGTCATTGGAAACAGATTTTTGAAAAGGCCTTGATTTTTACAAGTGACATGAAGTAATTCTTCACTTAGCATTTCTCATTAAAAGCAAAGAAAGTTACAAAGCTGCCACATAATTAAGGAGTGTAAAATTGCTTTTTCACCCCTCTCAACACATTTAAAACTAGGCCCATTTGAATTTTAATGGTAAAAAAATGAAAATGTTAAAACATTTTCTCTAAAATTAAAACTTTATACTTTTGTACGCATACAAAAGACTGTATTTGCATGCATACATGTGATATATATTGCATGTGAACATATTAAAAATATCCGATTTGAAATTATTTATAAATAATCAAAGTATTTTAACGGTAATTTTTTAAAAAAATTGTAAAAACTTTTTTTTTTTTCTTTATGAGTATTTATTGTGTATTTTAACTAATTTCAGCCTAAAACTTTGAGTCTTTTAATGTTTGTTATATGATAGATTTTTATTGAATTTACTTATGATTTTGAGAATATGCTGTCATTCAGACCTTTCTGATATTCAGTAATCAATTTTTCTAAATCTTCCTTTTTTATTGCCCAATAACTACTGAAAGTCATGTTTTATAAATATAAATATATTTTATTGATTGCTCTATATTTACCTTTGGATCACCAAATTGATTTCTGATGTCAAACTTTCACTGCTATAACAGAAAATTTATTTTCTAAGAGTATTAAAATTTTTTCAGGATCATCATTCTATCTATTCTTGAGATTTTTTAAATGTGTGATTTTGAATTATTATGGCACTTAAAAAGGAATTGTGGCCTGCTAAGTTACAGTTTCATGTTTTCTTTTGTTCAATTTTTCACAGTACATATTAAGCATACAGTTTGATATTTTTGTTAGCTTTAAGCTTTTAATATAATCATTGAAACACAATATATATTTATTGCTGAATAAGATTGTTTATCCCCCCCCCCCCAAGCAGCATGTCTCACCCCAAAAGATTCATCAAAAACTTATTTTTCTCTAGATGTGCTGATGACATAGCTTTTAGAACTAGTTAATGAAAAACTTGTTCTAAATATTTAAAAAGGGATATTCATTGGATTATAATTGATACCACCTAATAGTTTTTAAAAGTGAGGGGAGGACAAATTTTAATAATCTATTTTCAAAAGATTGCCACCAGTCAAGGAAAATATGGAAAACCTGGAACAGTTAAGGAATTTTATTTTGACTGAGAAGTCAGGGAATATTACAAATTTTGGCTGAGAACTTGGAAAATATTAAAATGTGATTTGAAAATTTATTAGAAGTCCACATTTATAATAAATAATTCTTTGTCATTCTAGAATGCTCTAAATATGATTTAACATAGGGTGTAAAAGGTTAATGGTAATATATATTAATAGTGCAGTTGTAAATTATAAGTACATACTGAAATGTAGTCCGAAATTTTATCAAGAGTTCTGGAAAAGTTATGAAATTTTTTTGAGAAATTAAGTAGCAACCCTGATTTTTGTATACTGATTTGCACATACGGCTTTTATGTAATAGGATTTTATCTACTTTGGTGAACCTTAAGATCTGTCCTGATTTTCTGGAAAATTTTACTCCTTTCCCAATATATGAAATACACTACAAATGTTTGCTCAATTGTAATTGTCAAGTACATTCCAAATATGTTTCTTTTGCAGGTTTGCAAAGCTGTGGTTCCAAGACATCAAGTTGCAGAGCCACATATGTCATGCGAAATAGTTGGTAGACCTTGCTGTATTGGCATTTATGGCGAGTGTCATATTACCACCAGGGAATACTGTGATTTTGTAAAAGGGTTCTTTCATGAAGAGGCTGCTCTTTGTTCACAGGTTAGTGTCTGAGATTGCAGGATGACAGTCTTAAGTTATATTCTGAACACACATCTCATTAGCTTTCTTTGTTTACTTTAAAATTTGTTACACCATTTTTTGTGTTGTTGTTGTTGTCTTAAAGCTGTTTTTCTTATCAATAGGTATCTTGCCTTGATGATATTTGTGGCATGATCCCTTTTCACAATCCTGAGGTGCCTGACCAATTCTACAGACTCTGGACTTCCCTTTTCCTTCATGCAGGGTGAGTAAATATTTAAATATATTTCAGTATAATCCTTTAAATAAATTTAGTCCTAAAGCAGCCCAGGATTTCTACTGAACAATCAAGGTACTGTAAAACATCACAATAACAATATTCAATACAACGAAAAAACCTTTATAACAATAAAATTTTGTGGTCCCCCAGAATCTCCAGACTATATAATCTCTCCTCTATATAACAATACATCCCCATAGTATGATAATTTTGTTGGGTCCCTTAAGCACCGTTGTATTGAGGTTTTACAGTATTTCATTTTCAGGGGAAAATAAGGTAAAAGGTGATAGTAAATTTTTTCTTAAAACTTCAGAACAATTAAAACTTCAAGGTTGAAATTCAACCTTGAAAATTATTAATGCTTGACCTGCATTTGTGAATGATTCTTCTTTTTTTTTTAATTAGAAAGTTTTTTTATTTTAATCATTTGAGATCTTTCCAGTTTTGTTAATAAGAATGCAAGGTGTTCATAATGAAAGCCCTATTTTAAAGCTCTCTGCACCCAAAACCACCTATAATTTTTTTTTTTTTAATTTTGTGGATCATTAATAAACAAAGGCACCAGAATTTGTTTCAGCAGAGTTGGAGTAAATGCAGAGGAAAGTTGCTTTAACATATTATTATTATTCGTAAATTTAAACAAGAAATGATGCGCTCAGATAATCATAGACACTTTTTCTGATTATATACTCTAAAATCTTGTTATAATGAACTTCACTTTAATGAATAAAATATTTCTGTTGAATGAAATGCTGTACAAATTCATTTATAATGAAATTAGCTTAATCAAATTTTCCAGAATTATGAATTTTTATCTCAGTCAGTTCAAATTCATTTAGAGATTTTACTGTATAAAAAATGTAGTTCAGATGCTTTATTATTATTATTATTATTATTATTATTATTATTTTGGTCTATTTAAATAGTAGAAATCTAAAACTACCTAACTTGTTCTCTTTTCCAACTTAGACTTAAAACAATAAATGAAAGTTCTGTTGATTGGAATTGTAGACTATTTATATGTAATTTGCAATAATCTGAATTCTAAATAAAAATTATTATACTAGGCAAGTTGAAGTGTTTAGGCTGATTATTTTACCAACTATGCAAAAAATTCCAGAGCTGGGGGTCGAACCCAGGACTGCCGCATAACGTGCGGGTGCTCTACTACTGAGCTACTCTGGGACGATTCCCAGATGAAATTTCTCGCTTTAGAACCGTTGGCATTTATCATCTTCCTCTGCAAACCACAGAGGGAACAGATGAAACAATTAAATCGCGACAACTCCATTACGCCGCAGAAGTTATACATATTTTTTAGAAAGTGATTGCATCAACCTTTCAAGTATACTAGGCAAGTTGGGAGTGTTTAGGCTGATTATATCCAGACCCCCAGCTCTGGAATTTTTCGCATAGTTGGTAAAATAATCAGCCTAAACACTCCAACTTGCCTAGTATACTTGAAAGGTTGATGCAATCACTTTCTAAAAAATATGTAAAAATTATTATTTTTACATTTTTAGTGTGGTATATAAATAATCTTCTTTTTTCCCTCTCCTAGTTAATTTGATAAAATTATGAAATCTTACAGTGTATGTTGCAAAATTAAAAATTATCACTATTTATTTTAAAAATTGATAAATCAGTTGATCAGAATATAATTAATATAATCATATCAAATCAAAATATATAAAAATTTTAAGATTGCTACTCTTATTTATATGTGAATGAGAGCCTGGTAAAGAAACTCCTTGGTAAAAAGACAACCTGTCTATAGTGACCAGTTTTGTTATTCCTGAGGATGTTCACATTTGACAGGTTCCACTTTGTACATATATATGTGTGTGTGTGTGTGTGTGTGTGTGTGCAGTAGCGGATCCAGGGGAGGGGCTAGGGGGCTTCAGCCCCCCCCAAAAGAGATTGCTCAAGGGTAACATTCTGCTTTAATATACACTTTAAATAGCTAAAATGATCATATTTTATTACTTAGCCCCTCCCAAAAGCCTAATACATTGGTTTAGACTAAAATTTTGATTTATAGTATATTTTAATTGGGTGAAATAAGCTTTTTTAAAAATTTAGCCCCTCCCGAAAAAAATTTCTGGATCCGTCACTGTGTGTGTGTGTGTTGCGAGACTGAGGTTTTAGGAAAAGATATGCAAAAGTTCATTCTAGATGAGGTCCATCATTAGAACATTATATGTTGTTAGGTACAAAACGTATGATCAGAGATGATGGGCATCTTGATTACATGCTGCTTTAGTGGAATGTGTGAGAGAGAAAGATCTGCAAAGTTTCAAGGATTCGTATGGCTACTTGGAGAATATCTGCCAGTGGATGAACCTGCCTCCTTTATCTTTAGCTGGTTTAGAATTGTCTAACAATATTCTGATTTGTTAGTACAGCTGAACTTATCTATCTTAAATCTCATGGAAAAGGGGAGAAAATTTGGGAAAAATGGTTTTGAGTTATAGGTTTTTTTTAAGGCAGCCAACTATATTATGATCACAAATTAATTATGCATACATTCACAGTGGCACACCCAGGATTTTAGTTTTGGGGGGGGGGGGGCTGAGCTACAAATACTGCTTATCTCTGTTATAGTGACGACCTCAATTATAATACAATCTATTATAACATCAAAATATACTGTACCACTTGACTGGCCCGTAGAACACAAGCAGTGTAACTCATTATAGAGTCATAAATAATTATCTGATCTTTTCAATGACGTTGTAACGGAGTTTAACAGTGTTTCATAAACTTACTGTAAGCATTTATTTCAAAACATTCTTTTTTTTTTTTTTTTTTTTCTCTTCTAAAAAATACTTTAGAAACTAGCAGTACCCGTGCGAATAATTTGCACTAAATAAGTGTGATATCACTTTGCAAAATTACAAAAATTATTTTATTTATTCTTTATTTCAAAACTTCTTTATAAACAATATTTGAAGTATAGATAAAAGTCTTATATTTCATTGCTCAGGTGTTTCACGACTACGGGCCGACTTACTTGGACGTCTTTCTGTTTGATTTTCCAGTGTTCGCCAACTAGGCATTTTATTTTATCGTTTTTGTAATTATGTAAATAAATCATTCAGTTCACTGTTTATAATGTTCTTCTTTTAGTTGTATTGCATTATGAAGCTCAGATGTCAAATAGCGAAAATATTTTTCTAAAATCTAACTGACTTCAACTTCACTTTAGTACAAAGTACAATATTTTTAACAAGCTGGCCAGATACTTGTGTAACGAAATCAATCGCAAATCGCAACAAACAAAACTCTTGCACCCATCAAGCAAGCAGTTCTACATTCACGAGCAATTTCACTTGCAAAGCGTAACACACGAATCCGGCAATGAAGTCATATTTCATATGTGCGTTGGCCTTGCACTAACTGCGAATTTCACGGGTAAACTAATGCTAAATGTACAAAAACCACTACTTCGTAACTCCTAGAATATCACGTCTTCACGCAAGTTTTTTCACAAATCGCAATACTCAACAGCTATGACGTTTCTCTTCATTATGAAGAAAAACGATTATGGTTGCTAGAAATGGTGCGTTATCGCCGTCATTTGGCATGGGCACCACTTCTTCATTCCACCCATTAATTTACAAAAACAAAAGAAATAACAAAATTTTTAAGTTGTTGATGCCGGTACAGCAAGCAATTCTCTATAAAATGATATAAAATTTATGTGGAGTAATTGTGAGGTTTTTTATAAAAAGGGCAGCAAACATCTTAACCCTAGCGTATTAATATATATGATAATTTGAAGGGGGAAAAAAGAGAGAGAGAGAGAGAGAAAGAAAAAAAAAATTCATTCATTCGTGATAATTTTCATTTCTAACTTTCCACCTTTTGGGGAGGCTTGAGCCCCCGTAGGTACATCTATGCATGCATAACATTTTTAACATTCATATTTACTTTTTGTTATAAAAATAGTCTGAATGACTTTTGATGTTTTCTTGTTTTTGTTAGCTTTCTGAGGCTAAGAAGAGCTGTTAATCTTTCGTGGTCCAACATTTTTCTGAGATTTGTTAAGAGATTTACTGTCTTGTATCCTTCTTTTTGTTTCTTTATCGATGTTTGTCAACAGAAGGTGCCTTGATATGCAACTTCAGTTGATGAAAAGTGGTTTGGGGCCATCTATTTCTGTAATTTACACTATCCAAAATTCGATTTACAAAGGTTGGAAGTTGAAGGAAATTTCTTGGAAATAATCGTTGGAAAATACATTCAAATTAGATTGTAAAAGTTGGGAATTTCAGAAACTTTAGATAAATAGTTTCAACTGCATACAGGGGTGGAGAATTACGGTGAGACATCCTGGAGATTACTGAATCAGAAATTGCAACATAATGCATCAATCCAGTTAGCCATATATCATATGAAAAGAAATATAATTTAAGTTGAATGAACTATTTCAAGGGGCCAAATTGTGGTATTTATGACACATGCACACACATTTATATGCAAAACTTTTTTTTTTTCCCCTTCAATTTATAGATAATGTGATAATGTTGCAGATTTAAAATTGCTTGATATTTGATGATAATTTTTTAAAATATATTTTATAGCATCCTACACCTGCTAATAACTGTGATAATTCAGTACTTAATAATGACTGATCTAGAAAAACTGGTAGGGGCTTTAAGAATTAGCATCATTTATATTATTTCTGGTGTTGGAGGAAACCTAGCAAGTGCGATTTTTGTGCCATATAGAGCTGAGGTAAGATTGTACTTTAAATTTGATTGAATATTTTATTGTATCTTTCTGTTGTAAAAAATTATTTAAGATCTATATTTCACATCACTATTTTAATTGTTTTTCAATAGTATTTGCTTGAATCTATAATATCGTTGCTGGACCAAAAAATATTTAATATTTTCGTTAGAATGACAAGTGATGATAGGGAGAGAATCCAAAAATCTGTTTATTATTTTTAATATTTTTTTCTGCTGCTTAGATTTTTATTGTTATTTCAAAAAATTTTCTATTATAGAAATTTCATGCCCCCCCTCCCCTCCCCTTGTGGGTTAACAAGTATTATAACCAATTTTTAACTGTTGCAGTTTTTAAAAAAATAGTATTATTTTGAATAAAATTGCTGTTGTATTTGATTTTTTTTAATTTAAGTTGACTTATTTTAAAAAGTTGATTCTATAAGAGTGCCAAGGCGGATTCTTTTCAATAGTTTATCTCTTCTCCAGTGGCGTACCCAGGAATTCGTTTTGGGGGGTGCATATCGTCACTACCATGAAATAAGTTATGCAACACTTGGTGAAATCTAAGGAATATGCTATGGGTGCCCATATAGGGGTTCGAGTGCCCCCCCCTCCCCCATCGCAGCCACCGGTATAGTAAACAATTTTATAGTATACTGAAATCTTTCAAATTAATTTAAGTTTTCAAGTGTTTGAAAACTCAAGATGAGTTCCTCAAAATACATGGAAGGCCCAAATTACCCCCCATTAATACATTTCTTGTTTCTCCCTTTCAAACCTGTTCACGAATTAATATAATTTTTATCAAGTTATTAAAGGTTACAAAATTGAAGATCATGGGACAAAGTAGTAACGATAATAAGAACGAAAATTCGTATTTATTAGAACCGTCGGAATCCCACATCGTTGAAAATTCGATAAAAGTCATTTAATTATTGAAAAAAATAGCCACAATTTAAAAAATTGTCAAAAAGTGGTTTTGGAAAAAACACTCAAATACTGGTGTTAAACATTAAAATAAATATAAACTTTGTGAAATATAACACACAAAATGTTACTTATTACGTAAGATTTTATATGTGTTTTTCTCACACATAAAATGCGTGAAATAAAATGCTCACAAAAACACTGCGGGAAAGTTTTTATTTATTTTAGAAGTGGTTATAATAAAACGGGAAATTTTCATACATATTATTTTCTACAAGGTTATATTTATTCTCCCTGTTCAGTTTTGCAAAATATTTAAGGCTTCTTCACTTACAAATATATTTTTTATACATGTATAACAGAGACTGTTTAAGCACATTTTAAATTTACTGCTTAAGTAGTTTTAAAATATTTCATAGTTGAAAACGATCCTTCAGTAGTACATGTTGTCACAGGCAAAGTGACTAAAGTTTTTTAAAATTTATGGATATTCGGGAAAATATCAACGTGCGCATGTTGCATACTTGTAAAGCAGTTAATCTAATCTGTTGTGCCATTCATTTCTTTTCCCATAGCTGCCCTAGTAGCACAACTAGTTCAAAAAACGTTCAAATTATGTTGGAAACACGTTTTTTGGCATTAAAAAACGGGCTTTAAATGTCTTTTGGACTAATTGTGCTACTAGGGCAGGGTTTTCATTGAAGGAAAAAAAAATGGGTGACCTTTCCCGCAAACTGAGTGAGATATTTCACTTAGTGAGTATTTTTCACTTAGATTTGGGTTCGGTATTTATTTCTGTGTTCTGTAAATACCCAAAATTAAGGTATTTATTATTTTTAGTTATTTTTATTGAGTGTAACTGGACCTCCAAGTCTAAATCAAGCGCAGTTACATTGCAATAAAAGTGGCCCAGTTTAAGATACCCCCAGGATCCAGGAACCCCCAAGCCCCTTTTTTTTTCTTTCATAGACTTTATAGTTCTTGAGAATCCACTTTTACACTCTGTGTTCTTCATTATTTTTTTTTTCTTTGAGAAACTGATTTGTAGGGTGCTCGAATTTCTTGCAGTAATCATTTTTTAATGTGAGAAAAAGAAAAAAATGAGAGATTCTCGCACTCTAGCACTGTACTAGGGTGATGCTCTATAAACATTAGCATTCTTAGCATTTCTAATTTGTTTTCATCTGTAGGTATGGGGTTTTCTCCAGCAAAACTAAAATATTTGTCTCAAAATTTCTTTGTGTTTTCTGAATCTTTCTTTAAGATGTAAAATTACAGCATTCAAAAATTTATTACTGGTACTTGAAATTGTTATTTATTATTTACATGTCTGTTTCAAATTGATGTTTGGAAATTTTTTTCACCAGATTTAAAAAAACTTAAAAGCGACAACTGATTCCTTTTACTCATTCTCGGATTAAAAAATTAAGGAAAAGATTGAAACGAATTTAAAGTTATAAAATTGTGAACTTAGCATTTCGAGCACAAGAAAATGGATTTGAATGAGATTTCCTCACTGCTCTCCATTTATGCACACGAAATCAGAGATTATCGCTAGCTGTTCGGAAAGGTGGACATCTTCCATAGAAATAATATAATATTCCATAGATATTCTATAGGGATGCACCCTCCCCTTCTCTCTCCTCCTGCAAACTCTGACCATGGGCCTCATAGACACAAAGGTACGTTTTTAGAGTCATCAAAGACTTTCTATTATTTTTTCAAGAACTCACTTAGCTGAAATCATGTTTTCCTTTCACGATAGAAAAATTTATTTTGGAAAAAAATCGTTTTTTTTCCCCAGCCTGAAATATTTCAATTTAGAGAAATCTTGGGGGGTGCATAATGTCCCTTTCCACCCCCTCTGGGTACGCCACTGCTCCTCTCAAGCAATGTAATAAATACAAATAATGACAGTTATGGAACAATGACAAAATAAATAATATATATATATATATATGCAATACACTTTGTTAAATTAAATGTGTTACATTTTATACAGTTATAATCAGCATAAGTTTATAACTTGTTGCAGAGACATTCTATATTATTTTTTTAAGTCCTTGTTATTATTAGCTTATTTTAAACTATTACCACAAAAGCTGTGAAACAGGTTTTGTTTATTTAGCTACTTACAGTGTAGTTATTTAGCTACTGTAGTTATTTAGCTACTTACAGTGTTAAACTGCTTATTGATAAACCGCCACCCTCTTTGTTTGCCATTTCAGGAAGAAAATGGATTTGTTACAGTACATTCCTATGTAAAATTCCTCGTTTTTCTTAAAAGTATATAAATTCATAGCATTAGCTTCCCTTTTTAAATGGCCACCCTTGTTTACCGGCAAAAAATACATGGAACCAAAGATGGCGGTTTAATGAGGGTTGACTGTATCTCAAATTAGCCTGCCTTTTTCCCTACCATACCCAAAGAAAAAAGGCGTGCAAAAGACACACACACACAGATATTTGCATTCCGGAGAAAAAATTAGCACTACAACACTTGGTTTATATAACTTATAAGTTTATTTTATTAATTATGAATGAAAAATTAACTAATCAATAATTAATTAATCTTCTTCATTAATTCCATTAATCATGTTATTTCATAATTCATCTCAGAGTTTGGGGCTTAGCACCTCTCTTTGGGTTCAGAGAATGTTTGCCCCATATAAAAATCAGCTGCTTATTAAAATCAATTTAGTTGGGAACAAATGTGGTTTTATTAAGCGGCGGGTACAGTATTTCCTTTTTGAAGATACAGTGTATAAATCCTGTACTGCTGTTATTTGAATTTTGAAAAAGCTGTGTTTATTTACTGACTAATGTAATTTGTTTTCAGGTGGGGCCGGCTGGTTCACAGTTTGGTCTTTTGGCTTGCCTCTTTGTAGAAGTTATTCACTGTTGGAAGATGTTAAAACATCCTGGAATGGCTCTTCTACGATTGGGTGGTGTAGCTCTAGTTCTTTTCCTTGTGGGCCTTTTACCGTGGGTTGATAATTATGCTCATATATTTGGATTCGCATTTGGTTTCCTTTTATCTTATGCTTTGTTACCTTTTGTATCATTTGGGACCTATGACAAAGCAACTAAAGTTATATTAATATGGGTGTGTCTATTTATTGTTGTTGTCCTTTGTGTTGGTCTACTAATTTTATTTTATGTACATCCTATTTATGAGTGTTCATTCTGTAAATATCTCAACTGTATTCCATTGACTGTGGACTTCTGTGAAAACCAAGATATTGTTTTCAAAAGACCTGAGTACTGACATCGGTGTTTTCTGGTGGCAATGTGTCTGAAGTATTGTTTTACTAGTCATTTAAAAGTAAATTATGACACTGAAGCAAGGTGTGCAATGCTGTTTTTTAAAATATATTTAAAGAACCAGTTGAAGTGCTTTCATGTTTTGTAATTACACAAAACTTGTAAATGAGAACTTGTCAGCTGCAAGCCTACTTCAACGGACAAGCATTTTTACTGCTGTGATGTAACCTTCATGAGGTGTTTAAAAGACAATTTTGTCAATTTATACTTAATTTTCGAGAATCACAATTGTAATATTTTATTAAAAATCTAGTAAAACCTGTTGACTATGTGTCTTTTCTCATTAATATATGTACACTTTTAAATTTAGCATGTCGATTGTCAGGAATGGGTAATAAGAAAGGATAATGCTAAGAAAATTTTTATAAAAATATCGATTTAAAAGATGAGATGGGCTAGGTTTCAGACTGCAATTTTTCACATGTCATGCACCTAGAAATAAGTGTCTAAGTCTGATATCACATTCATAGAGGAGTAATAGGTGGAGGGAGCCTCCTATTGTATTTTTCCTAAAAAGTTGAAGCTAAGATCACAGCGATGAAGAAGATTAAATGCATTTGAAAAATCAAGTATTTTATTTTTCTAGAGAGCGAACAAGAGATGGACAAAATAATTTTTTGTAGCACTATTTTATTCTCTCTCTCCCTCTTCTTATTCTGGAATTATTTAGTCTCTAATTTTGTTTTCAGTTTGAAAATATAGTTGTTAGGACTTTATATATATATATATATATATATATATATATATATTCAATTTCTACTATTAATTCACACTCTCCCTATATATATCTTAAACAAATTTTCATTCATTAATAAAATATTTTTTTATTCATCCACTCAAGTTCAGATACATTTTTTAAAACTTGTAGTGGATGACACGATGTTAAATTATCCAGTTGATTGGGACCAAAACTGTATTATCTACAGGATCCAAAAGATTCTTAATACATTACGCTCTATGAGCTGAAATTCACCACTTTATTGTGGTGGAAGGTAAAAATCTGCCAGGAACCCCTTCCTTTTTAGAAAGCCTTTCATAAACCCTCTCAGCTTCACTAAAGCGATTATTGTTCATTGAATAATTCGTTTTGAAATTTAAGATAGAGGTGTTAATATTCCTGTGAAAAACTATTAGATTCCTTTAAAAAATTAATAAAACAAAATTATTGCAAAAATGTAAGGTTAGTCTTCCTACCTAGAAAAGTCCAAAAGCCCTAACTGGTTATGCCAATGAGCATACTCATACATGAATTCCGTTTGAATACTCATTGACATAGGGTATTTTCAAGGGGGGTTGATTAAAATATAGGGGTACATGCTCCATTATGTCTAGAGCCCCCTCCACTAGATAGTTCAAAATCCCCATTGTATTACACCAGTATGCATTTGAGTTCTGCATGGGCCGAAAATTTCAAGCCTGTCCCATAACCAAAGTAAAAAATTTAGGAATGGCCCATTCAGAAATCACAATATAAAACCTGTTCCCTAGCCAAACTAAACAACCTATTATAAGCCGCCCCACCTCGATGACATCACAGCCGCCGTTCGTAGTGATGTCACAATTCGTAGCCGTGGCCGCTGCCAACATCGTCTCGAAAAGACAGGGCCCCTGACTGAATACTGACATCACGAAGTGTAGGTCGAAAGATCCTAGGAGCGAGCTAGCTTTCACGACGATTTATACAGAGAAACCAATTGTGGAAAACAATGAAATTATGCTGAATATTTAAAAGTGTTCAGGGATCTTAAGTACTCATAATAATCGTAGCAATTATAGATCTTAAATAATCATAATAAAAGTATGTAGCACAAGTAATCGAAATGGTATATTTCATATGGTATATTTAATGCCTTAGATTGAAATGTTTTGGGAGTCTGCAAAAAATGTAGTTAAAATAATTAATTATTCAAAAGTCAGTTTTGGGATTTTTATCTAAGCGTTTTATAAACAAATATATTGACCTCATTTAACTACGGGGAAAAAAAATCATATCACGTGTGTGTTGTGTGTTTCAAGACATTCAAGTTGTTCATAAAATAAATATTAAGTTACATTTTTTGGCTGTGAAAAATGAAAAAATCATGTATTCATTACAAAGAAAAATAATCACAGTGTTGGATAATAAAAATTAAAAGGATTTTTAGTTACTTTGAATGGTAAAAATTTTTTCTAGATCTCTATCAATCAGAAATAACAATTATGCAAATTGTTAAAAAAGGAACAAGCGACAGTATTCATAGTTAATATAGAGAAATATAATCTATAAACTAGAGAGTTATCTTTGGCTAAGAAAAGTAAAATAAGATCAGATTTAGTAGTAAAAGTTTAAAGATTTATTACTGTTATTAAAAGACATTTTAAAAATAAATCAATTTAGAGGAAAATAAATAGGTTAGAATGTTGAATCCTTAAAAATATAGTTGTATAGTATATATAGATACATAAAAACACAGACTCATATGATTGATAGTTCCATAATCGTGAGCAATAAATTAAAGGATATTTAATATTCTTTGTATTACGATAATTTTAGAATTGTAAAAATTTCTGCTTCTATTAAAATATATGAAGTATAACGTAATATGTATTATAAAGATATTATAATACACGAAGAACACAAAATTTCAGTAAAATAACTTTTAATGGAACGCTTTCATAGGGGATATGTTGTATACACAGATAGAACATTTGATGACCTAATAAGTTGTCAGATAAAATTAAATTTCTCTTTTATATAAATGAACTTGGCTTGTGAGAATTAAATATGATTAAAACAAAGTTTGTTTTATAATTAAAAGGTCAATATAAAAATGTTTCATTATTATTTTCAATTTTAAAAATAATAAGAAATTGAAAGAGGGGAAGAAGAATCAAAATTACAACTTATTCAATTGAAAAAGTGCATCTAAGAGAGAAAAATTAAAAGCAAATTATTAAGCTTTACATTTATTATCAACAGTTAAAAAAAAAAAAAAATCAGTGGCGCACTCAGGATTTTAGTTTGGAGGGGGCGGGGGCTGGAGCTACAAATACTTTTTAGAAAACTACTTTATAGAAAAACAGTACTCTGAACTCGATTATAGTTATAACTCTCTTATAAAGTCCAAATATTCTGTATCAATTGCTTATACAGCACAAGCCCAGACATAAATATTTATCTGATCTTTTCAGTGGCATTATAATCCAAAAATTACTCTATTTCATACACTAACTAATTATGTGTATGGAAAAGTATTTATTTAAAAATCAACATCCTTTTTTCAAATATTTTAGAAATAATTTGAAGACAATTTTTAAAAAATAAAATATTCCTCCGTGGGTGGGCCTATGATTATCATGTTACTTTTTTTTCAGAGTAATACCCAATAACAATTACAATGTAAATAAAATAAAATTATTTGAATTTTTATAAATATTTCAAATTAGAGTAGTAATTAATTTAAACTAAGTAATAATTTAATTTTTGTATGCATCCTTTATAAATATATATTACAAGTTTAACAAAATATAATTATTTATACCAATTAATAGTTTTAAAAAGAAATTGCATGTGTGATACATTCAAGTCTAAGGCAACTAAATGGAATCTTTTAATCTTTAGTCAAGCTCTCCAGAAACAGACAGCAATTTAAATTAATAAATCCAAAGAAATTGCAGTCAAAGTATTTGTAATATTATTGCACTCAAATGCTGTTAGGAAACAATTTGTACTATGTTATGTATTACTAAAATCTTTCAAATGATATCTCTATGATCTTTTGGAATGTGGAATTCGAACAAAAATGAACTAAAGCATTTTTAAAGAATATAACAAATCTTCGATAGGGATAAATGATAAAAGTTAATATTTTCATAATACATTATTCATTCTATTTATTTCTTCTTTTTAAGTAAAGCTTACATAAATAACTCATTACTTTCTTTAATGAAACTTGGAATTGAATATTCTAGTTACAATAAGCAACCTTTTTAAATTATAGTAAGTTCATATAGATTATATTCTATACCATACCTTCCAACATCTAGTGAAGAAAATCCAGTAGATTTATGGGGTCTAATTCAAAGTCATAATTACTTATCTAAGTCACAAAGCACTCTTCGAAATTTTTTCACATCTTAAATTTCGCCATCTATTCTATTTATCATTTTTAAAAAATATAATTCGGCATGACACGACATAGTTATGGTTTTTAAAATGAGAACTTTGCTTTCTATGACAATTTATGTTTGAAATTTCAATTGCACATAAGGTCGTGATATTAAAAATAGAATTTGTTAAAGAGCTCAGAAATAGAATTCTTTTAACATAAAAGGAATAAAACTTCAATGTTTCTTTACGTTCACAAGTTTTTTCTTAAATATTCGAAATTTTACAAAATATCTGCTTTTTAGAGTAAAAAAAAGTAAAATTTTTTGGGACTTTGAACTCTCTTTCACAAAATGTTACAATTAAACGATTTTTGTAATCTAATTCTGAAATTTTCAAGAATGCTTCACAAATGAGTAATCAACATAAGCACAAATCTTTATTATTGGAACAAAATACACCATGGTATATTGATCCATATTAAATAAATAGACCCTAAGAGCAGTAATGTTTTAGAACTGGTGGGGAAATAAATGTGTGGATTATTAAAACTTCAGAATGTTAAAAAACCAGTAGATTTTAATGTAAAATCAGGAGACCAGGAGAAACCATCAAAATCCAGTAGTCTCCTGAAAAATCCAGTAGAGTTGGCAGGTATGTCTATACATATGAAAGCAATATATATTAGTTCACATTAATATAAACAAGACATTTTCTTAGACTTACTAGATTTTTCCTTCTGATTTCTTTGAGATATTCCCCGGACTAAATGATAGACCCTCCGCGAATTTTCTCACAAGATCGATTCTTGTGTGAATGGACACTGCTGGACATTATAAATGAATCCCAAATATTTCCTTAAAACGAACAACTTCTATGAATTTTGTTTCAAGCACACTTATAGTTTTCTTCTTGCATATTTTATGAAAGAATGTGCTTAATTAAGAAAATTTTGAAAGCATAGAACTGGATGGTGACAAAGCACACTTTTCAAAAGTCCTGCGTTACTGTGGCGTGGGTGACGGAGAAAAGTCGGGGGAAGATGAACTACCCTCGTGATGTCAAAGAGGAATTTTTATGATGGGTAGGAGGCCTGTCCTTCATAGATGGTGTTGCAGCTGCCAGGAACATGGTTTTCTCCTCCTCCATTCAAAGAATCGGGGTAGGAGGGGGGCATACAATCAGGATTTTATACGTATATATACAGGGTGCCCAGTGCTAACGGTGCCCAATGGCTATTTTCTAAACCATTAGTCAGAGACACATAATTCCAATTGCAAAAATGCTTTAAATTAAATAATCTATATGTCAAAGTCAATTCTTATAAAAATTATGAAATTTAAATTTTCATACAGTCCTATCAGTTGTATTTAGAAACATTTTCTTGGTACAATTTCATGCACAATAAAAAAATTCGTCCTTCTACAGCCAAAATTCACCCCTTTTTGAAGCATACATTTGACTAAAGTCACTTTTTCACATTTAAAAATGCCCTCGTATGATAAACTGTTAGGGGACCATATAAATATTGAAATTTTAAATTATAGGTTTGGTTTAATTTTCTGGCATAAAGTGGAGAAAGAAACAAAACTAATTTTAGAATACTGATCTTTAAGTAGAGGTTTATAGTTAGGCTCTGTAAAAATCTATCCGGGGTCATACTTACCACTAAATAGTATATGTGTATCACCAAGTATGCTATACAAAGTACAGGAAGAGTTTTCTACATGGGTGCATATTTGCACTGCAGTCGAAGGAAGCTACTTTGAGCAAACGTTACACTAACAAGATTTGTCATGTTATTTTACATATTTATTATTGTAATGTTATTTTCTAAAATTCATACATTTTCTGAATTTCATATACATGAAATTCATACTCGTATTTTAAAATATTTCATTTTCTAATTCACAGTTTAATGAAGCGTTTTATTCCCCCCCCTTTTTTTAAATTTATTTAACCCCAGTTCACATTTAAAAAAAAACTCTTTGTAAAATTCTATTTTCAGTATAAGCTATATTTTTATGTTAATTTATTGGATAGACATAGTTAATAGTTATTCTTTATTGCAATGTACATTCATAAAATAGTTTATGAAATTTCTATTAACTATCACAAAGATCAAATCTATGTACATTAGTTTTTCTCATTCATTTTGTATACAACCCCTATTTCGAAACTCAAAATGTGCTCTAACTTAAAGCAACTGTGTGAACTTTGGTCGTTCTACGCATGTATCTTTTGTGCATGGAATTGTTTTTTTAAATTTTTTAAAAAATATAACTGATAGGACCAGGGGACTGTATAAAAATTTAAATTTCGTAATATTTTAAGGAATTGATTTTGATTGTTTGATTTAATAGATTATACAATTTAAAGCACTTTTGCAACTGGAAATACAGTCGAACTCGGTTAAGACGAGAGGGTAAAAAATGTGAAATTGCTCGTATTAGCCGTTACTCGTAAAATCCGTGAAACAATTTTTTTATTTAAATACACATGTATAATGAAACTAACTACTAGAATTTTCTTAACATAGAAATAACTTCATGATGCTTAATAAACACAGAATTTTCGGTCTTACCTGTTTATTTTTCTTACAATTTACAGGAAGAGAGACAGTATACACCTACATTTAATCTGTAATTACATTTCAACAGTTATTAAAGGAATCGGTCAGTTTTGTTTGGTTGGTTGGCACATTCGTTTGTGTATCTCTTATATCTCTACGTAAAATGCCTAGAGCTACCTGCAAGCTTTCGTTATTTGGTCGGCTCTCATAAAAACGCATCAAAGTGTCTAAGGCATTTTTAGCTTCAACACAAGTTACAGGTGTTGATGTTTCTGCCGTATTTTCGCATCACTGTCATCGTTATGTGGTTGCTCCATGATATCTTGTAAAATATCGTCATCTGTTAAAAGTCCGGTTGTTTCTACTTCATTGTCCACAATCTCGAAATCATCTAAAGGACAATCTTGATAGGAATTAAGATCTCTTTTCCTTAGCCATTCCGATAACGGTATTACGTCGTCTTCATCCTCACAATTGGAAATGTTGTTTTCATCCGTACACTTCTTTGTAAGCCCTGCTTTTTCAAAACACTTCTGGATGTTTAAATTTGTCACACTTTTCCACACGTCGTCCAAGAGATAAATGGATTCCAAGAGATTTACTTTTGGTTCTAACTTTTTTTCCATTTTTCCAATCAGTTCTAAAGTTAGAAAACGCCTGTAGAAACACTTAAAACTTCTGATTACCCCTTGGTCCATTGGCTGCAAAACGGAAGTTGCGTTCAGAAGGAGAAAAAAAGCTTAATGTTTTTCAGATTTGGAACAATAGGATGAGCGGGACAATTATCGACTAACAAAAGAACCTTTCTATGTTTTCTTTGTAAATCCAGATCCCATTTTTGGAGCTCATTCTAAAAAATTTGTGAAGTCATCCAAGCTTTACGATTTGCTGTGTAAGATACAGGGATATTATTTGCTTTTTTAAAACACCTGGGTTTAAGTGCTTTTCCAATAACTAATAATTTCCGTTTTTCTGTTCCTGACATATTCGCGCACACTAAGACAGTTATCCGTTCTTTGGACAGCTTTCCGCCAGCGCATTTTTCTTTGAATTTAAAAGTTTTGTCAGGTGTTAACTTGTAAAAAATCCCTGCTTCATTTGCATTGAAAATGTCATCATCTTCATATTCAGACAGTAAGGTTGGCCACACATTTTTAACCCAGTCATTTATACTTTCCATGTCTACAGACGATTTTTCTCCTGACATTTGAGCATAAACAATGTTGTGTCTGTTTTTGAAGCGATCCAGCCATCCATTGTTGCAGGCGAAATCACTGTAGCCCAATTTCTCTGCAAATTTTTCAGCTTGAACTTTTAAGATCGGCCCATTTATTGGAAAACCAGATTCCCGCTGACTTTATACCAACACAACAATGCTTGTCAACGTCTTCTTTTTCACATTTTTTAAATTTTTTAGCATTCACAAGATTTTTTTCAAAAGCAGATAGAATCGCTTCTCTATTTTTCCAAATCGTCGATACTGTAGATGAGGACAGTCCATATTTTTTGCATACTACAGAATTTTTCTCTGCACGCTGCAACTCTTTAACAATAGCAACCTTTTCACTAACTGATAATGCTTTTCTTTTTGTAGTACTTGCCATTAAAAATCTGAAAATGCGCAGCTCCAAAAGATCTAAAGAACACACTCAAAAAGCTATGAAACTCGCTTACAGAGCTAGCAATCGTGAATGTGCAAGCTCTCCCACACGTGTTCCAAGAAGATGGGTTTCAAGTGGACCAGTGGAATACCGGAAACTACTTCCTCCCCCTCCAAGGGAGGGGCTCCGCAGATGAGCTCTTATCAATGTCATAGCAATTTACTAGTCCGGCAGCTTCGAACTATTCCAGAAATGGAAGCATTTTTGCTTTTTTTCTTCCTTTTGCGTCCTATTGCTCGTATTAGCCGAGATTCTACTTTTGTGCCTTAAAAGGGGTGAAATTCTTAATGTTGTTAAATAGCGAACCAAACATGTCATGCAGATTGCTCGTTTTAGCTGTGCTCGTATTAAGGAAGTTAGACTGTATGTGTCTCTGACATCTGACTAAAGGCGCGTTTCCACTTGTGTCGTTAATGCCCCGAAAGTCGTAACGCTAAAGTAGAATTCCGTTTCCACTAGCTTCAGTTAACTCCTTTAAGAACCGTACGTTCCTCCAATGGCTATTAGCGATTTCGCGCATGCGTGTTTAAACTTTTATCTGTTTCCCGTTTTTCTTTTAAATATATCCCCATTCGTTATTTTTAAATACAGAAGAATTTCTTAAATTTGGAATTCCAATTTACAAAATTAGACCTTAAAATAACAATAAATCAGTATTCGAAAGAAAATGTTTTAGATTTTATTAAAAATGTTTAAAAGAATAGCATTTTCTAATGAGCAATTTCTCAGTAAATGTATTTTATTTTTAATACATTTTTCTATTTAAAAAAAAATTGTCTTCTTTTTAAAACTTTACCTGATTACAACGATTTTTTTTAATAATACTGCAGGATTTTTTATAATCTGGAAATTTGTGTTATGCAGAATCGGTAAGTCCCGTCGATTTTGAATTTGAAAAATTCTACTGCATTTATTTAAGGAACTTTTTTAGTTAGCACATATTATACTAATTTTAGGGGGCTTAAAAAAAAAAAACCTGGGTGTCAGTATTTTAAAGCCTCTAATTTATGGGAATCATTAAGTTAATTGAGCTGTTTTGATAGATTTAAAAGGTAGCCACATTTTCGATAAATTTAAGTACTGCATGCTGTCTTTCACCAAATAAGTAATTAACAGAATATTGATATCTGCTTTTCGTGTGTTTTGTAAATTTAAGAAGTACATTATGTTATTAATTTAATTTCAGTTATCTCTAACATACACTAAAAGCATATAACTATTTCTGAAAAGGTTGTATTGTATTTTGTTATGATAAACCTACACGAGGAGTATTTCGTATTGCCTATCGAAAGGGGGAGTGCCTTGTGCGGTGACTTTCTTAGTGCTTCTGAAGCGTATTTACGTTACATCGTGAGAAAAACCGTCCAAAACTCCGAATTTTTAGATAATCAGCCTTCCGGTAGATCAGAACCCAGGACTTCAGTTATCTACCATCTGCAGTATTTATCAACTCGGCTCGGGTGGGCACAACTTCTTGTTTTAGATGCCATCTCCGGCCTTTAAATGTCTAATACAAAAGATAGTGCACGAATAAATTTAGATTTTTTAATCAAATTTCTATTTGAAAAGTATTGAACAAAATTTTTAATCTGGTATTTAAAGAAATACAAAATAAAAATGAGAAAACCTATGATTTGGAAAAAATATTGGTCTTAAAATTAAAATTCAATAATTACAATAAATTTTATTTATACATGAAGAGTAAAAGAATTATCATTAAAACCAGTTAGTATGTAAAACTACTATTTTTTTTTCCTTTGAATACTAAGTAATAACTATTATTAATTAATTATGTGAGCTTTCTGAAGAGAAAAAAAAAATTATTGAAATATTAATTACATATATATTGAATTTTTCAAATGCAGTCAATAATATTAGAAGACTTAATTTTAATTAGAAATAGATGTCAAAATGCTAGAGATCATCAGAATATCACATGAAATACTTTTAAAAAAAAGTTAGGAAGGAGCTTTACAAAAAATACTGAAATTAACTATTTTTTAAGTCAAAGTCATAACTATTTTTAATTATTAATTATCGCAAAATATACTATCGAAAAAATTAGTAAAGTATATAATAATGTGTTATTTTCTTTTTAAACTGAAATAAAACAAAAACGATAGGAAAAGCCCAAAAGAGCGGTAGCTAGAATCGAACCCAGGACTCCTGGACAAGAGTCAAGAGCGATACCTCCTAACCACGCTGGGTACAACCTGTCTTATGTTATTAGTTAAGCTCTACAAATCTTGTCACATATCTCCGTGACACTGAGAGCCAAAAGCAAAAAGAAATAGAAATACTATTAAAAGAGTGACTGATTAAAACATAAGGGATAAAATTACTCAAAGGGAAGGATGGCAGAATTATTTATTATGTGTGCATGAAATCATGGAGAGAGAAATTGAGCGCAAATCTTTTTTTTTTTCCTTAGATTTTTTAGGTCAATTGATTGCATGAATTTTGTCCAGAGAAAAATTATAACAATTTGGAATACTGTGCTGAAAATTGATGATTAATTGAACCAAAAAAAATAAGAGCCTACTTATCCTTAAAAAATATGTAACTCTCGTACTCTGACTTTCGCGACCGCACCATATTGGAATCCTTTCCTTGAGAGAGCGTGGAACCAGCCAATGGGGACGAGAGGCTGGGCAGGCCGGATTAAAGTGCTCTCTGGCGATTTGGCGTGCATCCTTTGACAAGAGTCGTTTCTCCCGCTGTTATACACTCCACGCTAGGGGTTGCCGCCCGCACCGCAAGTTGATCCGCGAAAAACAGCAATATTTTTTTTTTTTTTATTTGTTGATTAATTGTTCTAAATATATATTTTAATGCATTTAAAATTGCAGTCTAAAATTACAATTTTAGATTTGAAGGTAATATGTTACGGAAATAAAAAAGAAACAGTGGACAGTTAAAAAGCATCATTTGAAATGAATTGATGAAATATAATTGATGCAGATCCCATATATTGCATTATAATTTTTTTTGTCTTAATTATCTGTTCTTTTAAAATTCATTCGTTCTTATTTCCCCCTTACTTTGGCTTTTAAAATTGCTATATTTTGTATGTTTCTTTTTAAACAAACAAAATCCTAAATTATCCTATACAGTATCTTAATGTTAGCAATTCTGAGGTCGTTCTATTCTAATCGAAAATTCCCACAGCTCGGTTTAGAAGATGGAGAACCGATATTTTAAACACACTTTTCTAATGAATATTTTTTGCTTGTAATTTTTTTAAAAGCACACTTCATGTAATACACAAATGAAAAAAGAGATCTAGTTTACATGCAAATGAACTTTACATGTCATGACCTGCAGGCTCTCTACTTTACAATGTTTAAATTAGGATAGTTAGGATGTTTAAATTGACTAGTCCCCTTATGCGTCCAGCGTTGCTTCCTAACTTTAGTCTTTCAATGCTAAAATGCGGAAGCAATGCAATTATTTGAAATGAAAAATTGATGAAACATAACTGATGCAGATCCCATAAATTGCATCAATCCATAATCACCCCACAGGCCTCAGCGTAAGGCAACGTTGAGCGCTCTATTTATAAATCGAAAAGAGCAGAAAAACTATTTCGTTTGCATAGATCAGCCTTTCTTAAAATGTGTTCCAATTTTAAAGTTTAATATCTCTTAAAAATCACTTATCAACACCAGTCAAAACATTGTCATAGCTGCGAGATAAAATTTCATGCGGGCGGCAACCCCTAGCGTGCAGTGTGTAACAGCGGGAGAAACGACTCTTGCCAAAGGATGCACGCCAGAGAGCACTTTAATCCGGCCTTCCCAGCCTCTCGTCCAATGGGGTGACGAGATTCTTACGACTTTAGAGGTTGGAAATGAAACGTTTTTATTCCCGTAAAAACCGTCGGTAGCGGAGAAAACGACAGCTTGGGGTCGAGTTTTTAGTGGTGGTAAACGATTTAGGGAAAATTACGACCTAGTCGAAACGCGCCTTTATGGTTTAGGAAACAGCCATTGGGCACCGTTAACAATGGTCACCCTGTATAATGTAATAATATAAAACAGTGATTAATTTATACAATAATAGAAAATTTGTATCAGTTTAAACTAGACTTGATTAGAGGCGAGAAATTATGCTGTACAGCATGAACTACTAAGACTGCTCACGTGTATACTGGGACCACTGGATTAGAAGAAAAATCATTGACCACTTGACTAGAAGATTGGCTAATACATAGAGTTGTATAACAACAATGATTATTGCGGTTTTAAATGCACTGTAAACATACATATATTTTTAACAATTTCTTTTGGGGAAGAAGTACACTTAATCAAATCTTTTAGTGTTTCAGACACGTAGCCAGAAAAAAAAAAAATTGGGGGGTGGGAGGGGTCAAAAGTGGAACAAGGCAGAATTTCCCAGGCTTGATTATTATCAGTTAACAAAAATCAAAATTTCTGTGAGGATGGCTGATCACCCCCATTTACAAAATTTTCACAAAATCTCAAAAACTGACATATTTAAAATAATTCTATTTTTGTTAGCACATTGCTTATTATTACATATACATACTTGCCAACTTTTTAAAATCTCAAGGTGTAAAATAATGCGTGAATGACATTTTAGAGCACAAACAGCATTTTTAATGATTTTCAAATATAATACATAATATTAAATAATAACATGAGAACTTTTTAAGTCTTACTAATTTTCATATTTTATAAAATTATATTTACACAGCCAATATACATATATATATTTGCATTTAGAATAATTTCTGGAATTAAGCTTAAAATATATGTTGTCCAGTGCTAATGGTGATTTCCCAAACAGTTATCGATGCTTATTTAAGGCAGTTATAGTTCCAATTGCAAAAATGCTTTAAGTTGTATAATCTATTATATCAGCAACAGTTGAAGTCAATGAATCAATTCCTATAAAAATTACGAAATTTAAATTTTTATAGGGTCCCCCGGTCCTATCCGTTAGAAAATTTTTCCTTACACGATTTCGCACACAACTAAAAAAAAAATTCGTCCTCCGACCAAAATTCACCAAGTCACATCTGCTTAAAGTTAGAGCACTTTTCGAGATGCGAAATGGGGGCTGTATACAAAATGAAGTTAAGAAAAATTAATGTACATGGTTGATAAAGTGCAATTTGTGAAAGGCAAAAAAAAGGCACCAAAAGGGTTAAACTTTTAATTTTGTACACTGCGTAATGTCTGCCTAGGCACTAAATTCCTAAATTTTGAAAGAGAAGGATAACTTATTTTACTTACACTCACCTGGTAAAGTATATGACTCTGAACGTATTAATATTTCTAGCTGAAAAGGAAAATTGACCTAAAATTGACTAACTCAGAAAAAATACCTCAAATTCTGAATTTTGCTTTTATTGACAATTATAAAATGACAAAAACATCATCTTGACTATATATGTATGACATTTTAAGTATGAGATCCCTACTCAGATCCTCAAAATTTTGAAACAAACATTTTCCTTAATTTAAGTTTTTTGATTCCAATTAAACACATATATGAAAATTAATAACGACATATAACATTTAACACTCAAGTAGAAACCTGAATATATATTTGAAAAACAATAATACCAATCAAATTTTTAAACTCGAGTCAAAACCTAAACACATATGAAATCGTATGATGACACTCAAAATTCAAACTGAACTTTAAACACATATATGATGAATTATAAAACTAATTAACCCATTTGTGCCTGGATATTTTTGCGACTTTCTTCGATTTTTACTGATTTCAGAAATAATAGATAAATTTCTGATGCTAACTTCTTGAACAAGGGATGATTTCTTTTAAAATCATTATGCATAAAAATCGAAATATCAACATCCTACTTGGTCATGTTAAAATATTTTGTAGAGTTGAGGTTCAACGCTCATTAATAAAGGCTAGGAAAAATAAATAACGTTTTCGACTAATAGCGAAAATGCCGTCCCAAAAAAAGGACACTAGGCATAAATGGGTTAATGTTCAATAACTCAAATTAAAATCTAAACATATCTGACATACAACAACACTAAATAATACTTAAATTCAAATTCAATTCTGACACCTGAGCAATAACATAGAAATTTAAAACCCCAGAATCAAATACACTTTCAAGCAAGAAAAGTTATAATACCCCAGCACTTATTTGAATGTTGTGAGAATTGAAAATCATTAAAATTGTCCTAAACTGAAACATAGTGAAAATCTAGTTAAGCTGAATCTTAAAAGTTTAATAATTAATGGATTACAAATGAGATTCAATTATCACACATTGAGATAACATGCCAATTAAAAAAATTCATTTTAAACTGCCCAAAATGCCGATTATTAAAATTAAACTTTAGTTGACTAAAAATGAAAAACTTTAATGGGCATATTATCGACACACATATCAAACTGATATCATTTCTAAAAAATTGAAAATTTTGCCAGCATACTTCAATTAGAAAACTCTGAAGCGTTAAACAGTAGCATATTATTTTTTGTAAAAGTATGAAATATGAAATTACTCACAGTTATGAAATTTAACAAAATTGAAAAAACTTTTCCTTAAATTCATATTTACCACGGTTAACCATTCTCTCATGACAGTCCTTACTGCAGCTTCAGCGCAAAGTTATTTAATGTTTGGCAGTTCTCTAAATCATTCATAAAGTTCGCATGTCCAAACATTTCTTGCACACATATATTTTTTAGATGATCTCGAAGACTTCACAATTGGAAATAGCTAGTTTAGTTGGTTCACTATGTGGCAGATGTCATTCGAAGAAAATGACCGCCCTCCAATTCTCTGATCATACAAAAGCCTTGTGGGTAAAACGAGTCAGAAATGTTGCAAAGATTTACTTGTCCACTTTCACAAAAATTTTAAAAGGATCCTGGAGCTGATTTTTTTTTTTTTTAACGTTTTTTTGTACTAATGGTTTTCGTAGAATTCACGTTCTGCATCACAGGATGAAGTTGATTCACAACAGAAAACACGCTTGAATCAAATTCCAATTTTGTACAAAAACACGCTGATCAGCATGTTGATGAATAAATTGTGAAAGAATTTTTTCCGGGATATCACTAACAAAAAGGAAAGAATTCGTCGACCTTCTTTAAAAACTTACAGCTCGGGGCATCCTCAAACTGCAAAATGGCGCGGACGCCAGTGGCGGATCCAGGGGGGGGGGGGCTCGAGCTCCCCCCCCCCCCCCCCAGAGCTAGAAATACACTATGGATTAGGGAAGTTTTTAAAAAAATTGTAAATTTTCACATGAACTGAAATTTAAAAAAGTAGCACTGTATATACAGTTGACTCTCTATTTAACGACGATCTCTTTCTAAAGACGATATTTCAAAGTCCCAGAAACTCCAACGTAAAAAATTTCTATTCAAAGACGAGGTCGTTTCTGTTTAACAACGATTTTTCTTTTCATCTTATGCTCCAGGAACAAGGGAAAATTTTTTTAAGAGTGGGGAAAAAAGTGTCGGGGAATGTCAAAAGTGCAATCTGCAAGACAATCTCAACTTCCTGAGTGTATTCTCAAAAGTATTTTAGAAGCAAAGATAAAATTCTTGAAGCAGCTCAAAAATTTAGTTCGGGATCCAAATCCAAACGGCCGAAAAGTCAATGTGTCCGATTGGAAGAACTTGCCAAGGCACTTCTGCATGCAAATGGTTGCATGAAGCAAGAGCATCCAACATTCTAATTTCTGGGCCCCACCATGGCCGAGTGGATAAGACATCCGACATGATAGATGGTTGAAGTGTGAAGGTCCCGTGTTTGGGCCTACCGCGCAGCTCTCGATCTAACTATCTGTAGTTTTTCCAGATGGTTTTCTCCAGATGTAACGTGAATACACGTGAGAACCTCTGAAAAAATCCTCCGACCAAGGCAACCGCCGCAGAATGCAGATGCCTCTAGTATAGGCTTGCCATATAACATCACATAACTCCAATTTCTGGAGGCCCGACGAGTGGCTGAGTGCATAGCACTCGAAACTGGGAGAAGAAAAGTGCCTGGTTCAAACTCAAGGCGCGTCCGTCAATCTAGCTGTTCGGAGTCTTATGCAGTTTTCTCCGAAACTTCTCATAAATACGGATTAAGACCCCTTAGAACCCCCCCCTCCCCCCACGTAGGGCACCCCGTACTCGGCCTAGATCCCACATGTAGATAATTGTTCGTATTACCAAAATAAAATAAAATCAAGCAATTACTGCAGTGCTGTTATTCTGGCAGAAAAATTTGGAATGCAAAATTTTCAGGCTTCGGCTGGTTAGCTAGAAAAATTCATAAAAGGGAAGCTGACGCATTACACATGAGAAAATCTGGAAGAAAGAATAACGGGAAGGCGAAAAATGAAACAACTGACTCATTTTGATTTTCGTGCACCTAATTTTATTGTATTGCTTGTTTTTACTAGCTTTTTTTAAGGTAACTTAAAATAATATTTTGTGGATAATAAAATAATATAATGATAATAGAAGTGACATCTTTAAACACTCCAATATATCAAGAAATACTGGGAGCACCAAAAGTTCGTTACAATTTTAAAAATTCATAAAAAAATTAAGAAATGAAGATAAATACGTGCGGTTTGTACGTAAAGGCTTACCTGGAAGTCGTATTTTTTTTAGAAACAACAAAAATTTTAGTTAAAAAGTCACCGGTGAAGGGCGCTTACGACCCGAAACACAATGAGTAGGACAACAGTACACTTCATTCATTTATTTTGGCAATAATAAATGTTCAACATGACCTCCAGAACATTCTACGACAGAAGTAAGACGACTCGTAACGCTCGTTACAGCTGAATGCAACAGGTCGGAATGAATTGCAGAATCCTCTCGACAGATAGAATGTTTCAGTTGAGCCAATGTTGTAGGGGATGAATGGTACACAAGTGACTTCAAGTAGCCCCACAACCAGAAGTCAACCGGGGTGAGGTCGGGTGATCGTACAGGCCACGCGATCTTGCAACCTCCTGCAACTGTAGGGGCTGAGCAAAAAGCAATCAGCTGCCCTTCAGACAAATGCTCTGCAAATTTACTTTAATCTGAATGTTAGCATGTGTATCATCATAAAATCACACAGACCAGTGTATAAAGAACAAGTTAATTTATTAGAGCAAACAACAATCCTTGCGAACAGCATTAAAAGAACAACATTAGTAAAAAGCAACAATTAACAAACAAGCTTAACAACATTTTAATAACTGCTATGACTAGACCTTCTGGCATTTTAAAAGATAAACCCCTGACCTGACCATTTATATTACTGAATTATATCTATACCTAATCAGGGAGGAAGGAGGAGAAGCAAACTTCCACCTTCACTTAGAACCAGCTCACCAACTGTTGTTGTTGTACAGCAAACAGGAAAACCACTGCTTTTATACACCCACAGTGATGTCATCAGAGAACCTTCTGGAACAATCCACGTTTAGTTGCACACTTGCTGCATGCCCAAATAAGGATGTAGGAAAGACACCTGACAGTTCATTCTCATGTGAAGTGGGCACTTGAACACCAGCACACAAACCTGTCACACAGTTTGTGTGTGCAGCAAAGCACCAGCACACAAGCCTGACACATCAACACTTATTGCAAGCCAAGATGGCTGCCAAAACAAAATGTCAGAAGGTGTACAGTTTCTGCATAGATTGAATACTAGTTGGAGTGAAATTATTTCAGGTATTATGAAACTTAACATTAATGAAACTTTATTATTTTAATTAGAAGACTTCAGACTTTATTTTAATTAGGAGGAAAACTGTTTACTTGTTGAATTAAACTATTGTTTAGATGGATATTGGATATATAAAGGGTGATATGATGAGGCTGGGAAGCACATTAACTGTACTTCCAACAGCAACCCCATAATGCTGAATCTGTCGCATGTCATCGCCCTCTACCGGTGACATTTTTAACGAAAATTTTTGTTGTTTCTAAAAAAATCCGACTTCCTGTTTAGCCTTTACGTACAAACCGCACGTCTTTATCTGCATTTCTTCCTTTTTTATGAATTTTTAAAGTTGTAACGAACGTTTGGCGCACCCGGTATATTCACAGTCCTAAGAATGTAAAGTGTAAAGGGTTGGTGTTCGTGCTGTAAGATTACGGTCAATTATCTGCACATGGAATCTCAGACGATGGGAAGGGTGCACTCCGTGGGGGTCTTCCTAAGGGGTCCTAACCCTATTTACTCTATCGGAGGAAAGCACGGAAAACTCCGAACAGTTAGGTCGGCGGACGCGAACTGGTTTTGAACCAGGCACCTTCCAAAGTGTAAAGGGAAATGTTATTCTTGTGTGTAGCATTAAACGGCTACGGGAAGGTGTTGTCGTGTGCCGGAGGACGCGAGGCTGTTTGAGACCCATTCTCGGGGTTGGGCATTACGCGAGGCGGCTCGGGACTCTGGCTTAGGGCCGTTATTGTGGGATCCTGGCCGGCAAAGCCCTAGAGCGAGCTGTGAAAATCCTTGGGCCGCTGTGACTGTCGGTGGAAGAATCGGTGGAACTGTGGTTACATTATTTTATTGGGTGATTCGATACATCTTTCCTTGGCAGTTGCTGTCACGCAAAAAAGTCGCTGCTGGGCTGCATCAGCCCCTTTTATTAACTTTTGAGGTCGTGTCACATGATCCATGCAAGTTGCAATTATTGGCAGATCCCAAAATCTGGGCAGCGGTTTTTCAAGGTTTGTTATGGCTTTTAAGACGCCAGATTGACTGGACGCGGGGACCGTCTACAAAATTACAAAGGAATTGCAAGGGACCGTGTAGTAATTGCAGCTTTTGAAAGCAGATTCCTTTGTTCCAACTGAATTAAAACTGCATAGTTCTAGAAATGTGGGATTTTAGCGGGCTTCTGATTTGTAATGTTATATATATATACACATATACCAAGAATATTTACACCAATACTTATTGAATCCTTGTGGACTAAACGTAATTTCTCTCTTTACAAAAATGATATATAGCTTTTATTTTAAACAGAAGGAGAGGAACATTTTATTGACTCGCTATCACCACAGTGGCTCGAGCAGTGTTCCCAGTTTTATTTGTACAGTGGAACCTGTCTAATGGGACTAAAGTTGTCACTATAGACAGACGATCTCTTTACCAAAGTGGTCATAGAGCCAACCAAAGTGGTTAGCAGGTTCCACCACGACGGCACACTGATACGGGGAAAAAAATCTTCCGTTTCTCTCTTCATTTTATAGGGGACAGAGTTTGCAGTTTAGTGCGGAAATCTTTTATCGGTAAACCCCGAATTGCTATTAAAAAGTCGTAAAATTCGCGACGAAAATGCCCTCTTACCCACTGCAGTCACGTTAGATGCAGCAGCAATCAGCATCGGCCTTAAGTGATGCTGAAGCATAGACGAACAATCCAACCCTCCGCAATTTGTACAGCTTTCATTCTTTTAACTGCTCTCATAAGTTGTCCACACCACCCAGACGTATGGGTACAAATCCTCATTATAAAAGTAAAACATATTCTAAGATATCAGACAAAGCGAGTACCTGGCAATGTACAGCTGGTCTGGTTTTAAAAAAGAAAGCTCAAATTGTAAATAGCAGGTAGTAATGATAATAGTTGTAAATAGCAATTGAGGTTGGTTTACTACAGTCCTCACTAAAAAGGATGGGAATTACTTAAACTGGAAAACTTAATGCCATCCTAAAATGCGAAAATGTATGCTGTGAACACTGTATTTTGCACGGTGGCTGTGAAACGGGTTCAATATTGCATTCAGCAGTTGTACTCTGTACACACTAAAATGTTAATGGGTAGGGCCCGCGAACAACAAAATGAATAATTGTCGTTGCTGATTAGCCACGTCTTGTCGTCACTACAGGGGTTAAGGAGACATTTTTCTGGCGAAATTTACGACTTTTAATGGCCAGTCGGGATCTACCAACAAAAGATTTAAAACACTGTCCCCCCACACAATGGAGAGAGCAACGGAACATGTTTTTCCCGTATCAGTCCTGTCGTCCATTGAAACGCAGAAAACACGTGGCTTAAGCTTGGCGTTCAGTTCAGTGCGTTTCAGTACGCTAGTATGGGAAATGAATGTATTTTTCCGGATCGCTTTTCCGTACTGCGGGAGAACGTCTGTTCTTTGTACTTCTCCGCTTGAAAACCGCAGAATGACAAATGATAACCAATTATCCTTTGTTGGGTGACATGTAAAACGCTGAAACTTGTCTCCCGGGCGTGGTTACAATATTTTTGAGAACCGTCGCCAAAAGTTTCAGCCAATTTTTGCTCTGGAGAGGGAATAACGGCAGAGGCCCAGGAGGTTGGAATGGCAAAGGTCAAGGAAAGAGTCTCCGGTCACCATTTCCTCTTTTTTTTTTTTTTTTTTTTTTTCTGTTGTGTTTGCATTCTTGCTCTGAGCGCTGATATTGAGGGAATAGATAGTACTTCGAGTGGAATTTGGGGTGAGGGAGGCTAGCCCTGAATATTTTGTGTAAATATTAAGACATCATATCCCATAATATTTTAATAAGGTCTTTTATATTCCAAGAATCATATCTGCAATTCACCAATGAGCATCAAAAGAGATGCTGTCAGCTAAATCACACCTTCAAAAATCTAACATAGGTCAGTGTTTCTCATCAGATTTCATACGATTACACGATCATCTGTAATCCATTGCAAGAAATGAAATGGATTACGATTACGATTGCTAACAATTTCCATAATGACTAAATGGAATGTTAATTTAGTAAAATAACGGTGTACGGTCCATGTCATTAATTTTTTTAATAAATATTGGACACAAACATTCTTTGTTTTGTAATATACATAAGAAAGGTAATTGGATCTTATGTCCAAATTTATTTTGTTTTGGAGTACAGGAGTAAACTTTCAGTTCAGTACGTCTGGGAGTGGTAAACATTTTAGCTATTGTTATTAGGTTTTCCTAAGCATATATCATATGAACCATAGCAAAAGCGTCGGGAGGGGGGGGCACAAGCGGTCACGTGCTCCTCCCAGTGCCTCCGCCCAACTTCGTCTCAAAAAATTTGTTAAATAAACATTTGTTTGAAAATGCGAAAAAATGTTCGTTTTCTGCTCTTATATTCGATATGTGCCCCCCTCAAATCTTTCCTGTGCCCCTCCAAAATTTGAGTAGGTCAGGGAGCAGTGATAAGCCTTCCTCAGGAAGCTGATTGACTCATTTAATTTTATTCTGGAAAAATTATATTATGTATATATTTGCTTAAAGTAATTAAAAAACTTTGTAATAAACACACATAAGAAGTAAAAGGAAAAAGGATGTGTGTTTATTACAAAGTTTTTTAATTACTTTATCGTTTAACACCAGTATTTTGAGTGTTTTTTCAGTTATATATTTGCTTCTTTAAAGTAACAATAGCAATACCCCCAATTTATGCATAAATAAAGAACAAATTTTGTTTGTGTTTTCTATGGCAAGCCTACATGAAGGGCATCTGCCCCACTTGCTTACGTTGGGCTGAGGGAGTTGTGCCTTGGGCGGAGGAGAATTACAAATTCTTCTTATGCAAGGCTGTCATTTTAACTAAATGCATCTGTACAGTAAAAGATCATGTATTACTTGTGTGAATATTTTATACTGTGAGAAATTCTGTTGTACTTTGATTAAAGAAGATAAATAATAGTTCCCCTTTTCTTTTCTTTTCTTTTTTTTTTTTTTTTTTTTTTTTTTTTTTTGGAAAGGAAGGAATTGTTTTTTTCTGGTAGGCGTTTTTACCGTTCGCGTTTTTTCGGGTTGGCGTTTTTCCGTACATTCAAAATAACAGTAATCTTGAAGTTAAAGAAATCAAATACCAAAATAATTGTCTAATAATGCAATTTTATCATAGCATTTTTGTAAAAGTTGTAAAATATTATTTTTGTCACCGATTACAGTCGACTGTAATCGGCACGAAGTCTGGTTCTCATGCATTTAGTATAATTCATACAACACTGAAAGCTCTGAAAGGTGGACAGTTGTGGTTCCTTCAAAATTGTGTCCAATTTCCAGTGTTGTAAAAATTATACAAGTGTACTTCAATATTATAGCCACGTTACGTTTCTCAGAAGAGTCCCAATTATGAAGGTGTCTAACTTTAAAAGTTTCAGTTTTTTCTTGAATGTATATTATACATATATGTAATTATAATTAAGATTGTGAACAACAGTCTTTATTAAAATACTGCGTAAAGGGACCATAGTTATAATTTTTGAATTGATAATCAAAGGTATCAAAAGTTTCGTTTCAGAAATAGCTATAGTATAAAAGTCAGCTATAGTATAAGAGTCATCCTGTTGAAATACAACATTAAAATAATGTGAACACAAGTTAAACAAAAAAGTAAACGATCAGACATAATCGTGAATAAACAGTTTTATTTTCATTAAACATTCCAGCATATGTTTAGTAGGGCAGTAGCCAGAACATATTTCCAGGGAATATGAAATATATGTCGAGAATTATTAAACCAAACTTCTGGATAAATTAAAGCATATACTATTGAGTTCATCGGAAAGTAATGCCGTTTTTACTTATGTCAATATTTTGCCTAGACAAAACTACTGAAGATAATAATACGAATTGGTAACATACATGCATTTAATAAATTATTTATTTTAATAAACAAACTTAGTTTAGCAATCCATTTTAATAATTAGTTATTGCTCAAATGCATACCTCAAAGTGACAGCTAATCTTTCAGCTGCCGAAATAGCTTTTCTGCGCAATCGAGATTTTTGAATACAAGGCGTCAGTACTTTTAAAATTTCGTTAAAATCTTGGATCCTAATGTGGAAATAATCATAAAATCTTTCTTCGTCCGTTGTTAACTCTCTTACTAAATTAAATTCGCCTAATTTTTCGCGCTTAAGAAGGGTGGGATGGACCCAACATCTTCTTTTTTTCTTGGATAGCAGCAAATAAGCAATGATCGCTTCATCCTCACTCGAGCTCGACATATTGCCTTTTAAAGCCACTGAGTATTATCTAATAATTGCCTAGGCATATGATAGAATGTAACAGAGATATCAAGCCAAATATAGTAACCCCGCCTCCTGGAGTCTTGAAAATTTACGATGGTCACTTGCAAATTGGTCATAAAATCTCCCCCTCATACCCCGCTGCGTCCGGAAAAAAACGCAACTGAACGCCGGGCCTTATGAGCATCGGCTGTAACTTGATCGGTATAGGGCGCACGATAGCTCTGACCCCTCCCCCCCCCTTCCGAGTTTTCTTCGACGGTTCTTGCAACAGACAACATACTTATTTAGTTGTGATATACCATGTCTAATTACACATTGGGAGAAAAAGTATTGGGAAATCAATGTATCAGTATCATCCTAATGAAAAACGGAGCCCCCTCTAGATGATTTCTTTGGATCCGCCCCTGGCGGACGCCAATGCAGAATTGAGGACCCCAAACACACGCAGCTCGTAGTTCAAATTCTTTTTCTTCAACTTTTCGTCTCTCAACGTACTTATTTTGAAAGCTGTTGCCACAATATCCGCGTGAGGAAATTTTCATCTTTTCCCATGAGTCATTCTTTTCAGCATCTGCCGACCGGGGAGAAGAAAAAACCAGTTTTCTCTATGACGTGGCGTTTCCCCTACTGAAGAAGTTCGCAAGGCGAAAAATAGATGAAAGTGAACTATTTCTTTTGACGTGAGTGGCAAGGGCTGGTTATTTACATTTTGTATGTTTTGGTTTTCTCGTTGATTTCTGCTAACAGTGTTACATCATTATGTAGCAATGGTTTTGAGCCTTGTTATATTTATTAGCAATTTCATCAACTATTTTACAATTTTACGAACTAAATTGCAATGAAGAAGATTAACGTTTAACTATGTGTATCCAATAAATTAACATAAAACAATAGCTTATACTGAAAATAGAATTTTTTAAATGAACTGGTGTTAATTAATTAAAAATACAATACCAAGATAATAAAACACTTCATTAAATATTCAATTAGAAAAAGAAACATCGTAACACTTGTTCAAAGTATTTCTTCCTTCAGTTGCAATGCAAATATGCTCCCATGTAGAAAACTCTTCCTGTTCTTTGCATAGCATACTCTGTGTTACACATATATGCAATGTAAGTCTGATCCCAGATAGATTTTTATAGAGCTTGAGGTTATAAATGAAATTATAACCTATAATTTAAAATTTCAATATTTATTTTGTCCCTTAAAATTTACCAAAATGGGACATGGAATTGCCCAATTGCCTCTCCTATACAGAGTTTTCACTAGTGTAAGAATCTTGTATTAAAGAATTATTACTGTGAGAAAGTCTTGCACCGTACAAATCAGTTTATATAAAAAAAAGAAAATCATGAACAGTTGTAAGTTTAGCACAGAGTGTAAAAGTGGATTCTCAAGAACTAAAGTCCATGAAATAAAAATAAAAAAAGGGGGGGGGGAGGTGTCCCTGGGAACATGGAGTTTCTTCAACTGGGTTACTTTTATTGCATGTAACTGCCCCTGACTTGGAGGACCAGCTACATGCAATGAAAATAATTAAAAATTGTAAATACTCTGATTTTTGGGTGTTTTTGCCCCTGATTTGCCCAAACCAAATCTATAGTGAAAAATTCTCGACAATCACACCCACTTTTTTTTTTTCGTAATGAAAACCCTGCCATGTGTCATTTTATTGCATCCATCAATTAGTCAAATATATTGTTTTTATGACTATTACTTAAACGAATGCATACTTGAATTGCCTTTGTAGCACACATTTGTATTTCAGAGCAGTGCCGATCCTAGACCTTCGGCCGCCCACGTGCAAATTAAAATTGGCCGCCCCTTTTCTTACAAACCAACAAAATGTTTTTAAAAATGTATGGAAGTGTAAAAAGTATGGAATGGATGAAAATCAAGTTAAAGTTCGTATTTTATTTTCAGAAAAATACAATCTACAACTACAATAAGTATTTCTGATCTTTCAAAAAAATTATAACAATATTTTTCGAGCTTTCTTACAGGCAAATTCATCTATAACACTTGAAATGTCTATTGACTCTCAGATGTCACTTTCAATTGAAATAATAGCCAAATTTGTAAGCATTTCTTGTGAGATTGTAGATCTTAAGTAATTTTTAATCAAACTTAATTTTGAAAAGCTTCTTTCACCTGAAGCAACACTGATTGGTATAGTCAAAAATATTCTGAGTGCTATAGATAAATTGGGAAAATATGATGTTAAATCTTGACTTAATATATGATTCCAAAATTTCTAATGGCTTTAACCGGCAAATATTTGGAAACAGATCACGAAAACATAGAATTGCAACTGCATTTCACTGTGCAATTCTATATCGTCTAAGTCCCTTTCTATTTTTCCATCATTATTTATTTGTAGTTTAATGTCCAAATCCACACAACTTTTTTTCAAATTGTCACTATCTTCAGAGTTAAACGTTAGTAAGAAACTGAATACTGAGAAACAGCTTTCCACCAAATCGAAACGTTCACCTACTGAATTGAAATATTTCTAAAATTTGAAAATAAAAATTAATCTTAAACTTTTATTCAGAGTCTTGTAACATCTTCATCATGTGATTCGTAGGGAAACATACGAGGTTTTTTCTTTCACGAATTTCAGAAAATTTGGGCTCTACATTAATTTCCTGTGCAATAATAGACGATTGATTGATAAATCTGGCAAAGCTTTCTTCATTTCTTTTCAAAATTAAATGTTTTTAAATTTCTTAATGCTTCGACACATTCTGTTAAATCTATGTTCGATTGCTGCAACATTTTTGAAACAATATTTATTCTTTCTAGCAAATCCTGCCAAATCATTACTGAACATATAAATTTGAATGAACAAATTGTTTCCGTGAGATATTTAGCTTTTAGTTTTGCTTCATGTGGAAGTTGATTCAATGCAACGAGGATATTTTTAAGATCTGTTTGCAATGGTCGTAATGCAAGTATTCGACTCTTCCTGCGAGTATCGTTTAGCGGCTTTAAATAAAAGTTTGTAATTGTATTCTTTAAAATATCTCATCTGTATACCGAAGCTGAAAAATAGTTGTATAATTCTTGAATAACATAAAAAAAATTGCAATATCTCCACTTGATTTAGCAGCGTCGTTAATTACTAAGTTCAGACAATGTGCCGCGCATGGTGTAAAAAATGCCCTGGGATTAATATCTAATAGTCTTTTTTGCAGACCTATATTTTTTCCGCGCATGTTGGCGCCATTATCGAATCCTTGTCCCCGAATGCTTTGAACATTTAGATTTAAACTAGGAAGTACATCATCTAACACAAAATTGAAGAAACCTTCCCTTGTAGTATCTTTAATTTGGTAAAATCCAACAAAATATTCAGAAATGACTGATTTGCTATCTGACATGCTCACGCATCAAATTATAAAGGTAATTTGTTCAGTGTGGCTAATGTCCGGTGTGCCGTCCAATATAACAGAAAAATATCTGGACTTCTGTATTATTTTTATAATCTGGTTTTTAGTAGAATCAGCTAAAAGTGCAATAATTTCATTTTGAAAATGTTGACCTAAATAATAGGGCATGAGGGTATTTTTATCCTTAGAGTTTTGGACGTTATTCCCTAGTAACACAACTAGTTCAAAAAACGTTTAAATTACGTTGGAAACACGTTTTTTGACGCTAAAAGACGTGTTTTAAACATTTTTTGGACTAATTGTGCTACTAGGGTTTATAGGTTCAAGTAAAACAGGATCGAATTTGGCTATCATTTCCACCACTTTTAAAAAGTTTCCATTGTTTTTTTCGTATAGGTTTGAACTACTACCTCTTAAAAGCTAAGTTCTGGCTAGCCAAATATTGCACAATAGCAATCATTCGTTCGATAATTGCTCTCCATCGTTTCCTTTCCAAAGAAAAGAAATTTTGTTGTTCTCTATCTATTTTGCTATTGTTGCTTAGCCGTGTTTTGAGCTCCCAAAAAGTCTTAGCACATTTCATATGTTTTGCACTATTCTCGTGTCTAGAAAAATAGTCAGAGCAATGTTGCCAATCCCTATAACCAAGACTAATGAGCTGAATATTTTCTCCTTCAGAGCCTCCAAATAATTTGCATGGAAAGCAAAATGCGGCATCTAATGAAACAGAATATAAAAGCCAAGTTCGTCTAACTTTTTCACCAGTTTTCAATGAGTTGTAAACATACGAATAACTAAATCGTCTACCAGTTTCACTTGTAAGAAATTTAAAATTTTCACTTTGAGACATAAATTCCGTCTCAATTAAAAGTTCAATAGTTCTAAAAGTTAATTTGGAAGGCCAAGTACCAGCATCACTGACAGTAAAACCAGAGGTTGTGCTTTCTTTGGATGTTCCAGGATGAGCCTCTGCGAGATCAGATTCTGCTTTGTCTACATTCTCCAAAACCACGGTCTCATTCGAAGAAAAAATTACGTTATCGGGAGATGAATCCAAACTGTCGTTTGGCATTCTGTTGCTTGTATTTTTGCACTGCTGTGGTGGCGAACATCTTTGCATTCAGTCAAATTAGTATAGATCTTAGAAAAAAATTATACAAGGTCATTATTTTTTTATGTTGGTTGATAATCATTTTGCCGCCCACGTGCGGTGCACCATCTTGCCCCCCGCTAGGATCGGCACTGTTTCAGAGATCCAAAAGCTGAAAGAGGTGGCGCATAATACAGGGCTGCCACTGGCAACTAAAAGGTGACTATTTGCTACTATTTTCAGCAAAAGGCAACTATGGCGACTATTTTCTTTGAAAAAGGCCTAAAAGTGACTATTTTGATCACAGAGACCAATTTTATTGTGAAGTTTTAGATTTCAAGGTTTAGAAACAGTTGCGAGCAGCTGCTTCAAGAAATACAAATAAAATCTATCGATAAGTGTTTTACGTATATCGATGCATTTACAATGCTACATGAATTTTTTTTTTTTTTTTTTTCCCATGAATTTTTAAGTTTTGAATTTGACATTCATGAGAATTTTCTCACAGAATTCCTCAGTTTTGTTTATTTTAAGATTACCGAATTTCTGGCCTTTCCACCCCCAGACCCCTTTCCCAACACTTAGAAGTGTTTCACGAGTTTATTTTATTAAAAGCAAGTTGCCCTTTGAAAAAGATACTAATCATGAAGCTAGAATGGTTGGATAATGCTCGAAATTCCCTTATCAGCACTTCGCAATTCCTTATGTCATAAAAACAGTGTTATATCACATGCTCTTGGTAACTAACGGTATTAACATGCTACTTTTTGACTATATTTTTGGATGAAGGATACTATTTTTTATGTATAAGGCTACTAAAGCAACTATTTTCAACACTAAAAAGTGGTGGCAGCCCTGATAATACAATTGTTGCTATTGCATGTGAATAATTATGAAGTTTTATTTCTGAAAGCTTTGCTTTAAATTTACAAAGTCAGTACATAATCAGTCAATTTTGATATGCCAACGGACAAAATTATTTTATTTACATACCAAAGCAGTATTTTAGATTTATGCAATCCACAACTATAGTAGAAACACACATAACCTGACAGTATTGCTAAAGGTAGAACAGTGTGAATCTGCAAAAAGATATAGTTCACACATTTTAAGACCAGGGTTGGCTTTTTCCCGTCCAAAACTTGTTTTTCCCATCCCACTGGGAAAAACTGGTAAATACTGGGAAAAACTGGTAAATACTGGGAAAAACTGGTAAATACCGGGAAAAAGTGGTAAATACTGGGAAAAACTTCCAAATGACAATATGTAAGATGTATTCTGGCTTCCTGAATATAACATGTAAAATTAGTTAGAAATACATAGTTATTACAAACTTCCCTTACATTTAAAATTCTTATGTAGGAAAGCAATATAATTAAATAAGAAATATTGCATAAAATATAAAAAAATGCTCACAAAATTTTTTAATAATAATGAATTTCCTAATTAAATATTTCAGAACTTAGAACACAATAAAATAAAATTATTAAACTTAAAAATATCAGTATCATCAAGAGAAGCAATGAAGAATTTGTGTTAAATTTAAATAAAAATGTTATTGTTTTTATACATTATCAGTACCAGAAGTCCACCATATTTGTTTACATTTTTCTTGTTGCCAGATTCTTGTCTAGTCTGTAATAGTGATGGGCAATCTAGTTCATTTTAGTGAACTAGTTCTGAACGAACTAGTTCACGCCAGGAACTAGTTCTTCGAAATAGTTCATATGAACTATGGAGATTTAATAATGAACTACGTAGTTCGTAATGAACTATGTAGTTCAAAATGAACTAAGTAGTTCAAAATGAACTAAGTAGTTCAAATGAACTATCTAGTTCAAATGAACTAAGTTTAGTTCAAAATGAACTATGTAGTTCAAAATGAACTATGTAGTTCAAAATGAACTAAGTAGTTCAATTGAACTAAATAGTTCAATGAACTAGATAGTTCATTATGAACTATGCAATTTGGGATGAACTATATAGTTCATATTGAACTATGACCATATAGAACCATATAGTTCATATTGAACTATGTAGTTCGTCATGAACACGTATAGTTCTTGGTGAACTATCTAGTTCATTACCGGAAATAGTACAGAACTATTTCCGGTGGTCTCCGTACTGGAAATAGTTTAGATCAATTTCAGGTACGGAGACCACGCGCGGAGCACGGCTGATGCATGGTTTCTCTGATTTGTCGGGATCGGGAGAGCTTTTTTTTTTTGTATCGGGGTGTTTTTTGACGTAGCAGTAGCATACCCAGAAATTCATTTTGAGGGTGCGTATCATCATTGCCATAAGGAACACTGTAGTACTAGGTAAAATCTAAAGAATATACTTGGGGAAGTCGGAGGTTATCGGTATTGTGAAAAATTTTATAACAAACTGAAATCTTTCAAATGAATTAAGTTCTGAGGTGTTTGATAACTTAAGATGACTCCCCCCCCCCCCCCACTCCACACACACACAAAAGAAAAAAAAAGACGGTTCAAATAATGTCCACTTAAGATGTAAAATATTGCAGTTTCAAAAATTTATTACTGTTACTTGAAACTGTTATTTAATGCACAGGCGTCGAGTTATATGAGTCCATGGGGCTTGAGCCTCCTTAATAAATTGTGAGTTGGGGCTGAGCCCACCACAGTGGCGTACCCAGAGGGTGTGCAAAGGGACATATGCACCCCCCAAGATTTATTCTCAAATTAGAAATGATGAATGATGAGAGATATTTGAAATGGTGAGAGAAAAGATGAATTTTTTTCATGCTCATCCCCCCCCCCCCCCATCAGGAAAGAGAATGCATGATTCTAGCTAAAGGAATGCCTGAAAAAAGAATAGAAAGTCTGTAATCACTCTAAAAATGTGCTTTTGTGTTTATGGGTCCAGGGCTCAGCATTTGTAGACAGAGGAGAGAGAAGAGGGGTGCATTCCTATAGAATATCTATGGAAGATGCCCCCTCTCCGAACAGTAGTGATACTCTCTGATTCCGTGTTCATAAACGGACAGACGTCAGGAAATATCGGTCAAACTATTTCTTTTATTCGAATTATTAAGTTCATGGCTATAAATTTGCTTATTTTTTATTTAACTTTTTGATCCGAGAATGAGTAAAGCGAAACAGTAGTCACTTTTAAGTTATTTTAACTGTGGTGGAAAAAAAAATTCCAAACGTCAATTTGAAGCAGGAAGGTATACATTAAAAACAGTTTCAATTAGCAGTAATAAATTTTTGAACGCTGTAATATTTTACATCTTAAATAGATATTAGCGAACCTTTTTTTTTGTGGGGGGGGGAGGAGGAGGGGGCTTATTTTGAGTTTTCAAACACTTCAGATCTTAATTAATGTGAAAGATTTCAGTATGTTATGAAATCGATAGCTGTGATAAGGGGGAGGGAAAACTTGACCCCCCCCAACCTACCCTTATATATAGGCACTCACAATATCATATTTTCCTGATTTTACCCAGTAATGTAGTACTTTTTCCGTAGTAACGAAAATATGCACCCCCAAATAGATATTCTGGGTACGCCACTGGCCCACCAAATAATTTACCATTAAATAAAAAAAAAACTAATTTAACCAAAGTAAAAATACTCAATTTATGAAACGTTTCTTGTATTTTTAAAAAATTTCTACTTCCGATTTCGATCATGTTTTAGTATTCATTGTGACGCCACGTAATACACAATGCCATTATAATCTGTGCCTTCGCCAGATGCTAGTTAATTAAAATCAGAATATGAAATGTAAAGTTCAGATAAAATGCGCAGTCCCCAATCAAATGTGCAAATAAGTTTTTTTTTTTCCCCCTTTGGATTTTCTACTTCGGTTCCATTTTTGACTTAGAACGTATTGGGAAGATACTAGAATGAATACAAACCTCACCATGGCACAGTGTTTATCTCACTCAAAATGGTAGACGGCCGAAGTGTGAAGGTCCCGGGTTCGAGTCCCATCGCGCGGCTGTCGATCTAACAGCCTGGAATTTTCGTAGCTTTCGTCTCCAGATGTAACGTGAACACGCATTAGAACCCCTTAGAAAATCCACCTACCAAGGCACCCCCATCCTAGGCAGTTCGCCCCCGCGTAGAGTTGCCTTAACTACACAAACCAAACCAAACTAACATGAATACTTACCCTTACATAAGTGAAGAGTTCTATGGACCCGTAGTGCTCGAGCCCCTCCAATAATTTACATTTATATATAGTAAGTTATTTGCACGTAAATATCAGGGCCTGTGTATTGACAGGGCAACCGGGGCAACAGTCCTGGGCCCACCAATTTCAAGGGCCCAAAAATCTTATACTTGGGCAAATTTTTACTTATTAAAACAATTAAATTCTTCTGACACTGTGTATAAAAATTTAAATGCTATTTTAAATTTGTTTAATAATTAGTATTTTAAAACTTGATTCATGATTATTACATATGTATGTTTGTTAAAATATGTCATTCAGATTTAATATTAATTCATTTTTACTTTCCGAACATGTACCATGTAAGGAAAGTTGTAATCATGAAAAAATTCGACTTTGAGATTTTGGTGGATTTACATGTTTTGAGGTCCTCTGAACTCATTTCTGATGTTTTTACGACATGCTCGTATGTGTGTGCTTGTGAACACGATAGCTCCTAAACGGACCATTCGATTCAGTTCAAATTTGGCATATATGTTATAAACCACAGTCCCAAGACCGGTATTCATTTTGGTGTATATAGCACTTACAGTTTTTTTACAGGCTACGAAAAAAATTTCTTTAACATTAGGGCCCATGGGCGGAAATTCTTGGAAGTGTGCTAGCGTCTACACAGTGGGTTCGATTGAGCACAAATTGGGCATATATATAAAAGGTCACAGCCTCATGATCTGCATAGATTTTAGTGTCAGTAGGGTTGCACATTTTCTCCCCTCCCCCTCCGACCGGCCTTCCCGCTGCCCTCAAACAATAGCCGTTTACTTTTCCCAAGCTGTATGTTCGCGGAAGCAGAAGCACCCCCAAAGAACATTTGCAGTGGAGTGGAATAATATTAAATTGAACTAAGTAGTTCAAGTTGAACTATCTTGTTCGTGTTGAATTAAAATAAACTATCTAGTTCAAAATGAACTATCTAGTTCAAAATGAACTAAATAGTTCAAAATGAACTAAGTTGAAAATGAAATCTAGTTCAAAATGGACTAGATAGTTCATTTGAACGAACTATAGTTCATTTAGTTGAACTATTTAGTTCTTTAGTTCATTGTAGTGAACTAGTTCGTTCATGAACTACCCATCACTAGTCTGTAATAGAATGACTGAAGAATTAGTCTTTGAAGACTGATTCAGATTTTCTTAAAAAAGCACATCAAACTCCATACAAAAACACCTTTTCCAAACACATTTTTCTCTGAAGACATTATAAACACTATTTCACCTGCACTATGGTGGAAGAATTTAAGTAAAAGTAAAACTGGAATAGATGCAGAATTTCTCCAATTAATGGAACATCTTCAGGGGTGTCCTGCATCATCAGCATCTCTGGGGCGTATTTTTTTCTAATTTTTCTTTCATTCAAAACAAGATTAGAAATAGACTGGGTTTACAAAACGCCTCTAAATTGGTATTTTGTTATATGATGCTAAAATCTAATAATGTGGAAGTGGAAGACGAAGAATATGAATACGATAACACTTGGTAAATGTATGGGAATCTGTATGGTGTGTAAATAAATATTTAAATGCACTCCATTGTCTGTTTTTGTAAATCTTCCTTTTCTTTCTTTTTTGTTTACCTTTTAAGTTATTTACTTAGAACTGAATTCTGACATTTTTAAAGGTTGTTTTGAATTTATATTTATGTTTTTAATAATCAGTTTTTCCCAGGCCCGGACTGGCCAGTGTGTCTGACTGTCTGCTGACAGGTGGGCTCCCACTGTCGGCGGGCCCCCCAAAAGAAAAAAAAATAAAATAAGTGCTATACTGATAGCACTTAATGAAGTTTGACACAGAAAAAATTTTGCAGCTGCATTTGAGCCCCAAAAGACTTCAAAACAATTTATTTTATATGCAGTTCTCAAAATGTTTTGAGAGGATTCCCTAATGAACAAGGGATTAATTAATATGAATGATGCATATTAATAGATCAATATTTTATTAATGCATTAATTATCAATCATAATTAATTAATAATAACACCATACCTCCCCCAAACCCCGAAAGTTAACACATCCCAATATTTATCGGTTATACAATAACCCGCCCCCTCCCCTTCTCTTGAGACGGGCGGACCCCTACCCGCCCAGTCCGAGCCTGGTTTTTCCCATGTGGGAAAAACATAGTATTTCCCAGGACGGTAAATACCGGTTTTTACCATGGTATTTACCGGGAGTGGGAAAAACCTTGCCAACCCTGTTTAAGACATTAGTGTTTATTTATTTATTTTTTGTCTAAACAGGATTCATACTCATTTTCCGAAACAAAATTCCCCGAGTTTTCTCAGGTAATTTTTCAATAATTTTAAGGTTATCAAAAAACATAAGTACAGAGTGACTACTAAATAAAAAGTAGTCACTCGGTACTTATGCTTTTTCTTTTTTGCATGCCTCTCACTAAGGTAATCAAATTATGATAATCATAATTATACTTCTTCCTCAATCGTACCATAAACAGGGATGTGCCAGCTGAAATAAAATTTTGGAGCAATTTGTGGAGCAAGAAAAACAGATTAGTGCAGCAGCTTGGAGCAAGAAAAAGTCACTTTTTGGAGCATAAGAATGTCAATTTTGAAATACAAAATTTATTTTTGAAGGGAAGGAGAAAAGCCATTAAAGAATGCCAATAAAAAAAAATTAAAATTAAGGAGGTTCTTAAAAACTCTTAGCTTATAACAAAAACCAGGTGTTTTTTAATTTTTTTTCTGGGGGGTGAGGGGTTAGAAGCTTATGAAATAAATAAATTCGGGTATTTTATACATTGCTATACAAAATATCTATTTTAAATCAAAAATACAATATTTACTAAACTATATTAACCCATTTATGCCTAGCGTCCCTTTTTTGGGACGTCATTTTTGCTATCAGTCAAAAGCGTTATTTATTTTTCCTAGCCTTTATTCACGAGTATAGAACCTCAACTCCACATAATATTTTAACATGACCCAGTAGGATGTTGACATTTCAATTTTATACATAATGATTTTAAAAGAAATCATCCCTTGCTCAAGAAGTTGACATGAAATTTATCAGGGATGTGATTGGCCAAGAAAAAAATTAGCTGAAATTTTTTTTGGTCTCCGGAGAGGGGAAGAGACAAAATTTTCGAAAATTTTAAAAGGTATAATGTATGTTAGCAGTGTTTTCAAATAATCATGTTTTCATATTAGGTATATAAGTACAGTATAGGATGAAATTCTGAGTATCCCGAATTCTGAAATCCGGAATGGCCGCCAGTCTCTTTTTTCCCCGATCATCATAATGAAATAGAACATACAGATATATTTTTATTTAGGTATTTTTTAAACAAAGTTTTTAATTTATGTGTTTGAATCTGTTGGAAGAATAATAAAAATAAAAAATAATACAAGAGAATGATTTAAAAAAAAGAAAATCCAGTGTTGTTCTCTGCTTTCCACCTCTTGAGTTTCTGTTTGAGATAACATAGTTAAATGTTTGGAATGCGGAGCTGTAAAGACGTGCGGATAGGGGCAGATGGAATCCCAATACAAGAACTTAGACTTTTCTACCTTCCAGTTTGACAGGGGAAAATACGAGCGCGCGCAGGGAGAAATGTATTAGAAGATGGGTTCGTGGGGGAAAGGACTTCCAGGTTTTTAAGCAACCGCCTTACATGGCTATTTATTAATCCTGCGATCTATTCTCGTTTTTTTTTTCTTTTTGTAATTGAAATGAACAATTGCTATTACAAATGTATTTATTATATATTATGTGTGTATACTTAGACCTTTTTAAACATGGGCAATTAATTGTGCAGTCTGTTCTCGTTTTTTTTTTTTTTCTTTCTTTTTTTTTTTGAAGGGGGGAAGGGTAATTGAAATTAATAATTGTTACAAATATTTATATAAATACATATATATGTGTGCATATATGTATTTACTCACATATAAAGTAATGTATTGTCCATAAAGTAATGTATTTATTATTTATATATATATGAATATATCAGTGGCGTAGCTACGGGGGGTTAACCCCCCCCTCCGATAAGGAATTTTTTTGTCATACAAAACATATTTTCTTCACACTCGCACAACACACACACACATATATATACACATATACATGAATCGTTGTAGTCGTAACCCCCCCCCTCTATGAAAAATTTCTCCCTACGCCACTGGAATGAATACTTTTTAATTTACTATATACAATAACTTAGACTTAATAATGATTAGAGGTCAGAATAATTTTAACTAATATTGCAATGGCCACTATATTAAAAAGGATGTCAATAAATAAAAAGAAATAAATGAGATTACAAACGACTTCCTAAAAAAAGTTCATACATTTTTTTCATTTTTAAAATAAGGGTTACGCTTTTCAACATACGTCTCTAACCAGTGCATAATTTTCATTCTGCCATTAGAGTGTAATCTATGAGAGCTATTTTGTTTGCTCCTGTTAAAGTGCTTTAAATACTACACTAGCTACATTCCTGGCAGACTATATTTTTACGAATGCCATTTACTGCACAAACTCCAAAAACTAGTTATTGCTCGTGAATTTTTTTCGTAAACAAGATGGTTCCCTAACCTTGCTTGCGTTAACAAGATTCAGCAGTATAGGCACCCTATAAAAAATACTGGTCCTAGGATACAGGCACGTATCCAAAAAAAAAAAAAAAAACACTTCGAGGAAAAATTCGGGGGGGGGGGGGGGAGGGCGGGTCCAAACAGTATAAACGGCAGAATTTCACACAAAAATACTATATCATTACCATTTTAGTAACAAAATTCCAATTTTCGAGGGGGTCTGGACCCCCTTAATCTCCCCCCTAAATACGTCCTTGCTAGGATACGCCCAAATATTTTCTGTCTTATGACTGGTTGCATTAAACAATTTATTTATAATGAAGCGGGTGCTGGAGACAGGTGAATGAGAGGGACTGTTGCACATGATCCCGTGGACATCGAAAGTCTGTGCTTAGTAAATTGAATAATTTCGAGTTTTATAAAACGAAAAATAAATAAATAAAAATAAACCAACTTTAATTCTAGTAAAAAGTAAATTTCCTTCTACCTCAAAATAAGTCCTCCAAATAAAAGTAAAATCACACCGAAGTACTGAGCGAATTATACCTTCATCCATGGGCGCCGGCAGAATATTTCCCAGGGGGGGGGGGCGAAGACTACTTCAACGCATGGTTACTTTGTTGGAAAGAGCAAAAAAGCAAGGGAAAACACTGCATACAAAAATCCAGGGGGGCATTGCCCCCCTTGCCCTATGCTGCCGGCGCCCATGCCTTCATCTCAGATGTTGGAACTATCTTATCTTATTTACCTATCCTATTGTATCTTATTATCGTATATGTTGTTCTTATCGAACTAAAACGTCAATGGTTACAATTCCCCTTCCCTGATCGTCGTTGCTCTCCGACACCCCAAACGCACACGTTGGGTCTCAGCTGTACCAAAGACCTAATTATGTTGATGCTGCATGAAAGACTTAATATATGCAATTACAACAGTAGTTTAAATAATTCTGGCGTCAAGTTCTCTAAGATTATGGTAATATTCTGAATTCCTCAACCCTGATAGTCGTTGCTTCCCGATTGCCCAAATGCAACGATTGACACAGGAGGAGAAGGGTACACTAACTTTAAGAGACTCGTTAGAGACGTATGTTGAAAAGCGTAACCATTATTTTAAAAATGAAAAAAAAAATGTATGAACTTTTTTAGGAAGTGTTTTGTAATCTTATTTATTTCTTTTTATTTATTGACATCCTTTTTAATAAAGTTAGTGGCCATTGCAATATTAGTTAAAATAATTGTGACCTCAAGTCATTATTAAGTATTGTACTTATTAAGTATAAGTAAGTAACAAATTATTTATATATTCCAGTGGCGTAGACAGAAATTTTTCTGGGGGGGGGGGAGTGGTTACGACTACTGCAATTCGTGTATCGTAATGAGCTGTATACATGTTGTGTATACGTGAAGAAAATGCATTTTGTATGACAAAAAATTCGTCATGGGGGGTTATAACCCCTCTACCCAGTAGCCATGCCACTGATATTTTCCTATATATAATTAATAAATGCATTACTTTATAGTAACAATCGTTCAGACATATATATATGTATTTATAAATATATAATAAATCCATATGTAACTATTATTAATTTCTCTTCGGAGCAATCGAGACGACAGCCTCCTGGTTAAGGGTCTCAATTAACAAAAATCTCAAATCAAATAAAATTATTAATTTTAATTACCAAAAGACAAGAAAAAAAAAAGAGAGATGTGGCAATTTTTTATTTCAACTACCAAAAGAAAAAAAAAACGGGGAAAAAAAGAAAGAGAGCAGACCGCACGATTATTAAATTAGCGCGATCCTTGCTTAAAAACATCGAAGTACTTTTCCCCACGAATCCATCTTCTAATGCATTTCTCCCTGCGCGAGCGCGTGTTTTCCCCTATCAAACTTGTGGGTAGAAAAGTCTAAGTTTTTCTGTTAGGATTCCATCTTCCCCTATCCGCACGTGCTGTAAAGTAGGTCACAACTCACTAGATTAAAATAATCCATTATCAGCCTTTCTGCTTTTTTTTTTTTTTTTTCGCTCTGTGGCTTTGGAATCTAAGATTTAAATAAACAGAGCCAGCTGACCAATTTTTTTTTTTTTTTTTTTTTTTCCCTCCCCATCCTCTCTTCTATACTAGCTACCGCAGCTGTAAAATATTGTATTTTTGTTATATATCTGTAGTAATTTGAGAGCATATGCCCGGTTTTTCGTTCTTGTTTTTTCCTCCACCATAGGAGTTGATCCTTTATAATGAGCTTTTACATATAAAATCAGTGAAAGTGACGTACGTGACGAAAAAATTCGGATTGATAGACTGATAAGTTCATTGAACGATGTCAGCAGCAGGGTTTTGCTACGGCGCAAGAAATAAGGACAGTAACTTTAATTAAAGAAAAGGCGTTTAAAGAAAAAGCTAAATCAATGCGGCAAACAAAAATTTCAGAGATATTTTGTAAAAAAATAATGTTGCGAAATAAATATTTGCGATTTGTGAGATTGTTTTCTTATGTAAAAGGAGATCGAAAAAAAGCTTTAAAGCGGGCGCAGAGGGTGAAAAGTCTGGTTTTCTCACTGAAAATAGAAAAAAATCCCCGGAATGGCCGCGTTCCCGACGATTCAGGATTTGAGACTTCGTACTGTATTTTGTAAATCAGCAAAATTAACAGGAAAAAGGACCCAAAATCCCGAAAACCTTCAGTCCCGACCATTCCGGATAATCAGTCCTATACTGTATTATACGTCTGTTATTAACAAATACACAATACCAAAAGAATCTGGTGCTTTAATATCACTAATTAACGATACAATATGTGGCGTTTTAAAAAGTGATGAGCTCGGCAGCCAATCGGATTAATCCCACTGATGTTTCTAGTTGCGTCTTTTCCATTGGCTTACTTCAGTCCTCTGCGGAAACACACGATCAGTTTGGTGAGCCAACCGGATTCCATTTATTTATAAACAGAGTGCAGAATGACCAAGAATAACACAGTTTTATTATAAGAAAGTACTTTAAAACCAGATTGAAGAAAATCTGATAAAAAATCGCTGAAGATCTGAAAAGATTAAAAATCGCGGAAGTTCTGAAAATGCTAAAATTCGCGGAAGTCCGCTAATCAGCTATTTAAAATTAGCGGATTTCCACTAATTCGCAGAAAAATCACATGCCTGATTTATCTATTATTGCTGGTATTAGCAAAAATCAAAGAAAGTCTCAAAAATATCTGGGCGCAAATGGGTTAACTACCATCAGCAGCTAATAAAAAATTAAACAGAGGCCAATTTTTACTCTTAAGGGATTGGAGGTTTAAACAAAGGGATGCCAAAGAAAAAATATTCATTTTTCAGATTAATAGAGAAACATTGAAATTAGAATGCGTGATGACTTTTGTAAAAATTTGGGAGATTTACGAACGTTTAAACATATATGGAAAAATTAAAAATATAGCAGTTTTGCTGAATTTGGAGCAAAAATGTCCAAAAATGATCTTTTTGTAGCAGATTGGCACATCAGGATTGATTTGGCACATCCCTGCATAAACAATGGATTACATCAAATATGGTTTCATATTCAATTTGACCTATAAAGAAACAGGAATTATATAAAAGCTTTACAGGAGTGAAAAGTTTTCAGCACTGCACAAATTGACAGATCCACGATAAATTGCGTAGCTTATAATGTACTCAGTACCAAAGGTTACTGGTAAACATTTCCATATTCTTTAGTACCACAAGCATATTTAGAAAGGGACAGGCTCTTTGAAACAAGGGTGCCTCCAGGCTGAATTTTTAAAGGGAGCCATTGGACTTTTTAGATAGGTCTATGAATTGTTCAAAATGCAAATTGAATGTGTGATATTGTAAAATATCCGAATCAAAAGTTTTAAAATAAAAGTTTGGAGGGGGGGGGGGTCATGGCTAACACACTAGTCTTCCTTGTTCTGAAAATGAAAAATTAAAAAAAAAAAAAAAAAGGCTATTTTAAACAATAGTAACAATAAGGTTAGAAATAGATGATTCATCTCGTATACATTCATTTCCGAAAGTGTGCACGCTTCATTAGGGAAGTAGTCGGCCATTGCATGGAGTGAAGAAGGCCGTAAAAAGAAACATAAAAAAAGAGGTGTAAAATTTAAATTACAGGGTTAGAGCAGGATTTTCCAGGTTTTTACAGGAAAATTTAATTTTCCATGAGATTTCCCCAAGTTTTAAGAGCTAATTTTCAATTCCCTGAGTTTTCCAGGTTTCCCTGAGGGCATATGAACCCTGATAAAATTCTTCAGATGATACTCAATTTAACAAGCTTCTGCTTTTATGAGCATTTAGAATAAAAAAATTGGCAATTTTAAGGAGTTAACAATAAACTGCTCGTACATCATCATTGAACGAATTTCATCAATTAGAAGTTTCTGACTCTGTGCAAAATTCAGTCTAGACCTCAGGTTTAGAGTGACATGGCAACCCCCCCCGATCTCCCATCCCACAGTACCGCTAATGGCACATTTTTTAGACCACTGGCAAACCATGACAACAAATTGCTGCGGGTCAGGGAGAAAGATGGTCGAAGGCAGAGGAAGCCCCTATACTGTAATGGAGCTGTTCGGTGCCATCCATTAACAGCTAGCTGTGCTACAACTTAGCAAAGCTGCAAATCGGCCGCCATAGTCTTCCCAATGCTAGGTGCGAGCGAAGTATAGATACTTCGTTCTCTATGCTCTCCACATAAAGCAGTTTAACTTATACTACCTGACTAATTTTTCTCTTAATCTGACTTTTATTTAAAAAATCAATTCTTGCTTAGGTCATTAAGAAAAATTTTATTTTAGTTGCTTTTGTTAAATTTAATTAATGCAGGGCCATTTGGGAAGCAAGGATTACAGTTGAACTCATAACGAGCCCTGATTTAATGAGGAAATCCTGGTTATAGCGAGTAATATATTTGTGATTCATAGTATTTTTATTGACCTCCAATTCAGTTAATCCATTTTTGGAGAAACTCCTTTAGGAGACATCAAAAAGACAATAAGACAGTTCAAAGTAAATTACCTAACTTCCTTTGCACAATACAGAAATTAAAAAAAAAAATTTTTAAACGTAAATAACATAGTAAGCATGTAAAAATTTTTGTGATTTTTTTTCATGAACCTGTTTTCTACAAGTACTTGGTTATAACGAGCAAATGTCGCAGTCCCTTCGAGCTCGTTATAAGAGAGTTCGACTGTAATACCATTAATCCAGCTTATTTATTTAGTTAATTGATTTCATTCATTTTTAATCCCACATAACATGATATATAAATATATAGGGAGAGTGTGAACTAATAGCAGGAATTTTAAAAAATCGGGTGTAAATTTAAAAAAATCTTATTAATTTGATGCTTATGAAGATTTAAATCCCATGAAAATTTTCAACAATTTTATAAAGCATGAAAGTGGCAAACATAACATAATACTTGCCAATTTTTGAAACTCCCAGAGTAAAACAGCATGCGAGAGACTTTTGATGATTTTTTCCAAATTGCATGCAAGCATCATTTTTTACTGTTTTTGCCAAATAGTGCACGAAACATTTTAAATAAATAATTTAAATTTTAATCAATGTTTGGCAATGGAGGTTCAAATAAAAATATACTAACGAAAAAATATTTGTTTTCAAGATAGATGGGAAAAGACTGAAATTAGCATGCTGTCAAATTTTGTGTGTTAATTTAAAATTCATTGACACTGTACCAGGTACTGAGTACTAAACCAGGCTTAAATTAATGTTATAATTTGTTTTATATTATCAATAACCTCCAGTACTGAACAGATGTATTTGAATGAACGCAAAAGTAATCACTTAAATTGCTACATCGCTTAATGTTATCAAATTTCAGGTCAATTAATTCAATTCGAACGAAATATTCAAGGCGAATTTTGTGTATCACCTCACTATATCAGATAGGCCATTATTAGAGATGTAACAAATAGTGATCTGGCCGAATACAGAGTATTCGACCAATAACTACCGAATGTTAAATTTTTAAAAATTTCATTTTAATTGTAATTAAAATATAGCTTTTCAAATTTGTAACTAAATACTAAATAAAGGCTAATTAAAATTCATTTTTTATTATTTGTAGGTACTTAAACACACAACAGTATATTATCTGTAAAGCTAAAAAATCTTACTATGAGAAGATATCTTTACCAGTACCATATATAAGTTTCCACTTTGGAGGGACGACCAGGTATTTTAAACTTTGTTACAAGAATTAATATATGTTTTGAAATAGTTGCTTTACATTTCCAGAGGGGGTCTGGGCCCTATTGACCCCCCAACCTATGACCTTGTCTTTTATAAATTTAAATAAGCACCAATAGCAGCAAAATTATATTTCGAGATATTCATAATTTAATAAATATGCTATGGTAAATGTGATTAGTCTGATTACTATGCATAATCACATCATGCTTTGGGTTTTACAGCCTCTGGGCAAAAAATATTTAGCACCTCTTCAAAATTATGTTTGTTATCAAGGATCTGTAAGATTCCCTCTATCCCCACCCCATAAAAAAAGTGAAAAAACCAATGTAATTATTAAATACATCAGATTATGTTTCTTAACTTAAAATTCAATGACTTAGAATATCTTATAAATAAAAATGAAATTCTGTTTGTTTGTGGATTTGAGTTGTATACAAATCCACAAAAATGGACCTATCAGCCTGAAATTTTGCACAGATATGTAAAATAATATAGAATAAATCAGAGTCCACTTTAAAACTTTGAAAATCCACCCGTTCCCGGAATTTAAGAGATTTTTTATGTTCTCCATGCAAAAACCTTTCTGTAATTGTAACCCCTGTAGTGAAAAAAGTGTGAAATAAGGATCATGGTTGCCATGTGTGGCGATTTTGCCGAATAAAATGTTTTAAATTCTCAAAGTAAAAATAAAAGAATAATAATGATTTTTTTTTTGTTAGTTTATATTTGTAAGATTAATTTTTTATTATAATATCGTGTGCATGGGAAATCTGAGCAGGAATGAAATGTTTCATATGCAAAACAATAAGAATTGAAGATTTCCGAGGCTAATATGCAATTTTTTTTTAGTTTGGCGAAAAAATAAAATAGCTCAAATGCTGATTTTGAGAAAGTGAGTTCTAGCGGTTTGCGCAGTTTTCGGCTTGGCACAATTTATTGAGAGCTTAAGGAAATAGATTTTTGAAAGCAAGTGCAAAGGTTTTATTAGAATACAGCGTTAAATTTTAATGATCCATGAAAAAATAATGCAGTTATTAAGAGATTTCAAGCGATCTATCTTCAGAATTCTCGCCAATTGAGTACATTGATTTAAGATGGGGGAATTCGGCCAAATTTCAGAAAATTTAAATCTTCTCATTTAGTACATCGGAGTAACGATGAATAAAACGCGTTATAGTTGATAATTTAAAAAAAGTCTGTTGTATTAAGGGATTCCCCTTTTCAAATAAATGTGTGCTTTACTTTTTGGCAGTCGAACCATTTCCCATATTGATTGCTGCTAAGTCAATGCTTCGAATGATTTCCTGAAAAAACTCTTGCAAAATGGCTTATGTTGGCACTTTGGCGAGGCTTAGATTTGAAACTATTTTATTTGAGACTGGGATATATAATGATACTGGTTATAGATAAAAATGAATATTGGTATGTGTGTATGATGTTGAAAAACTGCAGCACCGTTGCACCATGAAATTTGGTTCACCTAAGTCTTATCATTGAGAAGCTTTTTATGCTATCCGTTTTCCTCTAACTTGCCGCTAGGTGGGCACAGCAGAACGTCGAATTCTATTCCGTTTAGCCGTTTACTATGCGAATATCGTCCAACCGATTTCGATGAAATTTGGTACACGCGGATATTAGAACACTGAGAATATTTTTCTGTATCCAATTTGCTGTAACATGCCGCTAAATGGCACTGAAACACATCAACTTCTATACCGTTCAACCGATCGGCATAAAATTTCTTATACTTACACATTTCAGCACGAAGAATATATTCTAACTGTGTTTCTTTTGATGTTACTCACCACTAGATGGCACTGCAATGCATTATTATTTTAACTCGCCACTAGATGGCGCTGCAGCAGGCCAAATTCTTGACCATTCAAACGGTCGCTATGAAAATCAGTATACATAGCTATTTGAACAATGAGAATATTTTGGGGTTATCCATTTTACTATAACTCGCCACTTGACGGCACTGTAGCAAATCATTACCTTAACCACTAGATCGCGCTGCAGTGTATCACTTCTTGACTGTGCAACTGATTAGCTATGAAAATCGGTATACATAGATATTTGAACACGGGGAAGGTTTTGGCGCTATCCATTTTCCTATATAATTTGCCACTAGATATCGCGTCGTCAGGCTCTCCAGCCGATCGTCCTGAAATTTCGTATTTATCGATATCTGAATGCGAAGAATATTTCCGCCCTATCCGTTTTGCTAAAACTCTCTAATAGATTGCACTACGCCGCATGGCCTTCTGCACTGTACAAGCGATTGCCCTGAAATTCGGTATGCATGGTTATTGAACACAATATAAAGCGATATCCATTTTGCTATATCTCTTTATGACAAATGTATTTTAAAATACATGATAAAAAATATTTTTTCCCATTTTTTGAAATTATTCAGCTGAATATGTAGCAATATTCAGCCGAAGATTCGTTACATCTCTAGTAATTATATCACAATTTCACTATCATTGGCTTAAATTAGCATATAATGTTGTGTATGTGTGTGTGTGTGGAGGGGGGGGGGGGGGGGGGAAATTTACTCCCTTTGCCCTAAGTAAGTTATGCCTGTGTTCATTATGTGATCACAAAAGTGGCATCTACTGTAATTTTAATTGATAGTAAACAGGCATCAAATTTCTATCTTCCTCTGTTCTTGTAATATTAGTAACTTTGCAAACAAAAGAGAAAAAAAAATTTTTTTAATTTTTTTTTATTTGAAAAATCCCTTTCTTTACAATTTAGAACAGTGGTTCTGGGAATTCAAATGTCACCTCCTTGCCAGTTAATTTCTTATACACAGCAGCAAATGTGTCTGTCTACAGGAAAAGAAAAAAAAAAATATTAGCAAACATTATTTAAAAATATTATCAGTTTTTCATAGTTAAGTTCAGAAAGGCATTCAGTAAAAATCTTTTTACTTATTTATCAGCAATGTTTGTATGATCTTTGCTTATAAAAAATATAAAAATTCATTTTCATGTAAACTTGAGTACATGGTTTTTGGAAATCATCCTTCACTGTGCATCAAAAAATAATCTGTCTTTCAGATATTTTTTTTATATAATTTTTGAAATTATTCAGGATAAAAGATAGAACTTTGTTAAAGGTGAATCACGGTTCAGGCTTTTTTCACAGCCGAAAAAAAAAAAAAAAAAAAAAAAAAAAAAAAAAAAAAAAAAAAAATTTTGGGGGGGGGGGGGGGGGCTTAAAAAGTGCTTAAGTAGGGTCTATCCACAATTAAGTAGGGGGGGGGGTAACAAGAAGCGTGAAATTATACGTTTACATTTTCGTTAAAATAAAAACATTTATCAGAAAATTAAATTTTGAATTTATATTTAAATTAGCAGAATTGAAGTTAGACTTTTCATTTAAAATTTGATTTCTAGCATAGTGCTTTGCTTCTAAACTTAAGTATATGTTTACGTAATACAGCATGACATGTGACAAGGGTGGTATGGTGAAGTGTGACAAAGAGCAGGGGGCAAAGAATATTTTTTTTTAAGTGTGACATTATTTATTGACAGCCCCTTATTACTTTCGTTATTACCCAACTTTAGATTTTTTTTATTGTAAAGTTGGCAGGTTATTGCTTTAAATGCAAATGTGCCAAGTTCAGGGATGCTACAGCCAAAACCTCACTTTTGTCTCAGCATCGTCTCAGTCAAAATCTCTTTTTGTCTCAATCAAAATTCCTTTTTTTCTCGGTATGTCTCAACTAAAATTCATTTTTTCAAGTTTGTCTCTCAACCAATTTTATTTATTTTATCTCAGTTTATCTCTAAAATAATTTTTTCCCCCCATCAATTTGATAATTAAAAGAAAGTTCAAGAAAAAAGAACCAAACAGTACGACGATTCTTAGGCTTAAACCAGGGATGACAATGTTTAGAATACCAGAAGATTTGAAATGCAATAAAAATAAATTAGGGGACTCGAGGGGATTTTTAAATAACATAAACCATGCTTGCCAGCACATCATGATTAAATTTGGTACCTAAAAAAAAATATAAGAAGTATACATAAGAACTCCATGAAATCATAATTTTGAGCAACCTACTTATATCAGAGATGCCACTAATAAAATAGCAAAAAAGAGGAAATTGTGCATGAATAAACAAAAATAGTGGAAAAAGGAGAAATCCTATGCAAATAAAACAAATAAGTGGAGCTTATTTTAGAAAAATGTAATGTATGGAGAAAAAGAAAAAAAAAAACATATTTAGTTCATCTTTTGTTTGCTTTCATAAATATTTTATTTTTCATTGACAAAATATTTTTTGGTCAACTATTTCACATTCATTTGAAATCAGTAATTTAAATTTGAAATAGGAGTTCATTTTTATTCTTACAGCATAGGAGATTTCAATTAAGGAATGCTAAAGGAAAAATACTAATTTTCAAGACAGATGGGAAAAGATTGAAATTGAGAGATGCTGGAAATAAATATTTAATTACTGCTTTAAAAAAACAAACACCATGAAATTTTTAGAAAAATTCTTAAACAATAGAAAGCTACAAGGGATAATATTCATTCTGACGATGGATGAAGAAACATTGAAACAAAAGAGCATAAAGAGATTTCTGCCGATTTATAATATAAAGAAAACCAAGGCTTTATGCGGATCTCCAGAAAAGTAAACATGCATTTTTACTCTCATGGTACAAGACGTTTAAACAATGGAAGACTATATTAAAAACAGTCATTCTCAAGATGGATGGAAAAAGACTGAAATTTGACAGGAACTGAGAATCTGCGATTTTCGCCACGTGCGCAATCTTAAACGGCAAATAAGGAGAAATGTACATGCCTGTAACCAGTCTATAGGGGAAAAAATAATAACAACCAAATAAGTATAAAATAATTGTCAATTTTTACCATTTATGGCACTATAGGTTTTTAAAAAATATGCTAAAGTTAAACCATTAATGATCAAATATGGATGGAAAAAGATTTAAATTCACACGTCGTATTAGCTATCGTAATAAATTTTATATAAGGGATATTTTGTATTCTTAACAACGTAAAATAGGGGTCATTTTTTAATTTTATGACACTGGAGGCTTAAACAATGGAAGGCGACAAGAGACATATCGATTCTGAATATGGATGAAAAAAGATTGAAACGGACAGGGGAGCAAAAGGGATTTTTAGCGATTTATAAAATAAACAAAACCACGGCTTTATGCGGATCTCCAGAAAAGTAATTAGCAATTTTTATTCTCATTGCACCAGAAGTTTAAACAATGGAAGGCTGTAGAAAAAATATTCATTCTCAAGATGGATGGAGAAGGACTGAAACTGACTGGAGGAACACAAAACCTGCGATTTTCACAATTAATAATAATTGAAAAAATCTCGAGTAGGCAGAAAACTCACATGCCATAAGCAGTAAATAGGAAAAAAAAAAAAAAAAAAGGAATTAAAAATAAAGGTCAATTTTTACTCTTATGAAGTAGAGATTAAAAAATTAAGGATTAATACGGATGGGAAAAAAACTATTGTAATAAATTTTATATAAGTGTTAATAATTTGTATTCTTAAAGGCACCCAGTTTTAAACAAAGAAATATCAAGAGAAAAATATTCAATTTCAAGAGGAGTATTTCAATTCAGTAGCATAATGCTTTCAAAAGTAGCAAAATTTGCGAAAAGTCTCAAGATTTGGCAACACTGAATCCATCACGTGCAGTTAATCCTTTCTGACAAAGGAATAATGCGTTCAGAGGTAGATAATTCGCCTAATTTCGTATGACATATTTGGATGGATATCGGCTAGTTGGGGGGGGGGGGGGCCAACTAGCCGATATCCACTCCTCTTTTCGGCAACCACTGACTTCGGCAATCCTTCGGCAACCACTGCCTCTTACCAACCCCCCGTTGGTAAGAGGCAGTAAGAGGAAAAGAATTTTTTTCCTCCCCACGTAAACGAAATGAGCGTGGTTGCTGCGTGGTAGACCGGAAACTCAACTGTGAACCCCCCCCCCTTTACACCGGGAGCTTTTCTTTCTCCAATACCGGCCGGAGGTTTATTTTGAGAACCAGAATGTTCGGCACAACTCTCAACACGTGGTCGCGCTCCCATGAGTCAGATTCAAAATTACTGATGTTCGCTATTTTTGCACAGAAACGGCCAAAATCGTACCGAATGTCGCAGGCCGGCGGTTTTGTCTCAGTTTTGAGGCTGGAAAAGGGGAACGAAAAGTTTCAATGCCAGACTATTTTACAGTGGATTACCACTAGAAATTAAGCACTTTTTAAGCACCATCCGAACCATGTAAATTATATAATAAAAGACCTCTCAGAGTGTAGATTCATTCATTACAATCAGAGTTGGATTGTCAAAATCATCACAGAGGTAATTTAATAATACTTTACTATGACATCAGATTATAAAGTAAAAACTATAATTAATTTTTTTTAAATAATCTCATTGTAATGTATGAAAATATATTTAACTATCAACAGTAATAGAAAATTTGGTCATAACATGTCACATGCAGAAATTATTAGTTTTGTTTTATATTTTAACCATCTTATTTCTTATCTGAATTATTCTACGCAATTAGTGAAGAACAATTATATACAAGAAACTGCATATGTTTAAAATACATAATAAGCCTTCAATTATTACACAAGACAAGTGTTTACAAAAACATTAAACTCAGAGCTCTCAAAATAACCATTAACTTTTTCTACCAGGTATACAGCAATATTTGATAGAATGATAACCCCTGTATAACGTTAAAATTTTGCTGTCCCTCAAAATTCCAATACAATAAAATCTCCCCTCGATATGATACATCCCCTAACAATGATAATTTAATTGGGTCTCAAAAGTATCATTGTTCCAAGAGATTAACTTTTAGAGAAAAAATAAATTACCTTGTGTTCTATATTTGTTTGCTGTGTTTTATCTAAATGTACTTTCATAAGACGACTACCATCTAAACGCACCCTCGTTCGCCTTCCTACTATTTCAGCAGGAAATACTAAATCTTCTAGAATGGCATCATGGACTGCAGTCAGAGTTCGGCTGAAAAATAAAGAGTGGCAAAATTATGGTGGGGGGTTCATGCATGAAATGAAGTATGGAACACACAATAATAAAATAACACTCAAAATCTTTTCAAAAATTCAAAACTGAAAATTAATTTGTATAACTGTCAAAAAATATACAAATGCTAAACAAATAACTCATTTCAAAAGTTGGCATATACACACTAGCCAACTTTTGAAATTCCAAGGTCAAACAGTGAACATTTTTCATGATTTTTGCCAAACACAAACATCATTTTAAATTGTTTTTACTACATACAGGGATGCTACAGCCAAAACCTCAGTTTGTCTCAATCAAAATCCCTTTTTGTCTCAATCAAAATTCCTTTTTTTCTCGGTATGTCTCAACTAAAATTCGTTTTTTCAAGTTTGTCTCTCAACCAATTTTATTTATTTTATCTCAGTTTATCTCTAAAATAATTTTTTTCCCCCCATCAATTTGATAATTAAAAGAAAGTTCAAGAAAAAAGAACCAAACAGTACGACGATTCTTAGGCTTAAACCAGGGATGCCAATGTTTAGAATGCCAGAAGGTTTGAAATGCAATAAAAATAAATTAGGGGACTCAAACAAAAAAGCAAATAAGGAGAAATGTACATGCCTGTAACCAGTCTATAGGGGAAAAATAATAACATAGCTGCCAACCTTGGAGAATGAAAATTAGGGAGACTTTAAAAAACCCTTGTTATCGATGAAAAAACTCCATGTACACATGTGTAATATATCAGTAACCAAGAAAATTACATATAGAAGAAAAATGTATAGTTTAAAACATTTATTAAAACAGCCAATTTTAAAATGCGATACTTTTTTAAAGAAATAACAATTTTTTAAACAGTAAGTACTTTTGAACTATTTGCATTCATGGGCGCCGGCAGCATTGGGCAAGGGGGGGGGGCACTCGCCCCCCTTGGATTTTTGGAGGCATGAAAACAGCTGAAGAGCAAAAAAGAGGAAATACACGTGGACATATTTTCCAGCAAAAAATTGAAAAATTTACGTGCACGTATTTTCAGGCATATATAACAAGGTTGATAATGCAAAAAAATGGAACTGGGGAATAATGAGTGAGCTTAAATTCAACCACTGTTAAACTAAACGGTGTACTAAACAATTTCTACCATTTAAATTTCAACCACAAACAAATTGACTGTGATCCCGAAGAAAATAACTATGCACTGTAAATGTTTAATAATCAGTTTTGGATATACAATATTTATTAAAAGAAAACAGGCTAAAATTATTTAAAATAATTATCTTAAGTAATATCGTAAAATCCTAGATCAAAACAAATCATAAGTCTCACATCCAAATTTCAGACTATTCTCTTGATATGAAAATAAAATTAAAAATTGATTCTCAAAAAAAAAAAAAAAAAAATATATATATATATATATATATATATTTTTTAAGACGTATCTTTTTTTTTTTTTTTTTTTTAATTTTGATCAGAAACGGAATGAAAAATTATATATATGGCATTGGCATTTTCTAAAATAAGCATTCAAATGGTAGAATAAAAGTGAAGTTTTCTTGTTTTATTGGAAAAAGAATAATTATTAATAAATGTCTAAATATTTTCTCAGGTAAAATTTTAGAATCTTAGCAGTCTATCAGCACACAGAAGTGGAACTTATGACAGGGACATATGTTCTGCTCCTCCCTACATTAGCTGCAAAATACCAACTCACAAGATTATGCTTTTTAAAATTAACTGTAAAAATAATTACCAAAGAAAAACCTGCACATGAGAATAAAACGAAATTGCGATTTTCCTGATTTTAAAATTGAAGGGAAAATGATTCAGAAATCAATAAACGTACTATGAAGAAAATAATACTTTTCTGTTGAGTTGAGTTACTAAAATGCCTTAAATTTTAATTTAACAATAGAGTGTTAAAAACTCTGTTTTACATCTTGTTTTTAAAATTATTCATTTACCAAAAGGCTGCAAAAAGATTGAAGTTCAGTTGGCAAATATGGAACCCAGAGATCGGGGATAGTTAGTTACCATAATTTAGCTAGTATAGTCCGTGGACTATGCATGTCAAAAAGGGATTTTTTTCCAGGACACGGACTATCTGGCTGAAATAAATTTCTTATGCAAAAAAATTTAGTATATTGATCTTTCTTTTTGATCTGTTGTTAGCGCGCAAGCTCCGGTGAAGCCGATGCTAACAAATTTATTTCTGTAGAAAATAAAACACATAGATGCATTTCAAATGACGGCACGTCGGCCTGCAGGGAGCATTTGATTCCCCCCCCCATTATGTCATTTAAAGCATCGACGTAGTTACAGGTGCGGACAAGCTTCGTGAAACCATTTTAGAAATATTTCAGTCCGATATGCAGAAGAACCAAATTTATGAATACAAGAATAATTTATGTAATACGGAGGAAAACGGGCCTTCACAAACGACGATACCGACTCCGCCACGTCGTCATCGCGAAGGTTGTTGTTGTTTTGTCTTCACTCTGCCAGCTGGCTAATAAAGCAAGAGAGCGAATTCTGCTGAGACGTTAAAACATGACTTGTGTTGCCTCAATTTCTTTCTATTTTTTCAATTGCGAGCGCGAATTTTTAATAAAGAGCATTTTTAAATTTTATATTTCGTTACTTTTAACCCAGAGAGAGTATCAAATGAATGTTTAAAATTAAGTATTATGTGGCTTGACCCATGAGAATTAGTAATGATCTTTTCTTCTTCTTCTTTTTTTTGGCTTGGTTATGTACATTTTCCTAAATGATTAATAAAAGTAATCTTTTTATTTATTTAAGGGGGCGATACGTCTTGCCTAAGGACAGATTAGAGTAATCGCCCCCCCCCAACCCCTTTAATCCGCCCGTGGTTTTACCATTAGACAGACGGCGAGTTTTTGGGCATGTACCAAACAATGACTGTCTACAGTTGTATTATATTGAAGATGTCCATAGACATTAAAGTACTAAAATTCTTTTTGGTGGTCCTGTATATAAACTCTCCAGTAGATTGGAACCAAAAATCGAGATACACAACTAGATGTTACAACATTCTTATATATGAAATTTCATAATAGTTTTTGAGATTTGAGAGTTAAATATGCACACACGTACACCAAAAGTCGCCAAGCTTGGCGACTTTTGGCATAGTTCTTGAGGGAGGCACGTGACCGTGGTCGGACCATTACCTAACTTATGTGGTAGGACGGTATTGTGCTTGAAATGGATGAATGCCCCTAAAATTGCCATTGACCGTAATGTATTGGAAATCTTTTGAGTGTTCCTGTAGCAGAACTATAAATGATAAAGACACTTTTTTTAATGGAGAAATTCATTTTCTAACTCTTTACAGCATATATCACTTCTGAGTCGTTTGAAATAGCCCAATACCTCTAAAAAACGCTTTGATGAATTTCGGCCCATAGAGCGTAATGTATTTCGAATCTTTTGGGCGGTCCTGTAGATAAACTATCCAGTCGAATGGAACCAAAAGGGGAGGTGCACAACTAGATGTTACAACAATCCTAAATATAAAGTTTCAACATTCTACGCCTAATAGCTTTTGAGTTAGGCGAGTTTAATGAATTTCGGCCCATAGAGCGTAATGTATTTCGAATCTTTTGGGCGGTCCTGTACATAAACTATCCATTCGATTGCCACCAAAAGGGGAGGTGCACAACTAGATCATAGAACAATCCTAAATATCAAATCTCAACATTCTACGACCAATAGTTTTTGAGATATGCGAGTTACATACATACGTACGTACGTACAGACGACATGGAAAAACTGGCCACAGCAGACTCGCCGCTGGTCAAAATGAGTTGCAGACGCGTTAATATGATCGTGCATGCTAGCCTACGATAGGATGCATTGAAAAAAATTTTAAAATTAAATTTAGAGGTAGTCAAAATCGGTTTTTTTGCCGAAATTTGGCCCCCAAAATTTTTCGGGATCACATTACTTCCTTATACTACGTACAAGGAAGTAACAACGGAAAAAATTCCAACGAAAGGGGGTTAAAAAATGTATGTTTTTGTTGATATCTCGAAAACCTGACGTGATAGAGCAAAACGGTTTTCAGATTTGAAATCAGCATGAAACACTGCATTAGAAAAAGTAAGCATCATGCCAGATATCTATGGCTTGTTAGTGTGTGTAATCAGTCACATAGCTGCCAACCTTGGAGAATGAAAATTAGGGAGATTTTTAAAAAATTAGGGAGACTTTAAAAAACCCTTGTTATAGATGAAAAAACTCCATGTACACATGCGTAATATATCAGTAACCAAGAAAATTACATATACAAGAAAAATGTATAGCTTAAAACATTTATTGAAACAGCCAATTTTAAAATGCGATACTTTTTTAAAGAAATAAACAATTTTTTGTTTATTTCAACAGTAGATATATAAAAACTTTTATATATCTACTGTTATATAAAAAAACAGTAAATACTTTTGAACTATTTGCATTCATGGGCGCCGGCAGCATAGGGCAAGGGGGGGCACTTTCAAACCCCCCCCCCCCTGGATTTTTGCAGGCATGAAAACATCTGAAGAGCAAAAAGGAGGAAATACACGTGGACATATTTTCCAGCAAAAAATTGAAAAATTTACATGCACGTATTTTCAGGCATATATATAACAAGGTTGATAATGCAAAAACATGGATCTGGGGAATAATGTGTGAGCTTAAATTCAACCACTGTTAAACTAAATGGTGTACTAAACAATTTCTACCATTTAAATTTCAACCACAAACAAATTGACTTTGATCCTGAAGAAAATAACTATGCACTGTAAATGTTTAATAATCAGTTTTAGATATATAGAATATTTATTAAAAGAAAACAGGCTATAATTATTTAAAATAATTATCTTAAGTAATATCGTAAAATCCTAGAACAAATCATAAGTCTCGCATCGAAATTTCAGACTATTCTTTTGATATGAAAATAAAATAAAAAATCGATTCTCAAAAAAAAAAAAAAAAAAATGTATATATTTTAAGACCTATTATTTTTTTTAATCAGAAATGGAATGAAAAATTATATATATGGCATTGGCATTTTCTAAACTAAGCATTCAAATGATAGAATAAAAGTGAAGTTTTCTTGTTTTATTTGAAAAAAATAATTCTGTAATAAATTTCTAAATATTTTCTCAGGTAAAATTTTAGAATCTTAGTAGTCTTGCAGCACACAGAAGTGGAACTTATGACAGGGACATATGTTCTGCTCCTTCCTATATTAGCTGCAAAATACCAACTCACAAGATTATGCTTTTTAAAATTAACTGTAAAAATAATTACCAAAGAAAAACCTGCACATAAGAATAAAACGAAATAGCGATTTTCCTGATTTTAAAATAAATTGAAGGGAAAATGATTCAGAAATCAATAAACATATTATGGGGAAAATAATACTTTTCTGTTGAGTTACTAAAATGCCTTAAATTTTAATTTAACTATAGAGTATTAAAAACTCTATTTTACATCATGTTTTTAAAATTATTCATTTACCAAAAGGCTGCAAAAAGATTGAAGTTCAGTTGGCAAATATGGAACCCAGAGATCGGGAATAGTTAGTTACCATAATTTAGCTAGTATAGTCCGCGGACTATGCATGTCAAAAAGGGATTTTTTTCCAGGACACGGACTATCTGGCTGAAATAAATTTCTTATGCAAAAAAATTTAGTATATTGATCTTTCTTTTTGATCTGTTGTTAGCGCGCAAGCTCCGGTGAAGCCGATGCTAACAAATTTATTTCTGTAGAAAATAAAGCACATAGATGCACTTCAAGTGACGGCACGTCGCCATGCAGGGAGCATTTGAATTTTTTTCCCCCCCATTATGTCATTTAAAGCATCGACGTAGTTACAGGTGCGGACAAGCTTTGTGAAACCATTTTAGAAATATTTCAGTTCGATATGCAGAAGAACCAATTTTGAATGTGCTTTTTTTAAAAAATAACTAGCTGAAGTACCCGTTCTTCGCACGGGAATGAATGGACTTTTTGATATTACGATTTGTGGTGATTACTATTCATTGTAATAAACAGATATAGCAAAGTGGATATCGCGTTATATTGTGTCCAATAATCATGCATACCGAATTGCAAGGCAATCGTTTGTACGGTGCAGAAGGCTATGCGGCGTAGCGCAATCTAGTGGCGAGTTTTAGCAGAACGGATACGGCGAAAATATTTTTCGCATTCAGATATCGATGTATACGAATTTTCATGACTATCGGCTGGACAGTCCTGAAGTTCATGTGTTGACGCGACATCTAGTGGCAAGTTATAGGAAAATGGATAGCGCCAAACTCTTCCCCGTGTTCAAATATCTATGTATACCTATTTTCATAGCGATTATTTGCACAGTCAAGAAGTGATACACTGCAGGGCCATCTAGTGGTTCAATAAAGTAATGATTTGCTACAGCGCCGTCAAGTGGCGAGTTTTAGCAAAATGGATAACGCCAAAATATTCTCATTGTTCAAATAGCTATGTATACTGATTTTCATAGCGACCGTGTTCAACTATCTATGTATACCAATTTTCATAACGATCATTTGCACAGTCAAGAAGCGATACACTGCAGGGCCATCTAGTAGTTAATTAAAGTAATGATTTGCTACAGCGCCGTCAAGTGGCGAGTTATAGCAAAATGGATAACGCCAAAATATTCTCATTGTTCAAATAGCTATGTATACTGATTTTCATAGCGACCGTTTGAATGGTCAAGAATTTGGCCTGCTGCAGCGTCATCTAGTGGCGAGTTAAAATAATAATGCATTGCAGTGTCATCTAGTGGTGAGTAACATCAAAAGGAACGCAGAATATATTCTTCGTGCTCAAATGTGTAAGTATAAAAAATTTTATGCTGGTCGGTCGAACGGTATAGAAGTTGATGCTTTGCAGCGCCATTTAGCGGCAAGTTACAGCAAAATGGATACTGAAAAATATTCTCTGTGTTCTAATATTCGCGTGTACCAAATTTCATCGAAATCGGTTGGACGATATTCGCAAAGCAAACGGCTAAACGGAATAGAATTCAACGTTGTGCTGCGGCACCAAGTGGCAAGTTAAGGAAAACGGATAGCATAAAATCCTTCTCCATGATAAAAGACTTAGGTGAACCAAATTTCATCGTGCAACGGTGCTGGAGTTTTTCAACCTCATAAACACATACCAACATTCATTTTTATCTATAACCAGTGTTATTATATATACCAGTCTCAAATAAAATATAGTTTTAAATCTAAGCCTCGCCAAAGTGCCAACATACGCCATTTTGCAAGAGTTTTTTCAGGGAATCATTCGAAGCATTGACTTAGCAGCAATCAAAATGGGAAATGGTTCGACCGCCAGGCATTTATTTGAAAAGTGGAATCCCTTAATACAGCCGATTTTTTTTTAAATTATCAACTATAATGTGTTTTATTCACCGTTACTCCGATGTACTAAATGAGAAGATTTCAATTTTCTGAAATTTGGCGGAATTCCCGCAACTTAAATCAATGTATTAAATTGGCGAGAATTCTGAAGTTAGATCGCTTGAAATCCCTTAATAACTGCATTATTTCTTCACGGATTATTAAAATTTAACGCTGTATTCTAATAAAACCTTTGCACTTGTTTTCAAAAATCTATTTCCTTAAGCTCTCAATAAATTGCGCCAAGCCGAAAACTGGGCAAACCGCTAGAACTCACTTACTCAAAATCCATATTTCAGCCATTTTATTTTTTCGCCAAACTAAAAAAATTTACACATTCGCCTCGGAAATCTTCAATTTTTATTGTTTTGCGTGTAAAGCATTACATTCCTGCTCTGATTTCCCATGCACACGATATTATAATTTTAAAAAAAATAACCTTACGAATATAAACTAACAAAAAAAAAAAATCATTATTATTATTCTTTTATTTTTACTTTGAGAATTTAAAACATTTTATTAGGCAAAATCACCACACATGGCAACCACGATCCTTATTTCACACTTTTTTCACTACAGGGGTTACAATTACGGAAAGATTTTTGCATGAAGAGCATAAAAAATCTCTTAAATTCCGGGAACAGGTGGACTTTCAAAGTTTTAAAGTGGACAGTGGTTTATTCTATATTATTTTACACATCTGTGCTAAATTTCAGGCCGATAGGTCCATTTTTGTGGATTTGTATACGAATCAAATCCACAAACAAACAAACAAACAAACAGAATTTCATTTTTATTTTTAAGATTTATGTAATACGGGCCTTCACAAACCGAGATACCGACGCCGCGTTGTCATCGCGAAGGTTGTTTTTGTTTTGTCTTCACCCGGCCAGCTGGTTAATAAAGCAAGAGAGCAAATTCTGCTGAGATGTTAAAACATGGCTTGTGTCGCCTCAATTTCTTTCCTTTTTTTCAATTGTGAGAGCAAATTTTTAAATTTTATATTTCGTTACTTTTAACCCAGAGAGAGTATCAATTGAATGTTGTTTAAAATTAAGTATTATGTGGCTTGACCCATGAGAATTATAGTAATGATCTTTTCTTCTTTTTTTTCCCTTGGTTATGTACATTTTCATAAATGATTAATAAAAGTAATCTTTTTATTTATTTAAGGGGGCGATACGTCTTGCCTAAGGGCGGATTAATGCAATTTTATGGGCGGTTAGTTGAAATTTGTCTATTTTATGGAAGTAAAATAGAATTTCTTTTTCCTGTAGCGGAGGAGTAATCGCTCCCCCCCAACCCTTTTAATCCGTCCGTGGTCTTACCATTAGTTAACTTTTCACGAAGTTACGGTATATATTTTTAGTAAAATCCGCGTAACTGTTTAAAAAAGAAAATGAAAAAAAAAAAAAAACTCGGAAAATTTTGGTTTTCTTTTTCTTACGGATTTCTTAACATTAACTCACATTTTAAAAAAGCATTATTCTTTTATTCAGCATAAAATTAAGATGTGTACGTTTTAATAGCTATAAATATCGAAGTATTTATTTAGTGGAATTATTATTAATAATTTATTTATTTTAGAAATAAAGTATATTTAAACTACCATAAATTATTTTACTTCCTTTGCATGTCAGGGATCGCGCTGACATCTGATAAAAGTGGGTCACAAAGGCCCATTATCTTGAGAGATATGGGTTTTTGCATATGCAAAACCCATTATGTGCGTAATTTTTTGCATCACAGTAAAGAAAATTTAGGTAAATGACTCAGAAATCTGAGTAAACGCGAACCCTGCATGTTGAAGACCTAAAGGAATTAGAGATGAGACGGGCTCAGCCCGTGCCCGAGCCCGACTCGGGCTCTGTAATTCACGATTGCGTTCGGGCTCGGGCTCGTGAAAAATATCTCCTTTGTTGAACATACTCCTTGAAACAGATTTTAAGAAGTGATTCATCGGATAAATAGACGTACTTATTTTTAAAAAAATAGCGGCACGGGGGACTAGAAGGTGTGTGAAGCTCCAAAATTTATTGTATCCTATTAATGGAGTAGTTAATTTTATTTGTCTTTAGCTGAAATTTCGGGCTCCAACTTTAATAATATTGCTCGGGCTCGGATTAAAAGTCCTCGGGCCCGGGCGGGCTCGGGCTTCAAAAAATGAGCCCGAACTCATCTCTAAACGGAATACGACAAGATTTATATTTTAAATACCATTACTAAAAGCTGCACTTTTATACGTTTTATTTGTCGCGCAGACCGTCAGTTTGCTTTATTTAAACAAAAATTCCAGTTTAGCATTCATAAAATGTCTGGAAGTTCTCGTTCGGCCAACGATTTTTCCAAAACCAAGCAAATTTTTGGATCCGAAAATGACCACAAGCATTTCGTTTTCAATCCACGTTTTCTAATATATTCGCTAACATCTGCCATTTTCTCAATAATCCACAATAGAAGTGTCAGTTAAGCTGGTACGTGTCCGTGGAAAAAATTTATAGATTCATCAAGTGCGCAAAACAGCAATAAAAACACGTCGCGAGTAACAATAGCTCACAGACAACGGTTTTCCAGTGGCGATAGGTCTCTATAGATAATTATTGTTGTGTAGTAGTTCGCCAAGTACATAATTATGTATCAGATGCCTTTCGAAACATCGGGGATCTAAAATAAGAATTTGCCCCTCTGAACTAAGTTTTGAATTTACGAACTCAGAAATCAGTAACATTGCACTCACTCTAGCTGACTTTAGTCTAGCTAGGCGCAGTGCGAGATGCAGTGAAAACGTACATCCCAGGCGCGCATTATGGTCCTCCTGTTACTCTGCTATGTCCGCTAAGAACGTCCTAGATTTAGGACATGTTTTGCTTTAGGTTCGGTAATCACTGTTGTTTTCCCTTGCTTTTTTGTTCTTTTATGGTAACTATACTTTTAAGTAATCTTTGCCCTCTGGAGTAGTCTTAGCGAAGTTTCTTCAGTTTCTGTCGTTAGCATTTAACAAGTTCTGTAAATTTTTTTCAAAAATTGATAAGTACATAAAACATGGGAATAATTTGGAAAAATTCGGGAGATTTATGAACTTTTCGGGAGTTCGGGAGATCGTTCTGAAATTCGGGAGGTATGGCAGCTATGCAGTCATTATTTGGTCCATGCCCAAAAGCTCGCCATTTGTCATCGCCCTTGGCCAGGATGGGCAAGTTTTTGACGGTTTTAACCATGGTTTAAACTGTGATGTCAAAAACCTTAAATATTGCACTTTAAAATATGTGCAAATTACATACATTAATTTATTTTAATACAATTACAAATATTGATTGATTGTTATTGATTATTAATATGACTGTAGTAAAAATACTTATCGATTTCTTCAAAACTGTACACATTGTGAAATATTATAATATAAACTTTTAAGAAACTTTGTAAACATCTTTTTACATTTTTTTTTATCAAGCATGTTGTCCAGAAACAGAAAAGAGAGTGGAAAAGTAATTTTATTAGATATCTAATATGTTTAAAACATTATTCTTGCTGCTATAACACTAAAATTCTAAATCATCTATCTGCATCAAAAATTAGGACTGTCCTTAAAATCTTCCATGGCTTGTAAGTTTCCCCACATGAAAAATACCAATACCATTTTGTGATAAATTTCAATGCTGCATTACATTTAATACATTGGTTACATTCAATAAATTGGTAATCTATACTGAATGGGGTTTTATTTTGAATGAGAAACTTTTAGTATACTGATAATTAAAAGTGCTTATCTTTATTACATTTTATTTAAATGACTGAAAATTTTATGATATTTGTTTTTGCTTAAAACCCTTTCAATTTAGGTATTTAGATTAAATCAAAATAAGTTTAATATTTGCTTCTACAGGAAATGCTTAGCCATACTTCAGTATGAAAATTTTTAAAGACTGCTGGAGATTATTTATATATTAACTCTCCCTATGTATATATACTACTGAATAAATTAAATTTTTATCCTATAAATGGTATTTATTTATTTATACAAAGAAATGCACACTACAGGCAATTATTAATGAGCCCAATAATTGTCATGTTGAGAAATAACTCATTTTTCAATATAATTAATTATGTATTTAGTTTAATGCAAAATGAAAATATACTGCACAATTAGTTTACATACTGTTCTCTTTCTTTTATGGATTAGTTTTTAACGGTTTAAACCAGTTTTCGACAGTTGAAACCAGTTTTTGACGTCAAAAACCCAACCCTGCTTGGCGAGTTTTGCCGAAATATTGCCAAATTAGGTATCAAAATTAATTTCGTATAACTCTAAAACTTTTAACTATAGAATGTTGAAATGATGTATTTAGAAATATTGTAACTTCTAACTGTGCATCTCTTTTTTGATTACACTCGACTGGGTAATTTATTTACAGGATCTCTCAAATAACTTTAAATACATTAAGGTCTATGGATACATTCAATTCATTGAAAATCTGTGGTCAATGACTACTTTGGCCTTTGGCTATCCCAAAATCTTGCAAAATATCTCAAGCTTGTCCGCTTTTAGCAAAATATCGCCAAATTAAGTGTGAAAAACAAATCTTTCAAATTGAACCCAGGACGTAAACACTGTTTACGTCCAACCCTAAGTATTAAAACCGTTTAAATTTTAACTTGAAAATCTTTTTTTTTTCAATTGATATGTTTTTTGATTAAGTATGATGAACCGAGTATCATATATAAGCAAATTTAATTATATTAAATAAATTTACATTTTATAAATGAACTTATCTGAGAAATTTTTGTTCATTTTTTACGTCCGACCACTATGGAATTGCTCTTTTATATGTGAATTTGACATAAGAAATTCAGCTTCTACTCTAATCCTGCAGTGAACATGCTTTAAAATACAATGCAGATATGCATCACTATGCATTTAAGGATTAATGATATCAAATGTTTGTCATTTGTGGGGGGGACACATACAAATAAGAAAAAAATTAGGAAACAAATGTAACAAATATGCTTTTATTTCACAATAAAATTAAATTCGAGATGGATATAACATAACTCGAATACGTCTTCCCATCGCTTTGGCCGGAAGATTGCTACGGAATTTTGCTCTTACAACTCCACTGTTTCCATGGGGTCTGGTTACTTTGCCCCAAATAGCACGCAGCTTGGTATATTTGTCTTTTTTCCCAGGAACACGGGTCTTACTACAAGGAAATTAAAAAATGTAAAGCTTTACTAAATATATACAATTTTAAAACAACCATAAGTATTTTTATACACATAAAATGCTTTTTGAATCCATGCTTGTTTTTAAAATTTTTTACTCACAGAACCTTCAAATCACTGTAAGAAATTTTGTATTTTATACAGCCGGACAATGATGGGAAAAGTATGACCCAAAATTAGGTATTTGTACAAGAAATCACTTGCTAAAATTTTTTTTAAATCAGCATGCACAATTTAAGTAGTATTTTGAAATATACTTTTTGAGTAAATATGAAATGATCAGAAAAATTACATTCCCAGTAGCAAGAAGATGATCAGCTCAAGTCACTAGTTTTTCCATGCAAATATTAACCCAATATTTCAGCCAAAGTTGCTATTAGCTACTGATGCAACAAATTGTGGTTTGGCCAAATAACTAAATACTGAAATTCTGCCCAAGTTACAGATAGATATTACTGCTGTTTAAATCAAATAAAATATGAGTATAAAATACAGCATCATGTGTTCATATTACATTATTATGTTGAACCAATTGAGTAATTATTTTTTATTCATCTATTCTGAAACTGTTTTTTATTTTCATTCCCTCTGATAACATTTTGGTTCTATTTTTAATGAATCAAACATAACATAACAAGTCTTGTCAATCCATTTCACTTCTTATAATCTTTTACATTATTCTAGATTTCTTAACAATAGCAAGAAAGCACAGAATTGCATTTTAAACTGTGCCTTTTGTAGCCATTTTCTTAATTTTAGTTGCCAAAATAGTAGCATTTTTGCATGATTTTGTTGTTAAGAAATGAATATGCGTCATTCAGCTTCATTCAAGAGGAAATGAATAAAAAGGTAAATTTTAAAAATTCCATGTGTTATATAACAGTACATAGTACATTTATTTTCATCCAGGATTTTCTTTTGGGGGGGGGGGGGGGTCAGACCGCTCCCTCCTTGGCTACATCACTGATGAACAACCAATCGCAACTTTGAAAAGAGGCAGTTCACATAAACAGATTTTTTTTTTTTTAATTAGTTGCCTTAAGTAAGGTACAAGTAGACAAAAACTTGAAAATGGTATTTTTTTACTCGAAAAAGCCCCCAATTGCCTTATCTTTAAATCTGTAGCAAAAGTCACCTTTTTAGTCACTGGTAGACACTCTGAATTATGTATTTTTTCAGACTTTCCCTAGAATTGAAAAAGGGCAGGGTGCTACCGTTAACAAAAGGGCACTTTATCCAAGTTTAAGGGCACTTTTGAAAGCTAATTTTTTCTTATATGGAAATTGGAAGTTTTGTAGAATCAAAAAACTTAGTTATTTTAGTCTTGATAGCTACAGCTATGTGCTTTCGCTATTTAATGACTTATATTGGTGCCATTTTTTTTTCTTTTTCAGTGGCGCCGAAATGGGAATGTTACACAAAAATTAGCAATTAGAAAGACCCCCACGGAGGGCCTGCCATCATTTTGAGGTACCCCTCCCATCTACTCCTATTCAATTCCACACATATAAATAACAAATATTGCAGTTCTGAGGCACTCTGGGTTTTTTTTTTTTTTTTTTTTTTTTACTATAGGCCGGGCCTTATGGGCCTATTAGGTTATCAGGTCCTGTTTATATGGATATGCATCGCATGTTTTTATGCTGAAAATATGCATAAAAACATGCTACATGCTATATCACTATATGCAGGGGTGTAGATATTAGGATTCCTTGCTGAAAATTTTGACTGGCATAAACTTTAAGTTTTGCAAAAATTTCATTATTTACTCATGACTTACTTCATCCCCCTCTCTTCCCACGAAATATTTTTCTTCCTATGCCCCTGACTGTATGATAAAATAAATTGTACAAAATTAAAAAGGAAGCATTTTACAGCTTTTTTAATGCTACTGATAGCTCATTTTTTCCAGCACTTCCATTTATGTCATAAGTTTTCGACAGGAGCCTTATCTCCTTGTTCCAGAATCAAAATCCCTGATCTACTGCTTTTAAAAGTCAAAATACCCGAGATTTCTTATGCAAATATTTTCAGCATAAAAACATGCAATGCATATCCATATAAACAGGACCTGATAACCCAATAGGCCTATAAGGCCTGGGCCTATAGTAAAAAAACCAGAGTGCCTCAAAACTGCAATATTTGTTATTTATATATGTGGAATTGAATAGGAGTAGATGGGAGGGGTACCTCAAAATGATGGCAGGCCCTCCGTGGGGGGACTTTCTAAGGGGTCCTAACCCATATTTACACTAAGTTTTGGAGAAAACCATGGAAAACTGCAAACGGTTAGGTCGATGCACGTGCGATGGGACCCGAACTCGGGACCTTCACACTTCACCCGTCTACCAATACCAGTTTAAATTGCATGAAATACGTAATCATTATCCAAAAAATTATTCTATCTAGTGTAAATTAATTTAGCTGGCTGGCCTGAGAGGTGTGCAGAGCCTCAGGCGAAGCGCAAGAGCGATGCCTCTTTTCTATCATGTCTTATGTAAGTTACTACTAGCACTGCTAGTACATATTAGCTTTATTTCTCGGCTTTTTTCGGGATATATTACAACAACCATCTACAAAGCTCGTGTGATTGAAAAAAAAAAAATGGCCCTTTAGCGGGCCTTCTTTAAGCGCAGGGCCTTAGGCGATAGCCTACATTCCACCCCCTTTGGGTTGGACCTGGTAAGAAGTGGCACTTTGCCCCTTCATCATACCCTCTATCTTTTTCCTTTCAATTATTGCCTTCCAGGACAGGGATTCCTACATCGGATAAAATCGGAAAACTGCAGTTCCCTCTTATCCTTTAAAGTTTCTTACACTTAAATTTGTCACCCATAGAAGTTCAGGCCCGAGGCAGGGACTTCAGCTTGGCTTGCTATCCCTCACCTTAGATCCAGCTATGCCCTTTTCATAAAAGGTAAAAATCTTTGTGAGAAATTATATTAAGTTTTTGTGCCCCTTGCCCTTTTCTACTTACGGGTTTGTTATACTCTGCACATGAATGCAGATTTATAAAAAGCAAGAGGTATTCTAAGACTGGCACTCTAGGATATTTTGCCATTTGAGACCTTCTTTCCTAGAACTTTTAAAAGGAATACCACTTTTAAAAGTGATTTATCTTGTGTAAAGAGACTTTAAACAGAGCAACAAACGAAAACTCTTGAGGTGGCAGTTTTCCCGCTCCCCTGCCTTTTTCTTTGAATGATCAATATTAATCTTTACCCTTTATGCAGCTTAGCTGTGTAAGAAAAAGGATAAACGTACTAGAGAACAGACATATGCACTTTAATTGATTTGCTATCATAGCTTTTTACCATTTACTAAGCATGGCTACGAAAGCAGATGGCTACTGATTGAGTGCTTTTCGGACTACAAATAGCGAGTGTGGCTCGATCAAAAAAAAAAAGCGAAAAAGCATCTCTTAAAATATTCTCTGTCCACTTATGTCCTCTTGTCCTTGCAAGCTATGTAAAAGCATTTATCACGGTAAAAGAACATCTTTCGGCCCTTTTCGGATGCTTTACCAGGTGGTCTCGAATCTGGGAAAGTGCTGACTAATGTCAACAAAGAGGAAGGCATGTCGCAGGATGATAAATGTAAACGCACAGGAGACAATGGTGCTATGAATGAAAACAAAGCGGCATGGATGGGGATATATCAAAGGGGCAAAAGGGCAGTATTCTTCCGATCAAGGGGCAGGCAGGGCTCCGTGCCTTCCCTGCCCATGTCTGATTTTTTTTTAATCTCTTGCACAGCTGATAATTCAAAACAATTAAGAAAAGTAATTTAGAATACAAAATACAATAGCAAAATCTTAGGACACACCACAGAAATACTCAATATGAACTGTATTTACTTTTTTGCTCTGTAGACAAAAACACACTTCTTGCCTAAATAGAAAGTTGTCTCACGTCTTGTAACAACACCATCAATTTTTAATAATGATGTGTGCTCATGCTGATTACGAAGACCTCTTTTGTAGCCTACAAACACAGCTTTACAGTACAACCTATAAAGAAACTTCTTTGAGTCATATATAGGAAAGAACAAAATAAGGGTCAGAAAGCATTCAATGATTTTAATCAGAAAATTAACATTTTTAATGTTTTTTTTCTCTTTAATTGTAGAAAAAGTTAATATCAGTTTATCTTATGCTGTAAAGTTCTTGGATTTTAATTAAAGAATGCACTCCAATTTATTTTAAAGAAGCTTTTTTTCTTCAGAGTTCAGGAAATTGTTCATAAAATCATGGATAAATTTACAGGGATCATACTCATAAGCTGAAATAAAATTCCCTGAGTTTTCCAGGTTTTGGAGATACAACTACTTATAAATTTACCATCTGATATTGCAGTTAGAATAAAATTTACATCCTGCAGCAACCTAGTCGCTAAATGCCACTACTATATGAACAAGGAAATTGAAGCAGTACCAGCTTGACCAGTGCTTGGGAGGGTGAAAAACTCATCTGGGCTGCTATGGAATTTATTGTGTCAGCTAATGGGTGCTTAGGCACATAAAATCTGTTCGTGGCCCTAATGTCTTCCCTGTTCAAACTATACTTCTGGAATGCTGATTTCAGGCACCAGGCCTCTCATATGGAATTGATTCAAAATTATGAGACCCCAAAAGTGATTTCCTCTCACTGGGACTCATAAAAAATCGAAGCTTTCCTCTTTCATCCAATGCCGTCCTACATGGAAGATATGGTATCACCTTACAGTTGCCAAGGGGAATTAGTAATAACATAAAATAATCCAACACAGCCTGTTTAGAAATTTAATTTAAAATGAAAGGGAAAAAAAGCTCTCTGTATATTAGGCTAGCACATTATTTTTAAAGGAACAGAAAATCGCTATCAAAAAAACTAGGGATTCTCCAGGTTAAGCTGGAAATTTCCAGGATTTTATCTAAACTACGTAATTTTCTCGTTTTTCACTGAGGTAATCAGTTTTAAAAAGTTAACATTTTCCAGGTATTCCTTGTTTTTACTGAGGCAAATAATACTTTATTAATAATCAAAATCTACTGAAATAACATTTAATCTTTCACAGGGATGAGAGTGGCAAAATAGGGGGGGGGGGGGGGGGGGAAGCAGGAAATAGCATGTGAAGCAAAATTTGGGACAACAGTAAGTGACACTAAGCTATATATACAAAGAATAAAAATTCAAATCACTTTTAAATCATACTTTATATACTTTAAAAATAAATTTTTGTTAATTAAAGTTTCTGCAACAAATAAGAGTATTGTGTTGTGGTATAACATCTAAACCTGCTAAAATAACTAAAATTGCGGAATTCTATGAATGTGCAGGAAAACACATGCCTTTGCTTTAATTTTATTATGGTACAATATAAAATAAGTCAAATTATCATTTAAAAACAATTAGTTCTTGTGGAGTAACGCATTTTGCACCCTCTTCCTTAGGAAGGACTTTCATTAAAAGAAAAATAATTCTGGAGGAACTAACACGTAAATGTTTTCAAATATTAAACAATAAGTTTTACAGGCATACCTGCCAAACCACAGGTCAAAAAACCTTGAAGGTTTCTCAGCGGTGCCACTCATAAAATGGCAAAAAAAGAGGAAGCCATGCGTGAATACACAAAAATAGTGGAGGAAGAGGAAATCCCACACAAATAATGGAAAAATGGAAATTATAATTAAAAATAAATAAATAAATAAATAAAATAAACCCCACAATATATTACATGGCTGAAAAGCAATTAAAAAAAAGGAAAAGTTTTCTTTACTGGCTTCTATGAAAAAACTAATTTAACTTTGAAATAGGAGTTATTTTTATCGTTACAGTATTAGATATTTAAATAAAGAAATGCTATGCTAAAGGAAAATATTAATTTTCAAGATGAATGAGAAAAGTTGAAATTGAGATGCTGGAAACTAATACTTAATTACTGCTTGAAAATATATATATATATATATATATATATATATAGTTTAATTTTCTGAAAAATACCGCGGAATACACAGAATGATGAAAAAAATCAAAAATATAAAAAGCGGAAATCTGCCGATCAGCAAAAATGTGGCATTCCTGGGGAAAATCCTGAAGATTTTTCAACAGAACAAAAATTAACTACATTAGTCTGACCCCCAACTTGTAAAATCTTATCAAATAAGTGAATGAGTTGAAAAACAATTGAATTCAAAAGAATGGCAAATGTTTGGCATTTATTATGGCAGGCTTAAAAAGTCCCAAACATTTAAAAAAAGGGGGGGGGACTTGATGTTACATTGAAATTGAGGATTGAAGGAGAGGGAACTTTGTTAACCTGTATATTTTAGTTAAAATTAAAAAGTTTGTTATGATATACTACAGTGAAACCCGCATATAACGATATTATAGGGACCTAAGAAAAGTATTGTTGAAGACAGTTTGCACTTTCATATTATTTAAACACTGAAGGTGTTCCTTTATCATCAAAATAAAGAGAAAATATATTTGTGGAACAGAATAATATTTCAATCATTAACAGGCAAGTCTTGCACATTTACTTTGAAGAAGTCTGGGATTAATTTATTGCATACAAGTGAAGTTTAATGCATATACATAACGTAGTAATTGCCCTTTTTGGAGTAGGACTTCACACTACAATCATTAACAATTCGATAAAGTGAAAATTTTATAAAAAATTTTTACTATCACTATATAAAAGCATGTATAAGTTGCATGTACAAATTTTAATATAGCATTACAAAAAAAAAAAAGTAACTTTTCTTCAAACACCAAAGCTTCACACCATGTCTGAGTGTTCACACCATGTGCTCACACCACAGATGATAGTCTTTAACCCATCAAAAACAAATTTTGAGGAACAAGGCCTTTGATATGACTTTTACTAAAGTTTGCAAATCCTATTGTGCAATCTTTTTATTGCACAATCTGCACCATAGGTAGTACTACAAATTTTTTTGTAAATGTTAAAATTATCATAATAGACAGGTGCCTGCAAAAAGTGAATATTGCTCTAAACAGGTTCAAAATTAAGTAAATAGTTATTTCGTAAATTAACTAATTAGCAATTTCAGAAATATTGTTATAGACAGCACTGTGTACAGGTTTCACTGTATTCATTTTACGCTAATTAATAGTGTTTAATGTAGAATTGTAATGAATTCTTCTCATTCAAAAAAAAAAAAAAAAAAAAAAAAAAAACGAGTTTAAATGATAAAATTCATTTGGCAACAGACAACGCCTGCAGTCTACAGTGCAGTCAGCAGATTTGATGAATCAGTTTTATATTTCTCAGTACTAAAGTAATGCAGCAACTAATAGAATACAGGATGGTTTCCTGTAGGGAATGCAATCCCGCTTTTGCAGGATTACAATATCATGGCTATAATTTTCATATTTATGTGAGGTATTGTTTTAATTATGAATTAAGATAAAGTATTAAATCTGATAGTGCTTATAAACTTACTTTTTCGTACTTTTCTCTATTAAAATTAATTTTTATGATTGCGGGATCCTGCAGGATTGACATTTCATTCAAATAAAAATTAATTTTAATAGAGAAAAGTGGGAAAAAGTAAGTTTATAAGCACTATCAGGTTTAATACTTTATCTTAATTCATAATTAAAACAATACCTCACATAAATATGAAAATTATAGCCATGATATTGTAATCCTGCAAAAGCGGGATTGCCTTCCCTAGTTTCTTGAACCTGAATTCATTCTTGGGATGCATGCTTGTAAGCTGTAAGAGAGACATGTCCCATTATTCTCTTATCTGGGAAAGGATTTTTTCCCTTGTCACTATACCTGATAATTACATATTTTATTCATATTTAACAACTTATTTATTAAAGAGATAAATTACTAAGTTATCCCTGTCTGCATTCTACACCTGTTCATTTTAAACCAAATATTGCAGATGGTATTTGCTCAAGTTATTTTTTATGAAGTTGGAAAAATAATTATAAAAAATTAAACTGGCATATTTATATTTATCTAATACAATGCACTAAGTTATGTAGGTAATATATGTATTTAATGCCAAATAACGAATGATTTAAATGAAAGAAAGGAAAAATTCTGATAATTTTTAATAAAACCCAAAAAAAAAAACATTTCTGAGTGGGTTTTAATGGGTTTTTTTTTTTTTTAATCCCGCCCAGGTTTTTTGGGGTTTGTGCAGGGTCAGAAGCAAAAATTTTGGAAAAAAAATCTGATGTGTCCAACACGACTTCCTTGCACGTCTATTAAATCAAAAATGTTTTTTACGCACTTCCTCTAAACTTATTTGTTTGAAAGATATAAAATATCAAAAATAGTAAGGTTTAGCGATTTCTAGCCAAATATATCGATATCGCCAAGCTGAGTTCAATTTGAAAGATTTCCTTCTGACACTTTATTTGGCGATATTTCACCAAAAGCCGACAAACTTGAGATAGTTTGCGAGATTGGTTGCAAGATAGGTTGCGAGATAGTTTGGGGATGGCCAAAGTAGTCATTGACCATAGACTTTCAATGAATTGAATGCATCCATACACCTTAATGTATTTAAAGTCATTTGGCTCAACCTGTAAATAAATTCCCAGTACATTGCTGTCAAAAAAGATATTGAAAACCGTTAGATATTATAATATAGTTCTAAATACAAAAGTTCAAAATTTTACGGGTTAAAGTTTTAGAGTTATACAAAATACGAAATAATTTTTGGTGCCGAATTTGGCGATATTTCAGCAAAACACGTCAATGTCGACGACATTTGGCGAGCTATTAAGCATGGACCAACAATGACAGATTATCGCCAAATTTGGCGATATTTCGCCAAAACTCGCCAAGAACAATGACAAATGGCGATACTTTGGGCATGGACCAAATGACTGACTATCGACAAATTTGGTGACATTTAGGCAAAACTCGCCAAGGTCGAGGACAGACGGCGAGATTTTGGGCATGTACCAAACAATGACTGTCTACAATTGTATTATATTGAAGATGTCCATAGACATTAAAGTACTGAAATTCTTTTCGGTGGTCCAGTAGATTTTAACCAAAAATCGAGATGCACAACTAGATGTTACAACAATCTTATATATGAAATTTCATAATAGTTTTTGAGATTTGAGAGTTAAATATGCACACACGTTCACAAAAAAGTCGCCAAGCTTGGCAACTTTTGGCATGGTTCTTGATGGAGGCACGTGACCGTGGTCGGACCATTATCTAACTTATGTGGTAGGACGGTATTGTGCTTGAAATGGATGAATCTCCTAAAATTGCCATTGACCGTAATGTATTGGAAATCTTTTGAGTGTTCCTGTAGCAGAACTGTAAATGATAGACACTTTTTTTAATGGAGAAATTCATTTTCTAACTCTTTACAGCATTTATCACTTCTGAGTCGTTTGAAATAGCCCAATACCTCTAAAAGATGCTTTGATGAATTTCGGCCCATAGAGCGTAATGTATTTCGAATTTTTTAGGCGGTTCTGTAGATAAACTATCCAGTCGTATGGAACCGAAAGGAGAGGTGCACAACTAGATGTTACAACAATCCTAAATATAAAGTTTCAACATTCTACGCCTCATAGTTTTTGAGATATGCGAGTTTAATGAATTTCGGCCCATTGAGCGTAATGTATTTCGAATCTTTTGGGCGGTGCTGTAGATAAACTATCCAATCGAATGGAACCAAAAGGGGAGGTGCACAACTAGATGTTACAACTATCCAAAATATGAAGTTTCGACATTCTACGCCTAATAGTTTTTGAGTTAGGCGAGTTTAATGAATTTCGGCCCATAGAGCGTAATGTATTTCGAATCTTTTTGTGCGGTCCTGTACATAAACTATTCATTCGATTGCGACCAAAAGGGGAGGTGCACAACTAGATCATAGAACAATCCTAAATATCAAATCTCAACATTCTACGACCAATAGTTTTTGAGATATGCGAGTTACATACATACGTACGTACGTACGTACAGACGGCATGGAAAAACTGACCACAATAAACTCGCCGCTGGTCAAAATGAGTTGCAGACGCGTTAATATGATCGTGCATGCTAGCCTACGATGAGATGCATCGAAAAAATTCTTAAAATTAAATTTAGAGGTAGTCAAAATCGGATTTTTTGTCGAAATTTGGCCCCCAAAATTTTTCCGGATCACATTACTTCCTTATACTACGTACAAGGAAGTAAAAATAGGAAAAAAAGGAGAGAGAAAGAAAAAAAAAAAAAGGAGCTTTTTACTGTTCTTTGGGAGATCAATCTATCTATAAATATGTTCGAAACAAATAACATAATTAAAAATTTTAACTGTGAATCTTTTCTAAAGAAAATTTTAAAAATACTGGTTACTCTTTATTAATAAGAATGTAACCATTTGTACTATTATTGTCAAGTTCAAGAGACTTGACAATAATAGTACAAAAGACTTACTTTTTCATTCAAAAGACTTTTTGTTTTATTATTGAAAAGAAACTATTAAGAACAAACTTTCTATCAGTTATTTTTCTTTAATTGCTAACAATAAATAAATAAGTTTACATCTATTGCTACTTAGTTATGTTTTTCCAAGACACTCGGGAATTAAAAAATGAAGCTCTTGTTAAATTAATTATCGAGAATTTTTAATTAATATTTAAATTCCATTAACTTGTATCTTTTTCAACATAAAATCACAAATAGTAATTGATACAGTTGTCACAAGTAAAGTCTCGTCTACAAGATTTTTCTATCAGCTTCAGCTTCTTTCAGTTCTTTTGTAATACTTTCAACTTTTTGTGTTGCTATTTCAATTGCTGTAGTAGTGTTCTTCATGGTCGGAACATTGTTTACTTAATTACATCCTGTAATTTCGTATTACTTTCTTTAAGGTATGTCTGGACTGCTTGGAGATCTTCCTGCAGACCTTTTACTTTCTCATCAATTTTCTGTTTTGTTTTCTTTCTTTCTTTTCTCCTTTTTAATTCACTGGCTTCTTTTAACATTCATTTTCGTGTCTTCAGTTGCTTTATTTATCGATTTTTCTTGTGAATAAACAGCATATACTTTAGTCACAGCATTAAGTAGCTGTTTGTAATTGTAATATTACTAATGGTACCATTTCTCCTAATGGTATCTTTAACTTGTCGAATTCCAATAATCGCAGCCTCTGAGAGATTATGTCGTTCATAAGACAGAATGCTGCGATTTACAGAAAAACCTCTTTCAACATCAGAATTGGCATGCGACAGAGAAAAGCAATTTTTGATTATAATCAATAAATTTGAATACTTTTCTTTTCCGTTCATCTTATCAACAAGACTGAAAACTTCTTTCCAGTACCCGTCTATTGGCTGTGTCATCATCAGTATGTTCATTAAAGCTTTTTACAATTAGATCAACTTCATCATCTAATCTGTAAGCTTGGTATTCCAAAACTGTTTTGTCTATAATTTCATTAGACAAATTTAACGGTGCTAAACAAACACATAAGTTTTGAATGGCGCTGTCATTGTGAGAGGATCTGAGAGCCGGATGCAGCTGCTCCAGATCTTTCAAAAATGAATGATTTATAGGCAAAGATTGTTTCAGTAATTTGCAAAAATTTACTAAAAATGCCTGCATGCCCATTCGTGCTTTCTTTGCATCATTTCCCTCAATCTGTGACAGCGATTCTCTGTACAAAATAATAATAAAAGCAACCTTTGCTCCAAGTTCAAATTTCCCCCAAAAGTGTTAATTCAAACAACTGGATTTGGATTAAACCAATATTCAATATTATTTCATCAATTGTTTCCTGAATTTATATTTAAAACAAGTTTAAGCAGCGATTTCCATAGCAAAATAATAATTAAAATAAATTAAGTTTCATAAATAAACTTTTTCCCAAAGTGTAAACTTTAACAATGGTCAACTTTAATTACACCAATATTGTTTTGCCGATCGTTACCCGATTTTATAATTGGAAACATAGTCAGATAAAAGAAAAAACTATCTGCACACATAATCCAAAACTATCTGCAGACTCATATAATAGTTCATGATAACTAAATACATAATGCGTATATAAACATGTGTATACATTGGCGGATTCAGAGGGGGGGCACAGGGGCACGTGTCCCCCCAGACGTACTAAGTTTACACTCTACAAAAGATTGACTTATTTTGTAAATTCAAATGTTTCTGTGAAGAAAAGGAGACAAAAATATTTAGTGCCCTCTCCAGAATTTTTTTCTGGACCCGCCACTGTGTGTATATGCATATGCGCACACATGTGTGCAACGTGCTTGGGCTCAGAGCTCATTCTAAGTAGAAAAAAGGGCAGTACATATCCTAAATCTAATTTGCAAAAATCCCCTAAAAAATTGAGTAAACCAATGCTTTATTGATTAATAATAATTAAGTTGATAAAGCTAAGTAATGTAAAAGAATTACATTTTAAGTAACTTCGTTAATTAACTTATTAAAATAAATTATAAATAGTTAAGTTAATAAGAATATTTCTTTATAACAAAAATAATCACGCAAACATACCTAACAGACAAGAAAATGCTTAATTAAGTAAGCATTTTGCATAAGAAGCACATTTTAATAAACTATTTATTTGATCACCTTGTTAAGAATCATCAATAAAAGTTAACTAAATTAAGAAACACTTAATAAAATTAAGTTGTTCTAAACCTAAATTTTCCTTTTTATTAATTTTTTTCAGTTTTCAAGTTATTACATTTCTAAAAATAATTCATTCAATTTTTCATTCTTTGTAAGAATTAATCCAATAGTACAAACAATTAAAATATAGTTAATGCATGAAATTAGTAATAACACTTCTGTTCAAAATTACCATATAATGGTATAAATGTTTATTCCAGTTATTCAATACATATTCCACCCAAAAAAATTTTTTTTCAGGATTATCTGCAGCCATTATAAGTGTTCTTTTGTTGATTTTAACAATCAGCTGGTCACCTATATAAGTGGCAGTATTGAAACAGCCTGAAAAGAGATAAGAACCTCAACCCCATTTTTCTCCCCCCCCCTCTAGCTCCGAAAGAAAACCACACAAAAAAAAAAAAAAAAAAAAAAAAAAAAGTTCTGACAACAAATTTCTAATTTTTGATCAAATTAAGATGTCTTTTTAAAATTTGGACTCTGAATCAATTTTTGCATTTAAAAGTAATTCCCAAAATTTCAAATTGGTCCATTAATAAAAAAATTGTAGATGAATGAATTTTTACACAGTTGATTTCCATCCCCCCCTTTTCACCACAGAGACGTGCGTTAGCATAAAAGTTGTGTAAATTCCTCTTCACCAAATAAGAGAACAAATAAAAGGGATAACGGCTTCCGTAGATATAAAAAAAAACTTCGAAAAGAGGATGTCTAATTTTTAATCATGGGCACAGCAGCTGATCCCGCCTAGAATGAGCTCTGCTTGGGTTATAGTGACTTAAAAAAGATATATGTAACTATCCATTTAAAAAAAACAACTTGGAATTACTGGAAAACTATCTGCAAGACCTTTGAATGTATCCGCGTCCGGCATGCGTCTACATTATCTGACTATGATTGGAAGAATTTTAAACGTGTTTCTTCGTTAAAGAAGGGGGGGGGGGGAAATAACTCCCAGCAACTCAAATAGTTTCGGATCAGCATTTGAGCCCTGTAAAGTTGTTTTTTTTTTACCACCACGGTTTCTGCCAACGCGTCGCGTATGCGCGCGTTTCTGCTCTTACATTATCCCTATGGGAGCTGGACTTGTGATAAGTACGTGTTGCGTGAGGAGTACCCGGGAAGAAAATCCCACAACTCCCATTCAGTAACAGATGAGGGGGGGGGGGGGGACTGGGAGTGAAGGAGCTGGACTTCTTCACGTGAGTGATATTTATATTCTTTGGACTCATTCCTAATAGCCTCAACAGATAAGAATAGCCAATCACTGGCCGCACTATCGGCGCCGTCATTCCGAAAGAAAGAAAAAAAAAATCAAGGAAAGAGAACTGTGGGGAAAGCGAGAGGGGAAAAGGAATAAAAGGCTGAAAATAGGAGGGGAAACTGTATTTAAAGAAAAAAATAGGAAAAAAGGAGCCAATTGAAAAAAAAAGGAAAAACAGGAAAAAAAGGAGCACTGCAGTCCCTGGGTTTGTGGGCGGGTCCAAAACCCTGATGGTAACCCTGCCTTTTCACAGTCGGAAGTTAAGACACAGTAATCCTAAAGCCAGCTTTTCATTTGAAAAATGACTAGGCTACTTGCTGATGATGATGTGCTTTTATTTTATTTTAATGGCTTTATTTTGTAATAAATAGTATGATATGATTTAATTATTTTTTAAATTTAAAATCCATGTTTAGTTTCATACTGGCTGTTTATTTACAGTTTAGTATAAATTAACATTCTTTTGATAGTACTTTTTAGGTTAATATTTTTATTTTCCTTTGTTTAATTGTTAAGAGTAGAAGCAACAAATAATTACGTTGTTAATACTTTATGCCATGAAATATTAGATATTTTGATTTTATTATTTTAATATTGGGAAGCATTTCTAGTTTATATTTGTTATGATTTCCTTTGTTTACTTGTTAAGGGTAGAAGCAATAAATAATTGCATTGTTAATATTTTATACCGTGAAATAATATTTGAGATTTTGTTATTATTTCAATATTGCAATAATTTAGCAATTTTAATCAAGGCATGAGATAAGCATTGTTTATATTTGTTATGATTTAAACTAGTTCTTTACTTTTGCTTATGTATGCTTTTGTCAGAATGCTAAAATATACTTTAATTTTTTAATCTCTTATTTGTTATTTTTGTGAGGTATTGTCTTTAGAATATTATTTGTTTGCATTATTAAATTTATTCTACTAAAAGGAGAAAGGGGGAGTTGAGGGGGTGCAGCCCCCCTTCACATAAAAAGTAATTAAATTTTATTAAACTGAATCTATATGTACATGTAAGCTTGTAATCTGTTTATAACTTTTTTTCATAAAAATATTTAAAAGCCATTAAAATAAATCACAGCAAAGTTAATGGCGAGGATAAATTATCTCGGAAACCGCTGCCATCTTATCTGCCATATTGTTTACAATTGGCATCGGCAAGGCAAACTTGGGTTGGTGACAAGATTTTGTCGGCAAAACAAAAGCGAGCCAAAAAGGACTAATACTAAAGCTGTTCCAGTCATGCAAATTCATCCCATTTTAAAATCGCATAATTATGCAAGATTTCTGCATAAAAATTTTAGATTCTTAGGCAAGTTGGAGTGTATAGGCTGATTAATTTTATTTTTTACCAACTATGCGAAAAGTTCCAGAACTCCAGAGAGAGTTCCAAGAAAAAAATTTGAGACAACTCCGTTACGCCGCAGAAATTATATATATATATATATATATATATTTTAGAATTTTTTATTTCCTCGGCATAACGGAGTTGTCGCGAATTAATTGTTTCATCTGTTCTATCTGTGGTTTGCAGAGGAAGATGATAAATGCCAACGGCTCTAATGCGAGAAATTTCATCTGGGAATCGTCCAAGAGTAGCTCAGTGGTAGAGCACCTGCACGTTATGCGGCAGTCCTGGGTTCGATTCCCAGCTCTGGAATTTTTCGCATAGTTGGTAAAAAATAAAATTAATCAGCCTATACACTCCAACTTGCCTAATAACTTGAAAGGTTAATGGAATCACTTTAAAAAAAAAATATATATATATATATATATATATATATATATATATAATTTTAGATTCATTTTAAAATTGATAAATTTATTTTTAAAAATCAAAATGAACAAATGTGATTAAATTGGAATGGTTGGCAGCTATGAAATACTGTTTTTATGTTAACTTTTGAAGTAGTTGGGTTTATTATCTCATGGGTTTTGAGCAGAAAATTGCATACATACCGTCCGGGTTTAACACGTTCCCTTGTTTTTTTGGGTGCTACAGGCTTGGTTGTGGTTACTTTCTCTGCAGCAGGCTCCTTTTTCTCTTTCTTCTCTTTTTTTAATTTAGTTGCCTTGACATCTGCCATTTTTAAACCTAAAATGAAAAGAAAACTTAGAACATATTTGTGATATAAGAAAAATAATTGATCTCATTTCATACAAAATAAGTGTCATTTGTTTGAAATATCAGGACAAAGCAATGTTTACACTTAACCCTCTCCAAACTGAAAATTTTCACCCAGCCATGGTGGCTGATACAGCAAAGCTCAACTTTTACCAGCCTTGATAATTTTACCAGCCACATTCGTGATAAAGATTGAAGCTTTAAATTTATTTAAACCACTTAATTTTTCACTGCAAGAGAGAAAAAAATAAAAGAAAAACAGTAAAATATCTGAGGAATTTTAATCATTTCAGTTTAATTATCTTATTACAATTTTGTTTACTGTCAATTAGCAACTGCACTTACTATCAAGTATATGTATTATATTTTTTCCCATCTTTTGTATCATTCTACCAAAGAGTTATGGGTCAATTATGAATGGACATTTCATTACATTTAACCATAATTTGATCATCTAATGACTCTTCTTGAATTGATGAATGAAAAGCCATTTTAATTCAGTTCATTGCAGAAAATCCCCATTACATGGAATTGCATTTACAGGAACTAGCTGTATATTTAGTACTTTCTTTTTTTACAGATGATTTTGAATTAAAAAATTAAGGTATTTAAAGTATTTTAAAAAATCAAAGTTTTTTGATCGGGAAAGTGGTGTGGATCGACTTATACACGGATTTTAAAAAATTTAAATTTTTTTATCAAGAAAGTGGGGGGTCGACTTATATGCCGGATCGACGTATACGTGGGTAAATACGGTAGTTGTTGCATGACTTTAGTACTGATAAATGTAAATTTAATTCATTATACTTTGCTCATGTGAGATTTAATATCAGACATTAATTCTATATTTATTAGAGTAAAAAGAAATATTTCAAGCAAAAATGAAGGACTATATTCTGTATCCGGTGCTGTTTACACATTGATGTTTGTTTACATGTTTCATTTCGTGATTGTTCTGGTGCCATCGTAGGCAATGCACAGCAGAAGTGAACTACCCTGCCAGTGGTAGTTTTGATTGGCAACCATAAAAAATCGTGTATCGTCAGTTTGGGAATTTGAAGTTGTTTCATGTTATGGATAGAAAGGAATGAAATGTTATTGTATGAAAAGTGTGTGTGTGTGTTTGTTAGAAATATGGTGTGAATATAAAACTAAATAAAAGAAAGCATGCTGGTTTTACGTTATAAGCCAGAGGATGTTAGGGATATTTCTGAGAGGTTAATTAAAAAAATAATGGTAAGTGCTTTTTTTTTAACGAATCTTTGCAATGTTTAAGGTTTCTAATGTAAATTTTAATTTGATGTTTGTTGTTTTTATGCTTTTGTTAGTGCTATTTATGTGCTATTCTAATCATACTGACTTTATATGAGGTGAACAACTTGGTTGTTTAATCCCCCAAAGTTTCTTTTTGAGTTGAAAACAGGCCAGTGTTTGCCCCGTTTACATTAGCTGTACAACTTGATTGCTTAATCCCCTATAGTTTTTTTGAGTTAAAAACGGTCTACTGTTGTTCATTTTAAATTTTCCTGTTACTGAATTTGCCGATTTTTTTTTTTTTTTTTTTGTTAAATGGGACGGTGTATTTTGTTCTAATGTTTTTGTTATTGGAATTTATGTGCAACTTTAATGTGTTAAAATTCTTTGCTTTGCTAATCGTGCAAAATGGTTGGCGACAGTCTCTGTGTTTACATGGAACACACACCATCTTGGTTGACTTTACCAAAATGAATAACTATACAGAAAATTATTAAATAAATAGTAGTTCTGTAGTAAGTTGGGCTGCAAAGGTTTACCGACTTGACTTTTTAAAAAACAAAGTTAAAAACAGTGACCTTGACAATGCCTATGGATGCGCATTTTCACACATTGCTTTTTAAATAAAATTAGGTATATTTTGATCTGCTGATTTTAAACTTTAAAAATCCAATTATTGTACTAGTTTTTGTTAACTGACATTTATGTGCCTAGATGTATAAACATTTTTTTAAGTGGCAAATGCAATTTAATTATGCATTTGAATTTGAATATTTAGCATAATTGTTCGTTGTTCCAATTACCAGGCATGAAAGCATGAAACAGCTAAAAAGACTGAACTTTGCTGCGGATCATACAGAACAAATAGATTATGTATTTAACACACTACCTGCTATATTTTTAGATGTATTTATTATTAAATTAACTAATATTCATTACGAAAAAACACTCAAAATACTGGTGTTAAACAATAACGTAAAAAAAAACTTTGTAAAAAACACACATAAGATGTTATAGGTAAGAGGATACGCATGTTTCAACCAAAAATTGTTTTGTCCTTCGTCAGTCCAAGCCCTTCGTTGCAAGCAACACAGGGAACTGTGTTGCTTGCAACGAAGGGCTTGGACTGACGAAGGCCAAAACAATTTTTGGTTGAAACGTGCGTATCCTCTTACCTATAACATCTTATGTGTGTTTTTTACAATTTTTTTATTTACGTTATATTCATTATATCACTGAGTTCAGTAAAACTTACTTCATTAAACTAATTTAAATATTAAATCTCAAATGCATCAATAATGTTGGAAAACACTGAATTCAGTCAAAGATCACTTCATTCACTGAAAGATTGAAAACTTTCATGCCTGAATTACTCCTTTAAAAAGAAAATACTCTTGCTAAAATGGTTAAGGGAGTAAGGAGTATTTTTACTCTTCTAAAAAAATTCTAGATCAATCACTGGGTAAAAATAAAAAAATCATAAATTAAAAAGTAATGAGAAAACAACCAATCAAAAAATGCATATTTTTATAAATGTACAATAATATACTTTTATCTATGGTCATAAAACAAATTAGGGGCCTTTTATGAATACCAGCAGAAGAAGTTGAAGTTATTCTTGTATTTTAATTCATTATTTAGTAATTAAAGTTTTCTTTTAGACTAAAACTTTCAAATGTAACATGAAAGTCCTCCTACCAAGGCACACATCATCCTTGGCAGATCGCCCTAGCATAACATTGCCATTATCACATAACCACCCTTGAAAGACTTATAAACACTGCTTTACTGTATGTTCAGGAATTATGCATAATTATTTATCGAGAACTGTTTTGAAAGCAAGTTTAAAGGGAAAAGATTAATTATGTGTCCATGCTAACTGCTATAGAATTAAAAGCTGCTAATGCAGGGCTCAGCCCAAGCTGTAGGAACAAAACTAGTGAGAAAAGTGACGAGTAATAGTGTTTGAGATTTGAAAGTTAAATACTTACACCCGTACACCAAATTCACCAATCTTGGTGACTTTTGGCATAGTTGTTGAGGGAGGCACATGACCGTAGTCTGACCACTACCTAACTTATAGGGTAGGACGGTATTGTGCTTGAAATGGACGAATGCCCCTAAAATTGCCATTGACCGTAATGTATTGGAAATTTTTTGAGTGTTCCTGTAACAGAACTATAAATGATAAAGACACTTTTTTTAGTGGAGAAATTCATTTTGTAACTCTTTACAGCATATATCACTTCTGAGATGTTTGAAATAGCCCAATACCTCTAAAATATGCTTTAATGAATTTCGGCCCGTAGAGCGGGCGGCCCTGTTGATAAACTATAGAGTCGAATGGAACCAAAAGGGGAGGTGCACAACTAGTATTACAACAATCCTAAATATAAAGTTTCAACATTCTACGACCAATAGTTTTTGAGATATGCAAGTTTAATGAATTTCGGCCCATAGAGCGTAATGTATTTCGAATCTTGTAGGCGGTCCTGTACATAAACTATCCATTCGTTTGAGACCAAAAGGGGAGGTGCACAACTATAGTAGAAACGTGCCTAACCTGACAGTATTGCCAATGGTAGAATGAAGTGGGAATCCGCAAAAAGATATAGTTCGTACATTTTTGCGGGATTTTAAGACGATAGTTTTTAATTTTTTGTCTAAAATCCTTCAAATGATACTCAGTTTAACAAGCTACTGTTAGTATGAGCACTTAATATAGAAACGTTTGCAATGTTAAGGAGTTAACAATAAACCGCTCGTACATCGTCATTGAACACATTCCACCAATTAGAACTTCCACACTCTTGGCGAAAAATTCAGCTTTGACCACAGGTTTTGATAGTGACCAGGCAACCCCTGCCAAAGCTCCCCCACCCTGCAATTCCACATTCTTATCTTTTGTTGTGTGGTACTGCTAATAGTGCATTTTTTAGACCACTGCCCATCTGCATCGGACGAACTGCCCACATGTAGGGGAGAAAGAAGGTCGGAGGCGGAGGAAGCCCCTATACCGTAAGGGAACTGTTCTGTGCCAAGTAATAGATTAACAGACAGCTGTGGCACTCGCACCAAGTAAGTCAAAGAGCGAATTCGCGGAATACACGCGACTCAACTTAAGAAAGCTGTAAATCGGTCGCTGTAGCTTTCCCAATGCTATCAGGTTAGGCGCGAGCGAAGTATAGATGCTAGAACAATCCTAAATATAACGTTTCAACATTCTATTAAGAATAGTTTTTGAGATATGAGAGTTACATGCATACGTACGTACAGATGGCATGGTAAAACTGGGCAAAATAGACTCACCTCTGGTCAAAATGAATCTCAGACGTGTTTATAGGATCGTGCATGCTAGGTTACGATGAGATGCATTGAAAAAATTCTTAAAAGTAAATTTAGAGATAGTCAAAATCGGTTTTTTCGTCAAAATTTTTCGGGATCACATTTCTTCCTTATACTTCAAGGAAGTTAAAAGTGACCAACTGTCGAAAATAGTTACCGATAGAGAACACAGGTAAAAATAGTGAGAAAAAGTGAGAAGAGTGACCCATGCCAAGTGCTGCTAATAGTGATAAATATCCCAGCTGTTACATGAAAATAAGTAAATTTAATGAAAGATCTCTGAAGATTTTTAGAATAGAATTTTAGATTACATCTAAACTACTATTAGCAAATTTAATACAAACAAATTTAAATTACGAAACCGAGATTTACAATTGTATTATTCTAGACACTGGCGTCAAGCTGCTCTCACGTCTTGGTCGAAGCTGCCGAAAAATGAAGTAAAAGAACATGTATGAGGAAGTTCGAATAAATCCTTCTCCGAATAATATTAGGAAATCAGAGCCTTTTAGGATATTTCAAGGTTGGGCTCTAGCTACTCTTAGCCCACCCTTCAAATCTAGAATATGCTTAGCCCAGCTTATGTCTAACTCAGCTACCTGAATGATTTGAAAGAAATATATATGAAAATGACTTAAGACTAAATTACAAATCAGATTTCTTTCACTGTGTTTCCGCAAAGAGACACGTGCTGCTTACCCAACAGAAATACCCTAAAATTTCAGAACAAGCGATAGAATCAATAAACAGTTACAGAAATATCTGTATAGCTTTAAAAATTAGAGAATTTAGATTTTGTTAGTATTAATATGCAACAGATCGCATTACAAAATGGTTTAAGCAAAACGTTAATAATCTAGAGCATAAACTTGCAACTTTTTATAATCAATCTAATAACACAAAATAAAATTATATTTCGTATACATGTATCAAAAATTTCAAACATATTGTAAATAAGAAAAAAAAGATAAATATAAAAGGAAAAATTTAAATAACTACTTTAATATAATACACGTTTTCTTCTACGAAACGCCAAGATGGGGAATGGCTGAGAAGAGTGGAGTTGCAAATATCTACAGCCGCATATTAAGTTCTAGTCTCTATAGAGCAGTTTCAACCACATGACCAACATGACCGACAATGGACTCTACCAATAAAAACTCGTTTCTGAAGTGACGTTGGTCCACCCGGGGCCTTCGCAATTAGTAACGGGCCTGCGCGTGTATTTTGATGAGCCATCCAAAGAGGCCTACGGATGCTCGAGTCTTCACGTATACATCAGGCATTTTTTTAAGCTTCCCAGTGCTTTCAAACGTTATTTAATGTAGTTTTAAGTAGTAATTGTGTTACTAATTCAAGTACGAACTCATGATTAATTTGTTTGCTATGATACATATTGACATAAAGAAAATAGATGAATATAATTTGAAGGAAAAACAAAGTAGCGCTTACTCTCATGATTCACGATTATTTAGTAGCTTATTTTAGTTTCACAAGTGGATATTTAATATACTTTAAAATAACTAAATACACAAATAAGAAAGACAGTTTTATAATGAATATTTCATGAACGTAGTCGTATTTCCTACGTTATTTTAAACAATTCAACATTAATCTTTAAAAAATGATGTATTAAAGCGCATTTCAGTGTTTTCGGGATATCCTGTATATTGGAGAAAATTGATAAAATACGCTCTATAGCGTGATCCCTGAATTAATTATTCTTTAATAAAGACATTTCATGTAGTATCCCAGACAGCACAAACTTGTCCAGAACATGTCCATATGATATCATGGACAAGTTCGGGACATAACTGACATTCCCAAATTTGTCTATATCTTGTCCATAATACCCCCCAAACATGTCCATATGGCACAATACGGCGTTCATAATGATATCCTCTGGACAAAATATAGACATCCATATGGACATCTTATGGACATCCATAATTTGTCCATAAAAAGACATTCTGTGGATATTTATCTCATATCCACAGTTTATTTTTATACTATGGATAAGTTACTACCATAAAGGAATAGAAGTATCTGTTTCATCAGTAATTTCTGAAATGAAGCTATTACAAGAACTGCTTGTAGGATCACACATATTTGAATCTTCAAAAATATTTTCATCGATCCTATTTTCAAATTCATTATGAAAATAATTATAATCGTGCGCATTAATAGGCTTTAATTCAATATCATTCACATTACATTCAGCTTCAATAAGGAATAATTCATCATTAACTTCTTATTCAACATTTCGTCATTCCTGGCGAGTCGACTTAATTTTTTTATTAAAATACACATTAAGTCAAAAAGTTGTACATTACCCCGTATTGTAAAGAACAGTGATATAGGCAAGCAATATGCAAGAAGTGCGCATAAAAATGTTATAATTAGCTGACAAGGAAACTTCAAATATATGGGTACTATCTACCACAACCAGCACAGATTATTAAAAACAACGTGCATACAAAAATGTTACTGCGCATGATCAAACAAATTACGAGAGGCTGGGCAGGCCGGATTAAAGTGCTCTCTGGCGATTTGGCGTGCAGTCAGGCTCCTTTGGCAAGAGTCGTTTCTCCCGCTGTTACACACTGCACGCTAGGGGTTTATGAAATTTTATCTCGCAGCTATTTACAGTTTTCTTGTTATCTTTTTATTTTTTCTTAATGTTTTACTTCTTTCCCTTGTCTTGCCTTTAACATTGGAAAAAAAATAAAGAGAAAATGTCATTGACAATACAAGAAATTTCCAGATTTCATCGTTCAATTTTTTTTTTTTTTTTTTTTTTTTTCCTGTCTTTATACATAGACAATGTTTTGACTGGTGTTGATAAGTGATTTTTAAGAGATATTAAACTTTAAAATTGAAACACATTTTAAGAAAGGCTGATCTATGCAAACGAAATAGTTTTTCTGCTCTTTTCGATTTATAAATAGAGCGCTCAACGTTGCCTTACGCTGAGGCCTGTGGGGTGATTATGGATTGATGCAATTTATGGGATCTGCATCAGTTATGTTTCATCAATTTTTCATTTCAAATAATTGCATTGCTTCCGCACTTTAGCATTGAAAGACTAAAGTTAGGAAGCAACGCTGGACGCATAAGGGGACTAGTCAATTTAAACATCCTAACTATCCTAATTTAAACATTGTAAAGTAGAGAGCCTGCAGGTCATGACTTGTAAAGTTCATTTGCATGTAAACTACATCTATTTTCATTTGTGTATTACATGAAGTGTGCTTTTAAAAAAATTACAAGCAAAAAATATTCATTAGAAAAGTGTGTTTAAAATATCGGTTCTCCATCCTCTAAACCTAGCTGTGGGAATTTTCGATTAGAATAGAACGACCTCAGAATTGCTAACATTAAGATACTGTATAGGATAATTTAGGATTTTGTTTGTTTAAAAAGAAACATACAAAATATAGCAATTTTAAAAGCCAAAGTAAGGGGGGAAATAAGAACGAATGAATTTTAAAAGAACAGATAATTAAGAAAAAAAATTAAAAAAATTATAATGCAATATATGGGATCTGCATCAATTATATTTCATCAATTCATTTCAAATGATTGAGTTTCTCATTTTTTCAATTATTTAAAAACAGTCAAAAGCTGAGGTGATGCCCCCTCCATCACAGATCTACAGGGAGGGCACAAGGGTACGTGACGTGCTCCCACCCCCACCCTCAGACGAACTAAGTTTATACTATATAGAGGATTGACTTGTTTTGTAAATTGAAGTTATTTCATAAGAAAATGTGACAAAAAATGTTTTCTGCACCCCCCCCTCCTCCTTCCAGATTTTTTTGTGTGTGTGTGTGTGTGTGTGCGCGCGCCACTGGCCCTCTCTCTCTCTCTCTCTCTCTCTCTCACACACACACACACAAAAAAAAAAAAAAGCAGTAATGTTTCATTAACCTTATTCGCGATGAAACCTATAAGCTTTCTCGAAAGTTCTAAACATCTGGTCACCACACAGAGCACTAGTAAGTTCTTGGAAATTTCTAGTGGGAGGAGAAACATGTTTTTTTTTTTTACCCCCAGGGGGTGACCAGCGAGCGAACCACTGTCGCTACTCGCGTACTGATAACGTAGAATTGAATTGTAACGGAGCATTGAATGGAAGGATTTTAAGTATCAGTAATGGGAGACGAAGGAATTATGGAAAATTCTAAGAAAATATTAACTGCCCTTATTGCAAATTTAATTTTACGAGATCGTTCAACAGAAAGAGACACGTGAAAGTTTGTCATCCAAGTAAGTACGATGAATTCATTGCAAGTACTACCAAAAGTTATAAGTATCATTGCAGCGACTGCCATCAACGTTTTAATAACGTTAACAGTTTCGAGTTCCATAAGAGAAGAGTACATCTGAAACCTGGTAAGCCGCCTGCATTACGGAAATGTCCTCTATGTAACAAAAGTTTTGAGAAAAAAGACATTCATCCTCATTTTGAAAATGATCATGATGTAGTTTTAAATACAGAGACATTTACTTTTAATACATACGAAGAATTTTCCAACTGGAAACTACAAATTGAAAAAGAAACCCGTTGTTTGTTTAAAAAAGACAAATTTGAGAAAAAGCGAGATAATTTAATCTCAGGTGTCTTTATGTGCCACAGATCAGGTTACTACACGCCTCGAGGGGAAGGTATAAGGGAACTGAAAGTGCAAGGAAGCAGAAAGATAAATGCTTTTTGTCCAGCTATGATAAAGTTATGTCAAACAGGAAATGAATATGTGGCTACCTTCCAGTCCACACATGTAGGTCATGAAAATGAGCTTGCCCATTTAGTACTAAATGTTGAAGAAAAACGAAATTTGGCTACTAAACTGGCATCAAAAATTCCGTTTGAAGTTATATTGGATGATGTTCGAAGCAGTGTGTCAAGTGACGGTTTACAAAGAGTACACCTATTAACTAGAAAAGATTTGGCTAATTTAGAAACATCATTTCATATTTCGTCTGATGTTGTGAAACATCAGAATGAGGCTATCAGTGTCGATATGTGAATACAGGAAATGTCATCGTTATCGACAGGCAATAAATCATGCATTCTGTTTCACAAGGCACAAGGTAAATCTCTGGAGAGTTATACGGATTTAAAAGAAGACGACTTCGTTTTAGTTATAATGAATGAAGCACAATCAGAGCTATTACAAAAATATGGTACAGAATGTGTATGCATTGATTCAACACATGGGCTGAATAGTTATGGTTTCGAGCTTACTACATTAATGATGCTTGACGATTTAAGACAAGGTTTTCCTTGCGCGTTCATAATTAGTAACCGCACTGACGAAAATATTATGAAATTATTTTTCTCTGAACTGAAAAAAGAGGCGGGAGAATTGAAACCTCAAGTTTTCATGTCCGACATGGCAGACTTTTTTTACAGTGCGTGGTGCAAAGTCTACGGTGAGGTGGAAACGCGATTATATTGCTTATGGCACGTTGACAGAGCGTGGCGGAGTATTTGAAAAAAATAAAAAATAAAGAAAAACAAGTAGAGACATACAAAATATTAAGAACTGTACTCGAAGAGAGAGACCCTATGACTTTTAATATTTTATTTGAGAAAAACTGATGGAAGATACCGAAACTAAAGACTTTGCTGAATATTTTGTCGCAAATTATTCCAGAAATGTGAAGTGTTGGGCCTATTGCCATAGACTGCATGCAGGAATGAACTGTAACATGCACCTAGAAAGCATGCATAAAACATTAAAATACATTTACTTAAAAGGAAAGTCTGTTAAAAGACTTGATAATTCAATATATGCGATCATGAAACTCCTTAGAGATAAGCTCTTCGACAGACTTATAATTCTATCGAAGGGCAAAGTATCGAAAAAGTTGAACGACATTAGAAAAAGACACCGAGAAAGTCTTAAGATGGAATTAACTTTTACAAAAACCGAAAATGAATTGTTGATTTCGTCTTCTCGTGGTGATGAAATTTATAAATTTATATTATAAAAGAAAACAAACGGGATTGTAAATGTCAACTTGCTTGTTTACACTGCAAAGCTTGCATACATGGATATCTGTGTAGCTGTCCAGATTCCTCAATCAAATGGAACATGTGCAAACATATACATTATGCTTGTACAAAAATGAACATAGATACAAACTACGAGGCATACGATGAGAAAACTGTAGATCTCGAAGATTTAGTAATTTGTGAAAATTCAGACACGGAAAATGAAGTAATAGTAAAACAGTTACAAAGTACTACGCAAGAAAACAGCAGTAAAAATCTAGCTAAACGTCGGGAATTGTTAAGAAAAGAAACGCTTAAACTTGCAGACAAAATAAATACAGTAACTCCGGAAAAATTGAAAATTTTAGAGGATATCATTTATTCAGCTGAACCAAAATTACAAGCTTTAGATGAAACTGCTGGAATGGAATTTTTACCTACAGATTACTCAAAGAAGAGACTAATTACGCCACAAAGGACATTTTTTTCTACTAAAAAACCGAGAGTATCGAAAACAAATGCCATCACCAAACCTACACAAGAAGAAAAACAATGCATTTCTTTGTCATTAGTATTGGAAAAAGAATAATTTTCGTTTATACTATAATAAACGATATGTTTTCATCTTACAAAATGATGGAAACATTATTACGTGGTTATTAAACTACGTTAAAGCACACTAAAATAATCAAGATTTAGTAATTTGTGAAAATCCAGACACGGAAAATGAAGTAATCGTAAAACAGTTACAAAATACTATTCAAGAAAAGACTGCATAAAAAATCTAGCTAAACGCCAGGAATTGTTAAGAAAACAAACGCTTGAATTTGCGGACAACATAAACACATTAACTCCGGGAAAATTAAAATTATAATCATTTATTCAATCGAACCAAAATTACAAGCGTTAGCTGAAATAGCTGGAGTGGAATGTTTACCTAAAGATTACTCAAGAGACTAATTACGCAACTAAGGACATTTTTTTTTTCTGCTAAAAAATCTAGAGAATCGAAAACAAATGCCATCACCAAACCGACACAAGAAGAGAAATAATGTATTTCTTTGTCATTGTTATTGGGAAAAATAAATAAATTTTGGTTTATAATTAATGAAATGTTTTCATTTTACGCAACGAAGAAAATATTATTACGTGGGTTATTAAATTACGTTAAAACACACTAAAATAAAGTATTTGTTGGAGTTTCTGGTAAGAAAACGCTGCTGACATCACTAAACAGAAAACTAATAAACGTAAGTTCTATGTTTTTTCTTTATTAATTTAATATTGTTGATTTTGGTACCTAGTTTATTTTATATACATGCATGAATGGTTGGAATACATATGACAATGCAGCTAGTAAATTACTACTAAAAATATTTATTTCTCTTTCACTTCACCTATTTCCTTTAAAAAGTAACTATAATTAACTTTATGTTAATGCCAATAACTACTAAATATGAATAAAATTGATCTGCTTAAATAAATTAAAACCATCAATAATCCATTCAGCTTTTTATATGATTTTAAAGATTTATTTTACATTATTCCTATTGATTTATTGATCAAATTAAATATAATCTACTATATAAAAATAATGCTTTATAATATGAATAATAATATTATTGTACAATGCTTGGAAGTCTTACTAAATTAATGCTTTAATTATTTTATCATAATAAAGGTCTTTATACACTATAGTGGTATATCTCAAGTAGAATCTATCTGCCTCTAGTTATTTTACAAATCTATATATTCTTCAGAATGTGATTTTCGTAATTCAAATGTGATATATTGATATCACATTTGAATTACCGGAGATTAAGAAGAAGAAAGGCCGGAGATTAAGAAATGAAACTTAATCTCCGGCCTATTACATCTTTCCATATGTTATGTATTATGTATTAGAATTATTTAAAAATTCTAGTTTACGCACTTCTGTTAATTTTCTTGGCCTAATAATTGATAAACGATCAGCCACTCTTGAATATTTACGGAAAAAGGAAATGTTTTAAAATTTAACGCAAATAATTTTACTCATTTTTATGAGCTAATAAATTTGTATACAGCGATATAATAGTTAATTATCTACACTTTATGTTCTAATGAACATTATATATATGTACATTAAATACTGATTGTAGATATATATATCCTTTTAATTTTTTACCGTCTATTATTATTTATCCAAATTCTTAGTATTTTTATGTCATCAAGAGGCTAGAATTGTTTCATTCATTTATTTTGTCTTTAATTTATCTAGGAATAGATTTTCCTTTTTCTGCTTCTTATCTAGCATATAGAATTGATGTATGCAGTTCGTAGGGTCTGTGAGTTTCATCAGAATCCGATACTCACCGATCAAGAGTAAGAGGAGCAACAGCCCGGGGTCCCTTAAAAACAGGGGCCGATCCCTAAATCTCACAGCTTTATACATTATATATATATATATATATATATATATATATAGGAATACCACAAGGTGGTTCCAATTCCAGTTACTTAGCAGACCTATATTTATATAATTATGAAAAAAATTACAATAATCCTTCTCTTATAATATATGTACATAGATGACATAATAACAATAGCTACTGACAATACTTATAGTGATACTGACCACCTACCCATAGCCTACCATTCAGCCCTAGAACTAATAAAAAATCCTAACAATAATAGAATAATTAATTTTTTAGACTTACAAATTAGAATCAATGATGATAAGAGTCTATCCTTTAATATATATAATAAAAGAAATGACTTTAATTTTCAGGTTAATACTTTCACTCATTTCACTTCATGTATACACACTTCTGTGTTTAGAAATATTATCTCTAATCATAAGTATAGAATAGAGTCTCTATGTGCCAATAGTTTTAAGGCCAATAACTTAACTGACCTATATAAAACTGCTATAAAATATAATTATCCCAGTAAATTTCTAACTTCCATTTTATATCCTCAATGTAATCGAAAAAACTGTATGTCCTAATCAAAATATTGGTTGGTGAGGATGGGGTTGGTTGTTGGTTCTTTCTATATTTACAAAAAAAAAATCATAAAATATATATCTATATATTTTATTAAAAAAAAATATATATATATATATATGTATATATAATTAAGAATGGTTGATTACTGGTACTTTTTCCTTTTTATGTGAGTCTGTAACCAATGAAGCCATACAGAGTACTGGAGTACTGTTCTACCTAAATATTTTACAATTTTATTAGCATAAATAGTAATTAATAAATGAGTATAATTATTATCAATATCATTACTGTTAAAATTATTTCTACAGTTTTTCTCCTTTTCCACAACCTCAACTAAGTACTTCTTAGCTACTGCAGCTAGTACTACGTAAAACATAGGCTAGCTATACTAGTGTAATATTTATTTTATTATTTATTCATTTAATTATTACCATTTTTATTCTTTTTATTTATTCATTTAATTATTACTTTTTATTTATTCTTTTCCTTTCCATACTTCCAAAGTATTATTAATATATCATTTTTTTTCTCACACTCCATGGCATTACTTGTCTATTGATTGCATTAAGCCTTCTCTGATGGCAACATGCACTAATACTGCCTCCATTACTGAGCTTTGATCTTCTTGTCGGTCCACTTCCTCGTTGTTTATTTCTAATAGCTACGGTCGCGCCCCCAAGTTACAAAAGGACCCTAATTTTGGTCAGGTAACTTGCAGAAACCTAGCTATTATTGTTTTTTTCGATTAAATTGAAATGTGTGTGCGGTGGCGCCTGATGATAGAGCACACCATTTCAATATTAATTCCATTTTCCGTCTATTAGTGGTTACATGTGTTTAGGCTTAAAAAGCACACCTGTTCTAATTTGGCGCTTTATATCCAATTTATCCACTCTTTCATTGCCTTAAAAGGCTATATTTAAACACTTATCCGGTATAAGCTCGTTAATTGGCACCATGTGCTATCTACTTTTCTATTTTTTCACTTTATCAATGGATTTTCTTGGGATTTCACTTTACGTAAGTAAGCTATTATATATTATATATACTAGTATATATATATATATATATCAGTAAAATCAAATGTTTCTATCACTTCATTTACTGAATTATACAGAATATAATAGAATTTATACTAAATGTTTCTAATACAGAGCATATCCCATTTTATATATTACAAATATTTAGTATAATAATGAATAAAACACTCTAGAATCGTGGATTAATTAGCAGATCCAGGGCCCTTGCTAATCTCCCTTAACACTCAAAATTGTATAAAACTTGGCAAAATTAGATACATAGTAAGAAAACTCGGTAAAATTTTTTAACGAAAACTATAATTTACTTTCTATTTCTGGTACACTTGTCAAATTACGTAAACCCAATCGGCAAAAGTAAAAAGTTGGTAATATAGTTGATACAAAATAAATAAGTTGGTAAAAAACAATATTTTACTTGGCAGTTCATCGACATCTCTCCCCCCCCCTCCCACTACAACTAAAAGAAGTCTTAGCAATGGCTCTGACTCCCACGTACAAGTACTAGTATTTTTCAGAGACATTCAGAATGTTTCCGAAAACTTACTTTGATTCATATGTAAATTACAAAATATCCATTAGTTAAAGTTTCTTTCCTACATTTTATAATGGATATTTTCTGTTTTATAAAAAGCATATTTGAAAATAATATTCGACACTCGATGTGCTGGGGCTGGCTGGGTAATAACATACAACTTTAAAGTCATATGTCTGCTAAGTGTTTTATACTGTTGATTTATAAACACTTAACGTAAAGATTTCATAGGTATGTCTTGAATTTCATAAATGATTTTTGTTTTGAATTTGTACATGCATATTAAATGCCTTATATGCTTAGTTTTCCTGTCATATCCTGTGTACCGACGTTAATTCATACTCAAAATAAATGATTAAATAAATATTATCACGCCATAAGTGTTTAACAGCATTTTAAAAGAATATTTGGTGCTGAAGATCATAATTTTTATTTTCACTTTGACTGAATTACAGTAAGTTGTATTTAAAACAAATGAGAAATCTTTTGCGGTTTAAAACAAAGTCAACAGTAAAAAAATTATCTAGAATTTGCTTTCTCATTTAATTTTAAGTTTTTAGCTATTTACCTTATTAATTTTTCACTGAAACAAAATGGTCCAAAGAAAGTCTTAAAAAATTCTTGAATACGAATTAGTTTTTTCTTTCATTGAATTAGTAGTTTGTGCTTGATTAAAAGAATTTAGCATTTTATAAATATAGATTATATGTAAATGAACTTTACACAAAGTTTAACATTTACTTTCTTACCGTTACAAAGACGAGCGGTTATTATTCTTTGTTGTTACACACATTATTGCTAGCCCATATTAATCTTTCAGTATCCTACAAGAATCAGTAATGCAATTTTCGTCCTCGCTTCAATCTGCATCCATCGGAACATATAGGTTTAAACCCGAAGAGTTTATCTGCATCTATAATCCATATCTATTAATTGCTAAAACCCCGGACTAAACATTTAATAAAGAAGGGTTTTCTCTAATCGTATGTAAATTTCATACAAAAGCCAAATGATGATTGCTTTTTAACTGTCCACTGTTTCTTTTTTATTTCCGTAACATATTACCTTCAAATCTAAAATTGTAATTTTAGACTGCAATTTTAAATGCATTAAAATATATATTTAGAACAATTAATCAACAACAACAACAAAAAAAAAATATTGCTGTTTTTCGCGGATCAACTTGCGGTGCGGGCGGCAACCCCTAGCGTGGAGTGTATAACAGCGGGAGAAACGACTCTTGCCAAAGGAGTCTGACTGCACGCCAAATCGCCAGAGAGCACTTTAATCCGGCCTGCCCAGCCTCTCGTACAAATTGAGCCAATCAGAGTTTGTCGCCGATAGATTTTCCCATTTATGTCATAAAATAGACATGATTGGGGAGTTTAGATGTCCAATTCATGTCACATAACAGACATAATATGGATTTTCCCGTTTTTGTCGTAATAAGACTTAATTGGGGTGTTACATGCCCCAATCATGTCTTATTCTAGACATATTATGGACTTTCCCAAAGATGTCGCTAAAATGATGTCCAGGAGATATCTTATCATAGACATAGACATGTTTTGGACAAGTTTGTCCAGATATGGACATAAATTGGGCAAGTGTGCTGCCTGGGATATATTATTCTTTTGTCACTTTCTCAATCGAACTTAGGAATTGAGCAAGCATAATGAACGCTTGTACAAAATATTAACTACATTTGAAGTTTCTGTATAAACGGGCAAAAATCAATAATTTATAATTTACTGTATTTCTGCACTGTACCAGATGTAAGTCTTAATCACATAATCGAGGCATATATAACTGATAAATAACATTTTCAACTGGCAAAATTAAATTGTCTAAATAGTATCACAACGTCATGCTTATTTACAAGAATAAAAACTACTCAAGTAATACGATTTCTGATTAAAATAATTTATTTATAAATAACACATGAGTAATTATTCACTAAACATGATTTACATACATATTTTTAGAATTTCTAAATACATTATAAGCGTTCACTTACCTTTACATTCAGAGCAAAATGTTCGAATTTTAGGATAAATTTTCATGAAAGAAAATGGCGCAAGATTCACAAAACGATTACCTAGATCTAAAGTTCTTTAGTACGACAAAAGTATAAAAAAATTGTTTTAAAATAATAAAATAATATGACATTTATAATACTTAGAATAATAAAATAGAATACTGTGACTGCGGGAAAACAGGCCTCAATTATAAACTCATTTTTAGGGATGGCAACTCATAAGCAGGCCCGTTACTAATTGCGAAGGCCCCGGTCCATCACGTCCACCAGGATGTCCGCTCTGAGTAGCAAAACATTGGACCTTCACCAATCAAATGGACAAATTGAGCATTTCCACCTGACATTTCTTTGACGTCACGTGAGTGGCTTCGCGCATCGTTCTGCGCATGCTATTTCTTTACCTAAGTGTATTATTTAGCGATCTGGGTAATCCGTAAAAACTACGTGTCTTGGAGGAGAGACCATGCGGGGCCTAACGGGCCTGCGCGTGTATTTCGATGAGTCATCCAAAGAGGCCTACGGATACTCGCGTCTTTGCGTATACATCAAGCAATTTTTAAGCTTTCCGATGCTTTGAAACGTTATTTAATGTAGTTTTAAGTAGTGATTGTGTTACTAATTCAAGTACAAACTTATTGACAGTTTCTTTACTATGATACACGTGGACATTAAAGTAAATAGATGCATGTAATTGGAAGGAAAAACAAAGTAGTGCTCACTTTCATGATTAATTATTTTAGCTTGATTTTTAATATACATGAACAAATTAAGCTGGCTTTTAGTATACATTAAAGTAAACGAATACACAAATGATACAGACATTTTTATGCATTTCTTTATACTGAATGTTTAAGTTTCACATTTTCAAAGCAGTTGCAACTATTATTACTTTTAAAATAAATTTAACTAATAGTTATTGAATTATCATTTATTAAATATTGTTCGGTTAATATATTAACAGAATATATGACGAGGAGCTGAAATAGAATTTAAAATATTTGATATTTACAATTCACATATAAAAAAGTTAAGTACTGCTATACTATTTAATTTTTAATCTTTTGTAAGGCGTAGATATCAGAAGAATGTTTGCTATAATTATAAGTACATCCTGTGCATTGCATGTCCTTGGTATTTACATGAAAAATAATGTAAATTAATTTAACGAGAAATATTTAGAATAAATTACACAATAAAGGGTGTCCCATAAATAGTAGTAAGAACTTAAAGGATAGATAAAATATATCAAAAGGATTAAGAATAACGTAACAGTGTATGATCAAACACATTTGTTAACTGTTTTTATTTTGGTTAGTTCAAATGAGTTTATTTATCGAAAATTTTACCATTCGAAATGAAAATGATTTATAATTTTCAGTGTTAGTTCCATATATTTTTTCTTCTCCAAAGAAAAATAATAAATTTTAGAAAACCATACTAGGAAATACCACTAATATTCCAACACCTCTTTTTTTAAGTTATTATTAACTGGTGATTGAAAACAAATGTTTTCGTCCCTGCATTGCTGTATATTAGGGTTGTAGCTTTAAGAAGAAAAAAAAAAACTGCTCCACGGCCTTTGAATACAAATTAAGATAAACCAACAGCTCTAGGACTCGAAAAATTTCAAGATTCCTTTTCACAAGTTGCGCTAAACACTGAAGTAAACTAAAAACAAACGATCCCTGAATTAATTACTTTTTATTATAGCCATTATCTAAATGGAACTTTGAATTTGAGCATAATGAACGCTTATACAAAATATTAACTTCAATTAAAGTTTCTACATAAACATGTGCAAAAATTAATAACATATTTTACAGTACTTCTGCACTGAAACCAATATCACACATTTAGTGCATTTATAATAAATGATAAATGACATTTTCAACTGAAAGAATTAAACAGATAAGAATGTCTAACTAGTATTACAACGCACGCTTATTTACTAGAATAATAAACTACCCAAGTTAAACGATTTCAGATTAAAATAATTTATAAATAACACATGAATATTAATTCACAAAACATGCTTTATATTTTATAAATTTGTAGAATTTCTAAATAAGTTATACAAGTATACACTTACCCAGTGGCGGCTCGTCATTAAGGGCCAGAGGGGCCTGGCCCCACCGACTAAGCACCGTCTAAATCAAAGTATCTTCCTATTATGTAAGGCAGTTCTTTCAATAATTTACCTTCATTAAAAAAAAAACACGCGTTTTACTGTATTTTAATACTATCCATTAAAAAACGCGCTTAAAAAAGCGATAGTTATACGATTTACCCCCTATCTAAACCATGCATGAGCCATAGGCTGGCTTGCCCTGAATTGGGCGTCTCTTCTCCGTTCACCGGGTTGACATATTTGGCATTGAGCACAAAAGCCATACTGACGCGGAATTAACTTGGCATCCAAACGGCTTATTTGGCGCTGCCTTCTGGGCCCAGATCTTCAGGCCCTCGCACGGTGATCTACACGACCGTACGGGGAAATTTCGGTAATCAGTAGCTATTGGCGAAATTTTCCGCTTAGGAGGAAATCATTTTTTATTTGCGTGATCGTATTTTTGCAGTGCAGTCAGATATTTTTCTGTTTTGTTTTCTTGATTTACGAAAAGCAATGTATAAATGTATTTTTGTTATATATGTTTATATTTATTTTAAAATAAATAAATCATCTAAAAAAATATGAACAGGCAACTATAAAGAACATAAATATTAAATATTTAAATGTGGCTTTTTGTTTAGTAATAAAGTAAACGTTTCAATTTAACAGAACTAGGTAAAAATAGCAAAAGTTGTATAGTAAATTCGATAAATATTTGTCATTTGAGAAATTTTAAATACTTACGCTGTGTGCACGTGGGGATAGGTTGTTCTATATGTATATATATTTTCGCGATTTTAATTGGCACAATTTTTTTTCGAGTCCCACCACTGAAACGGGTCACAAGCCGACACTGCACTTACCTTTACATTCAGAACTGAAAGTTCGAATTCTTTGTTGATTTATTTCCATAAAAAAAGGCGCAATCTTCAAAAAATCATTACCTACATGTAAATCTCCTTGTCATTAAATCGCTATGACAAAACTATATCAAAATTGTTTTTAAAAAAATAATAAATTAACGTTTATAATCCCAAATCGCATACAATCGAACAGCGCAAATATAAATATTAGGCCTCAATGTTTCACTCATTTTTTCCGGTGGCAACGAACAAGCAGGCCCGGTTGCTAATAACGACGTCCCCGGCCCGTTTAGTTTGGCTGCCTTAACTTGGCAGATTAAAGTGCTTTTTTTCTGAATGAGCGATCCGGCCACAATACGGTTTTTTTGTTTGGTTTTTTTTTGGAGATTTTTTTAATTTACCGTAGGAATTCCATAATTCTAATCTGAATTTAGGAAAATTAGTAGAATAAATTATTTTAAAGTATGTGCTGATAATTTCAAGTACAGCCCGGCTGTACTTGTGGTATCCCACGAATCGTCAATCAGAATAGAGCATTTCGACGGGCCGCGCCTCTCTGCGATCGGTCGTGACAGCTTGGGGTTCTCGTAATGTATTTCAATGGGAAAAACCCGATTTTCAACATTCAATAAAAGTATTAATTTAATTTTTTTTTATTATTTTTTGGATGATTTTAATTTAATTTTTTGGATGATTCTAATCGATGGAATTTGTTAATCAGACCTCCGACTTTTGAGTCCCAGGTGGCGTTTAATATTTTAAAAAGCTTAGCATATAATATTTTAACGATATTTTAAGAGACTTTTTCCGCTGGTACTGCGTTCGGAAAGACAACATCATGTACGGGAGTGAACACAATGTTTATTTTAAGATTCGGCAGGTTATTCGGATTACTGTTGTTTACAAATATCATTGTGCATGCCAAATTTTCTTACGTTGTGAGATTTATGGCGAGAACAAAATTTTATTTTTGAATTATAATTCATCGGATATTCTGTATGTCCTCGAAAACATAATAACATTAATATTTATATAAAAATAAGTGTTTATTTAAATTCCTCTTATGATATATTCAGTTTGTTTTTTTTTCTTTTATCCTAACTATAATATTATAAATGCGAAAGTGAGTTTGTTTGTTTGTTTATGACGCTTTCACGCCTAAACCGCTGAATCGATTAGGATGCATTTCGGTTTAGATATAGATGGGACTCTGGAGTTGGTTATAGGCTACTTAGAATTTTAGATTTTTAATTACTTTTTTAATTATTAATTAAAAACCGTTTTTACGTTGCCATGCTTGGCGAGTTTCGCCCGTATCATATGATTCGTGTTTTGAGCTAACAAGAATGCTATTACTTCAACAAAGAAGCGCGTGCGCGTGCATCTGAAAAACATTAAATAATACGGAAATTATGCCAATTTTATGCCAAATATATCTATCTCTAATAATAAAAATGAATGTTCTCCAGACAAATCTACAGAAAGCAGAGCTTTGAAAATTTGAGCATGCCTGGACCCATGACTTCGGTAAAGTGTACCTGAGGCTCGGAAATTTTAATTACTTTTCTAACTATTAATTAAAAACCGTTTTATCGCCCGCACAAAGTGATTTATGCTTTTGAAATAAAGCAGAAATTCTGTTTGCAAAATCACATGCATTTGAAAAACATAAATAAGTATGGAAATTATGTTGATTTTACGCCAAATTAAAAAGCATAAATAAAGAAAAGTGTACTTACGTATTATCCCGGCGGTCCGCCAAGACGAGCGATTTTTAGCCGAGATAAATGCCGGTCACATAAAATTATTAATGGTTTTGAATACGATTGGCAACAGTTTGGCAACTCATTTGACGAAAAAAAACAGTTTGGCGGGAATGACCGCCGGTATAATAGGTAAGTACCAAGAAAAGTCCAGATGTGTTTCTTAAAGTTCGTAAATTTCCAAATCCTACAAATAATATAAATGTGTACGTTTATGTGTTTGGATGGTTTTGACTGAATCACACAAAAATGTCTGGAAAAATTTGTAATGAAGATAGCTTATGCCCTGGATTAACATACAGGCAACCTTTCAAGCATATAGCATAAATAATTCTTTTACAAAGACACTCAAAATAATACTAATGCATTGCGCTCTATGGAAATTTTGTAGCAACTAAACCGATTTTAAAACTTTCTTCACTGATTGAAAGTCCTAGGCCTATATGGTTCTAGGCCTATAGGGTCCTAGGCGTATATGGAGAATTCCTCTGTGTGGAATTTTCTAAGGGATCCTAGCCCGTATTTTCGCGAGGTTTTTGAAAAAACACGGAAAACTGCGAGCGGCTAGGTCGACAGGGGCGACCGGTGTTTGAACCTGGCACCTTCCGCCTTCCAGGTTTGAGAGCAGACCCTCTTAGACACTGGGGGGACCCTGAGTGTTATAGGCTACCTTTTATGCATATATCACAAATAGTTCTTTTACAGGGATACTCATAAGAATTACATTACGCTCTATATGTATCTCTGTAAGTACTGAACTGATTTGAAAACTTTTTTCACTGATAGTAAGCTACACTATTCTTGAGTATTATAGGCTAAAATTAATGCATGTAGCGCAAATAGTTCCTTTACAGGAACACTCAAAATAATTCTAATACATTACGCTCTATGGCATTGATTTTCAAACTAGGGGGCGCGCCCCACTAGGGAGGCGCGAAGACATGATGAGGGGGCGCGGGCGCGGGCGGCGGTTTTACTCCAGACGCCCGCACATTCCCGCGCCGTACGCGACTTGCGAGAACACGTGTGCACTTGATGCAAAAACAAACAAGCGTCGTGTTATTGTTGTTATTTGTGTGTAAGAGTAGTGACAGTGACCGATTATTTCTTTTATTTCGCCATGAGCTCTGCGAAAAAACGCAAATATAATTATGATTATATTAAATACGGTTTTGTTTCTATGAATAAAAGTGGCATCGACCAGCCGCAGTGTGTTATTTGTTATGAAGTACTGAGCAATGATGCTATGAGACCTTCGCGTTTGGAACGTCATTTGTCAACAAAACACAGCGATTTAAAAAACAAGCCGAAGGAGTTTTTCGCTTCAAAATCTGCAAGTTTGAAGCGCATGAAATTGGATAGTACTGGAACGTTTGCTCAGTCATCTGAGAAAGTGGTCGCAGCTTCCTATGAATTGTCGCTACTTATTGCAAAAGCCAAGAAAAGCCATACTATCGGAGAAACACTCGTTAAACCCTGCTTATTGAAAGCAGCTGATATCGTTCTTGGAACAGAAAGTAAACAAAAATTTTCACAAATACCTCTTTCTGATAATACTGTGAAACGTCGTATTGATGATATGGCTGAAGATATAAAAAATCAAGTAGTGGAGGCCGTGAAAGAATCATATTTTTTTGCAATACAGTTGGATGAGAGTACGGATGTGGCGCAATGCTATCAACTGCTAGTTTTCGTTCGATACATAAAAAACGAAACAATCAAAGACGAGTTACTGTTTTCAACAGAGTTAACGACAACTTCGAAAGCAATTGATATAATGACAGCAATCTCTGGATTCTTTGATAAACATGAACTGTCGTGGAAAAAGTTGATAGGTGTGTGCACAGACGGCGCTCCGGCGATGCTTGGATCTCGTTCAGGATTCGTGCAGTTGGTCAAAGAAAAAAATCCCAACGTAATTACTATTCTCTGTTTTATACACCGGCAAGCCTTGGCAGCTAAAACACTTTCAAACGAACTATATGACGTCTTAAAATTATGCATTAAAATTGTAAATTATGTTAAGAAGAGTGCATTAAACACGCGGCTTTTTACGGCTCTCTGTGAAGATTTGGGCACAGAACACAAGACATTGTTATTTCATACAGAGGTGCGCTGGCTCTCAAAAGGAAATATGTTGGCAAGATTGTTTGAACTGCGAGATGAAGTTATCCAGTTTTTAGAAATGCAAAAACAAACAGAATTGTTTGTGGAATTTAAAAAACCATGGGTCCAAGTAATATTTGCTTATCTATCAGATTTTTTTGACTCATTGAACACTGAACTTGAAATTACAAGGTGGAGATTCGAACATAATTTATCATCGGGATGCTATCACGGCATACAGTGAGAAGTTGCAACTGTGGAGACGTAAAATTTTAGCTTCCAACTATTCCTGCTTTCCTAAACTATTTGCGATCTCAGAAGAAGTGTGCTTTAAGGAGATTTTGGATGAAATTGATACCAAGAATAAAATATCAAACCATTTGCAGCAACTCACGGACGAATTCAAGCGCTACTTTCCCGATTGTGCGATAATATTATTTATCGATTAGCGATCGATCCTTTTCACGTTGACATAGAAATGCTGCCAGATGCATTACAAGAGCAAGCTTTGGAAATCAAAAATGATTCTGCTGCCCAATATGATTTTGAGAAGATGGATAAGGCACAATTTTGGGTTAAAAATCTCAAAGTTTATCCCAGCACAGCAGAGCAAGCACTAAAATTGTTTTTACCCTTTTCAAGCACTTACTTGTGTGAAAAAGCGTTTTCAGCAGTTGTAGCAATAAAAACATAGTACAGAAGCAAACTAGATATTGCTAGTGATCTACGTTGTGCACTTTCTTCTATTGAACCCAGAATTGGAAATCTTGTCAAAAACATGCAAGCTCATCCGTCACATTGATTCTTCTTAAAATAAGTATGTAAAAGCATATTTTTATAATAAAACATCTGAAAATGTATTTTTGGTCTTTAATTATTTTATTTTACAATAGCTTGGCGAGCCCACTTGCTACTACTTGCTGGGCCCTGGGAATTTATATGTGAAAACAACGTTTGCCGGGTCAGCTAGTAATTTTAGATATTTTGATTTTATTATTTCCATATTGCAATAATTTTGCGATTTTAATCAAGGTATGTGATAAGCATTGTTTCTTTTTACTCGTATTTGTTATGATTTCCTTTGTTTATTTGTTAAGGGTACGAGCAACAAATAATTTCGTTATCAATACAATATTTGATATTTTGATTTTATTATTTCAATATTGCAATAATTTAGCGATTTTAATTAAGGTATGAGATAAGCATTGCTTGTTATGATTTAATTATTTTAAATCATAACCCGGCTGTACTTGCTGTATCCCACGAGCCGCCACTGGCTAAAACACCCCTAGGCCCTCCCCTATATCCGCCACTGACTGGTCAGGTGTACAGTTCCAAATTTCATTTCCTGCATTGCTACCTCCGCGTTTAACATCTGTCTTCCTTTTGTTGTCGACATTAATTCTAAGAATCTAGTGCTTCGACTTATTTTCGTAACTGCATACACGATGGTGATGTTTTTTTTCTTCTAAGACTCAGAGAGAATAGAAAGTTTAAATAACTAGGGGCCAAGGCCCCCAGACTCGCTACGCTCGCTTTTCGTATGAGGCATTCGGCCCCTAATAAGGCTTATTCGTAAAAAAGACATAATTTCAACAGACAAAACCCGAAGAGTGGATCAGATAGAATGTTACAGAGCTACACATTGCTTGGTTCTTGCAGGTTCATTGGTACATAAAAATTTAAACTTCACACTACAGTAGATCCCCTCCCCCTCATAACATGGAAGATATTTTGTTATGGGATTCCGTGTTGTACGGGTCCTGAGCTATACTCCACCTGGTGTGCGGACTCCGCTTATAATCGCTGGAAAAATTATTTGCACCCCTCAGAAACACAATGATATTGTTACGAATTTTCGGGGCAACCCGCTGCTCTGGGGCTTAAAAATGGTTTAAAATTAGTATTCTACGCTTCAAATAGATAAATTTTGCTTTTTGTTGCATCAAAATCGGCCAATTAGAACCGGAGATACGGAGGTTTCGCTTTCCCATATGTTTTTCTATGGGCTTCTAGAAATCTCGAGAAATATTAGTCCTAGAGCTTAGATCTCTTCACTTTTGAGGACTTATTTTTGGCGCCAAATTTGGCGATATTTCGCCAAAAGTCGCCAAGATTGGCGACTTTTTGGTCATTTGGCGCGATTTTCCCAATGGGGCCTAGAAGTTGTTTTTCCTGCATTAAAAACGCATAATAACCTAACATTTCTCTTCTATGACGTAATCAAAATTCACGCTTTATGTAGAACCCTCGAGAAATTGACTTTTCTGGAAACCTCTTGTACCTCCTGCGTCGGCTATTTATAGAAGCGGGCATTGCCCCGGAGTCAGTGAGAGTTGAACATTCAATGTGTGAAGAGCTCTCAGTACGCTTGTTTTGTGTGAACTGATAGTGCTATAGAAGCTGTGTTTTAGCTTGCTTTGTGAAGCTGTTTTTAAAGTGCTGTGTGTAAATTCTTCATTGCTGTGTCTTAAGGGATAGTGTACTATATCCCTTGAATATTTCCACGGAATTTTAGCCTGTAAAAGTGACTTATTTTGTGTGAGAAATACAGCATTTGTGAGAGCTTCTGATCCAAGCGGATTGTTAAAAGCACGTTACTGCTAGATTGTGCTTGTGAATTGTGTGCAGCTGATTGTTCTACGAAGTTCTAGAAGAAATAAAGTTTGTGTTCCATCCTGACAAGGGACTTTTTACTTGAACTTTTTACACCAACTGGACTTTAGAACGACGAACCCCAGGAGTAGCAGAGTAATTCCGCAACATTTGGTGTCAGAAGTGGGATTCTAAAGAAAGACTTTAATTTTCCAGTTTATGGTTTTGACTAGACAAAAAATGGAAGAACAACTTCAAAAGCTCATGAATATGATGCAGAAAATTGAAGCCGGACAGACCGATTTAGAAAAGAAAATTGTAGCCGGACAGACCGATTTAGAAAAGAAAATTGTAGCCGGACAAGTCGAGACGAAAACCGGATTGGACGAATTAAAGGATGCACACAATGAAATGAAAACCGGATTGGAGGAGTTAAGAGCCGCACACGACGAGATGAAATCAGGACTGGAGCGGAAAATAGAAGCCGGGCTAGAAGAAATGAAATCCGGACTGGAGAGAGTAGAGACAAATCAAGAAAATATGGAGAAGAGAATGTCGCTCCTGGAAGAAAGTCAAGCGAAATACGAGGAAAGAATTGAGGAAAAGATCGATCACAAGCTAGAAGAAAAACTGGACAATTTGGTAAAGCTGGGAAAGGTACCAGAAAACATCAGGTTGTTGTCACGCCACCCAGCAGTGAAACTTACCACTTATGACGGAAAGACTCCCTGGGAAGCTTACAAGACCCAATTTTCGATCGTCGCCAGAGCCAATGGTTGGAGCGAGTCCGAGAAATCTAATCAACTGGCCGCTTCCCTTAGCGGAGATGCAATTAATGTATTGCAAACTATCGGGGCGACGAAGATAGGAGATTTTGACGCCCTTGCCAGTGCCTTGGAGATGAAATTCGGTGAGAAGTGCCAGAAAGAATATAGTAGAATCCAACTTAAGTCAAGGATGCAGAGATCTGGCGAGACCCTCCAAGAGCTGGCTTCGGACATAGATAGGCTGTGTCATCTAGCCTACATGGACCACCTTGATAATGTCCGAGAAGAAATGGCGGTGCGTCATTTTATTGAAGCCATCCGTGATCCAGAAACCCAAAAGGCACTCATGTTGGAGGATTATCAGGATTTGAAGTCTGCTCTGGTGTTTGCAATGAAGCTAGAGGCAGCCCAGCGGGCCGTGAGAAAAGATCGGCATGCTGTTAGAGCGGTCACGGTCCAGGAGGGAGCTGACAAAGACACAGAGAGCTTCGAGAACAGGTTGAGGAGAATTGAAGATCTCATAGAGCGAAAATTAAGATCCGATAGAACGAGAGATGGCCCAAAGAAAGTAAAATGCTGGAAGTGTGGCGTCGAAGGCCATGTACAAAAGTATTGTGGTCGAAAGTCTCATGACCAGCAAGAGAACTCTAAGATCATGAAAGAGGGAAACTAGGAGGTGGCCATCTCGCGGGGCGGAGGTTGCCAGATAGTCAAAAGCCCCACCTAAAAGTCTTGCAGATTTCATCAGCGAATGGCGGCAGTAATGGACTCTTCGTACTGGGATATGTTAATGGTTCCCCATGCCACATGGTGATTGATACTGGAGCGAACGTAACCATCATAAGGACGGATCTGGCCAAGAAATTAAATTTGAAGATTATCTGGACTCCGCCCTCGCTGACCCTCCAGACTGTGACGGGTGACAAGATCGAAGTGGGCGGAAAAGCGCAAGTAGAAATCACGTTTGGGAATGCCAGATACGACCATGTGGTATATGTCGCCAATATTACAGACTCTTTTATTCTCGGACTGGACATTTTAAAATCACACAAATTTAATTTGGACTTTAAGAATAATGAGCTTCGTTCAGACTCAGAAGAAATAGCTGCGTTCGATATTAGAAATGAAACTGTTTTGCCTGTTCAGCAAATAATAGCCCAGACTGATATCACTCTACCTCCCAGAACTGATTCAATAATTTCTGGAACAGTAAAAGAAAGCAATAAATTCCGTTTTGGATTAATCGAACACCCAAGCAATAGTGATTCCATCAGAGGAATACTTGTGGGAGCAACACTTGTGGACTTGTCGAGAACAGAAATTCCAGTTAGAGTAGTAAATGTGACGGACAAGTCGAAGGTGATAAAGAAAAATGAAGTGTTGGCGACATGCACTCCTGTTACCTGCATTAATAAGAACATCAGCCAAACGACAGCTAAATCTTCCGAGTGCCTGACGAAGGAATTAATACAAGACATGGAGTTAACGGCAGAACAGAGAAGCGCTGCAGAGAAAGTAATAGCTGAATTTGAAGACCTCTTCTCTCGTACTTCCGGTGACTTTGGCCGTACGAGGTTAACGCAACATAGAATAGACACAAGCAGTCATTCTCCCATCAAGCAACATCCTAGGCGGCTGCCGTTTGCTAAGCAAGAAGAGGTGAGCAGACTTTTAGAGGAGATGCAGCGTGATGACGTCATCGAGCCATCGACTAGTCCGTGGGCCTCGCCGATTGTTTTGGTCCGAAAGAAAGATGGTTCCACCCGGTTCTGCGTTGACTATAGACGTCTGAATGACATTACCAAGAAAGACAGCTACCCTCTTCCCAGGATAGACGACACATTGGACACTTTATCGGGAAACGAATGGTTCTCCACTCTGGATCTCAAGAGTGGCTACTGGCAAGTGGAAATTCATCCCGACGACCGTGAAAAGACTGCGTTCACCACGGGACAAGGATTATGGCAGTTCAAAGTTATGCCTTTTGGACTCTGCAACGCACCTGCTACATTCGAGCGACTAATGGAGACAGTGTTGAGAGGACTTTCCTACGAAGCATGTCTTGTTTATTTGGACGATATCATCATCGTCGGAAGGACTTTCGAAGAGCATCTCGAGAACATTCGAAAGGTACTGCAGAAATTAAAAGAGGCAAACTTGAAACTAAGTCCATCGAAGTGCAATTTGTTTCGTCGGGAAGTACGTTACCTCGGGCACATAATATCCGCCCACGGAGTCCGAACCGATCCCGAAAAGACGTCCGCAGTCCAGAACAGGAGTCGTCCCGAGAATATCCACGACTTAAGAAGTTTTCTCGGTCTGTGTACTTACTATCGAAAATTCGTGAAGGGCTTTTCTCAAATTGCAAGACCTCTTCACAAATTGACCGAGACTGGACAGAAATTTCTATGGACTGAGGAATGTGAGGACGCATTCAACGAACTGAAGACGGCTTTAACATCTTCGCCGATCTTGTCGTATCCTCACCCTGACAAGCCATTTATCCTGGACACAGACGCAAGTAAGGAGAGTGTCGGAGCAGTTTTGACCCAGGAGATAGATGGCCAAGAACACGTCATTGCTTACTGGAGCAAATGCCTTTCAAAGGCAGAACGTAACTATTGTGTTACGAGAAAGGAACTCCTTGCTATCATTAATGCCGTGGAGCACTTCCATCATTACCTGTACGGCCGAAAGTTCCTGCTCCGAACGGACCATGCCTCTTTAACCTGGCTTCTAAATTTCAAGAATCCGGAGGGCCAAATAGCCAGGTGGATACAGCGATTACAAGAATATGACATCGAGATACGTCATCGGAAAGGGTCATCTCATGGAAATGCAGATGCTTTGTCGAGAAGGCGCTGCATAGACAGTTCTCGGTATTGCTCCAGGGCAGAGAAAAATTACGATCTGAAACATCCCGTTGTCCGCCAAGTTACAACATCGGCACCATCTCAAGATCCCTGGAGTGATGAAAATGTTCGGGCGGACCAATTAGCAGATAGCGACATCAAACCTATTGTGGAGTTTATGGAAAAGTCCGGCAATAAGCCCAGCTGGCAAGAAATATCATCTTGCAGTCCGGCAACAAAACAGTACTGGGCTTTATGGGATTCGCTTCGCCTGAGGAATGGAGTCCTGTATCGTAAATGGGTGTCGGATGACGGCAAGATGCTCCGATGGCAGTTACTACTCCCTCGTTCGAGGATTCCGAAGGTTCTAGAAGAACTTCATAATGGCTTAACTGGAGGCCATTTTGGCGTAATGAAGACCCTGCAGAAAGTTCGCGAGCGCTTCTACTGGGTTAGGGCTCGAGGCGACGTCGAAAAGTGGTGTCAAGCTTGTGACGCCTGTGCCGCCCGTAAAGGCCCGAAGAAACGAAGCCGTGGAAGACTACATCGTTATAATGTAGGAGCGCCTTTTGAGAGGATTGCCCTCGACATCCTGGGACCTCTTCCGCGAACTTCGGATGGCAACAAATACATCCTAGTTGTCATTGACTACTTTTCTAAATGGCCCGAAGCGTTTCCTATTCCCGATCAAGAAGCTACGACCGTAGCAGAGGTACTGGTGCAAGAATGGATTTCCAGATATGGAGCCCCTCTGCAACTTCATTCCGACCAAGGAACGAACTTTACCTCTGCAGTCTTTAAAGGACTATGCCAACTTCTCGGAATGGACAAAACCCAGACTACGCCTTTACACCCACAGTCCGACGGCATGGTGGAGAGGTTCAATCGTACAATTTTGAACAACCTCTCGCTCCTGGTATCTAGGAATCAAGAGGACTGGGACAAGAAACTCCCCCTCTTCCTGCTGGCCTATAGGAGTGCCGTCCTGAGACTACCGGCTTCACACCTTCCCAGATGCTGTTCGGCACAGATCTTCGTCTTCCCGCCGATCTAGTGTTCGGCCGCCCTCCAGATGCGCCTTCATCGCCAGAGGAGTACGTGGAAAACTTCCGGGCACGGTTTGAAGATGTGCATCATTTTGCTCGGGAGCGGATCAACCTGAACACGGAAAAGATGAAGACTCGCTACGACACGAAGGCTACTGGACACGAGTTCAACGCAGGTGACAAAGTTTGGCTATGGAATCCTACTCGACGGAAAGGCCTGTCTCCCAAGCTGCAATCGCCGTGGGACGGTTCTTACACAGTCCTAAACCGGCTGAATGACGTCATCGTACGGATTCGTAAGTCACCAAACTCGAAGCCAAGAGTTGTACATTACGATCGGCTAGCCATCTACCGCGGTTGTAATTAGCTCAGACTATGGTCACTATGGCGTAATTCCTCTTTTCTTTCACCTCTCATTCCTTTCCTGTCTTTCTCTTCTCTTACTCTTTCTTCAACTCTCTTTCTCTCACCACTTACGCCATGTTTAGTGTGCATATTTGTAATATATTGGATTTTATTAATGTGTATTTGTTATTAAATTGATTACTTATTACAGTGTAATTATTTATTATGATGATTATTTATTTATTAATGTGTATTTGCTTATTGTGCTATTGATTACTTGCTTGAATTATGTTGTTAAGATCTTGTTAAGTGTTATACAGTGTAGGTACCTGTGTGACCTCCTAACTAGGGATTGTACTGCCCGGGACGTGCAGTCCTTGGGAAGGGGGCAATGTTACGAATTTTCGGGGCAAACCGCTGCTCTGGGGCTTAAAAATGGTTTAAAATTCGTATTCTACGCTTCAAATAGATAAATTTTGCTTTTTGTTGCATCAAAATCGGCCAATTAGAACCGGAGATACGGAGGTTTCGCTTTCCCATATGTTTTTCTATGGGCTTCTAGAAATCTCGAGAAATATTAGTCCTAGAGCTTAGATCTCTTCACTTTTGAGGACTTATTTTTGGCGCCAAATTTGGCGATATTTCGCCAAAAGTCGCCAAGCTTGGCGACTTTTTGGTCATTTGGCGCGATTTTCCCAATGGGGCCTGGAAGTTGTTTTTCCTGCATTAAAAACGCATAATAACCTAACATTTCTCTTCTATGACGTAATCAAAATTCACGCTTTATGTAGAACCCTCGAGAAATTGACTTTTCTGGAAACCTCTTGTACCTCCTGCGTCGGCTATTTATAGAAGCGGGCATCGCCCCGGAGTCAGTCAGTGAGAGTTGAACATTCAATGTGTGAAGAGCTCTCAGTACGCTTGTTTTGTGTGAACTGATAGTGCTATAGAAGCTGTGTTTTAGCTTGCTTTGTGAAGCTGTTTTTAAAGTGCTGTGTGTAAATTCTTCATTGCTGTGTCTTAAGGGATAGTGTACTATATCCCTTGAATATTTCCACGGAATTTTAGCCTGTAAAAGTGACTTATTTTGTGTGAGAAATACAGCATTTGTGAGAGCTTCTGATCCAAGCGGATTGTTAAAAGCACGTTACTGCTAGATTGTGCTTGTGAATTGTGTGCAGCTGATTGTTCTACGAAGTTCTAGAAGAAATAAAGTTTGTGTTCCATCCTGACAAGGGACTTTTTACTTGAACTTTTTACACCAACTGGACTTTAGAACGACGAACCCCAGGAGTAGCAGAGTAATTCCGCAACAATATTTAATGTTGCTGTTGCGTCGTTGCTTAGTGGTGTGTTTTATCAATAAAGAATATGCGAACTTTGTATAAATGCAAAAATCTATAATTGAATCTTGGTTACAATAAGTAAATATTTACAAATATTACAAAACATGAAGAAGGGAGCCAACAGTAAGGAGCCAACAGTAAGGAGCCAACAGCTAAGGAGCCAACAGTAGTCGACCGTCTGGTCGTGCGGTTGTAATGCGAATGTGTAGTGTCTATATAGTTCAGATTGTCTGTGAGTCCAAGTGACTGGAGCGCCACTCAAAAGGCGTCACGTGATGCGTATGTGCGGGAACATATACTCCCACCCTATCAGGACCTTAGTCCTGATATAAAGGAAGAGGTGAGAGCTTTGCGATAGTACGCTTCAGAACACTGTTTTTGGTCTGTACTGAGGCAACTCGCACAAGACCATCGTTGCCTGGATGCGTCTCAATGACACATCCGAGCTGCCAAATGCCAGGAGGAACCCCATCTTCGTGAATTAAGACGATGTCGTCCTTCTTGATGTTTGGTTGTGGAGTCTGCCATTTTTTGCGTTCTTGAAGGGAGCTGATGAAATCTCTCCTCCACCGCTTCCAGAAGCCTCGCTTGAGGTTCTGCAGGAGCTGCCATCGGTTAGTTGTTGTAATAGATGGATGATTGTCTGGGGGAGAAAAGAGAGTGTACCCTGAAAGGAAATGAGAAGGGGTGAGTACATCGATACAGTCAGGATCAGAATTTTTTACGTGGGTAAGAGGACGCGTGTTAAGGAATGCTTCTATTTGGCAAAGTAAAGTAGACAGTTCTTCGTAGGTCAGGAGTGTTTCGCCCATAACTCGTTTGAGATGAAATTTCACACTACGAATTCCTGCTTCCCAAATACCGCCAAAGTGAAGTGAGGCAGGCGGTATGAAGTGCCATTCAATAGATGAGCTTGAAAGATAATGAGCAGTCACTTCATTTTCTGGCAAAGAAAGCCAAAACTGCTGTATTTCGTTCAGTTTTCGTCGAGCACCTACGAAATTTGTAGCATTATCACTATAAATGTGACGTGGAGCACCTCGACGAGCACTAAAACGACGAAGAGCTGCTATGAACGCGTCAGCTGTTAAGTCACTGACAGCTTCAATGTGTACTGCTTTTGTGGATAAGCATATGAAGAAGGCTATGTAACCCTTTGTAGTCTTTGAGCCACGACCTGGACTGAATTTCAACGGTATTGGTCCGGCGTAATCAGTTCCACAGTAGAAAAAGGGTCTCTCGAGAGTTACTCGACACTTGGGTAAGTTACCCATTAGTTGGGTTTTGGTGGAGGCCTTAAATCTGTGGCACTTCAGGCATTTATTAATGTGCTTGTTTATGAGTCTCCTACCACCAATGATCCAATAAGATTGTCGGATGATATGAGCTAATAAGGTAGGACCGGCATGCAGATAAGCTACATGACGTTCTTTGATCAGCAGTTCACTGAATTTGTGTTCATATGGCAAAATGATGGGATGTTTTTTATTAAATTGCAACTCAGAGTTCTGCAATCGACCTCCCACCCGTAAGAGACCGGTTTCGTCCAAAAATGGGTGAAGGGAGCGCAATTTGCTTTTGTTTGAGAGGGATTCTTGATCTTTGATGCGTTTTATGTCGTCAAAAAAATGACTATTCTGAATCGATCGAATGATTGTTTCTTCGGCAAACTTGATTTCTGGAAATGTGAGAGGAGAGGAGTGTATTGCCACGTTTTTGTCTGCATCTTTACTATTTTCAACAGATATTTTGCAGTTTTTTATGAATCTCTGGCAGAATGCTAAAATGCGAATTATTCTAGATAACAAGGAGAATTTTCGAAATAAATTATCAATTAAATCATTTGGTGTGTTAAAATGAAGATTGAAGATTGGATCAGATCTTTGTTCTGTTTTTACAACGTCATCTATCTCTTTATTGTTTACTTCACTCTTAGGCCAATTAGTTTCGTCTAGTCGAAGCCATTGTGGACCACTGAACCACAAATTGCAATTTGGAAGATATTTCGGATCAATACCGCGGGATGCGATATCTGCGGGATTTTCCTTTGTAGGTACATGTTTCCAATGTTTAATGGGAAGAACGTCCAAAATTTTGGAAGTCCTGTTAGCTACGAAAGTTTTCCAGTTACGTGGATGAGCCGATAACCACGAAAGAACAACCTTGGAATCAGTCCACGCGAAAACCAAAACGTTGTTGTCTTTGAGCTTGTTTAATACTGACACAAACAGTTTTGATAGTAAATGGGCTGCACAGAGCTCCAACTTTGGAATGGATATCTGCTTGATGGGAGCAACTTTTGTTTTTGCGACTAGAAGTGTAGCTTTAGTAACTCCATTGTATGTTTGTCGATAGTAGATTACTGCCGCGAAAGCAAGAGATGACGCATCGGCAAAGCCGTGGAGTTGTACTTCGGAATCTGATGCCAGAGTGACAGATCTAGGAATGGAGATGTGATTGATTTCATTGAATGCTTCCTGAAATTTGTACCAATCATCAATTAGATGCTGCGGAATAGTTGTATCCCAATCTCCTTTGGTGAGCCATAATTTCTGATAGAATATTTTAATCGAAACAGTGCAAGGAGAAAGTAACCCCAAAGGGTCAAATATGCGTGCGGATTCCGATAATATTCGTTGTTTTGTTATAGGCGGTGTAAGTGCTAATGTTGCCTTAAAAACAAAAGTATCAGTGCTTGGATTCCAAAATAACCCTAAAACCTTCGAACTGACATTAGAATCAGGAGTTATTTCAAAGTTTGCATTGTTGGAAGATTGACCTTGAAATTCGGCAAGGAATTCTGGTGAATTTGAATTCCATTTTCTAAGGTTGAATCCGTGTGATTCTAGAAGAGAAGCAATTTTTTTGCACGTGGATATTGCTTCTTGTGTTGTGTGGGATCCCGCTAAAAGGTCATCCATGCATATGTTTTCTTGCAAAATTCGAGAAATGTTGGGATCTTCTGTGTAATCAAGAGCGATTTGTTTGATACAACGAGTGGCTAAAAAAGATGCTGGGGCTAAACCGTAAGTTACAGTTTTTAATTTGTAAGTGCGCATTTCATCTGTAGAATTGTACCTCCATAAAATTTGCTGATAATTTTGGTCTTCTTCTGATACTAAAATTTGCCTGTACATTTTTTCCACGTCAGCGGTGAAAACTATTTTGGGAAATCTAAAATTTATTAGAATATCAAAAATATCCCGTTGTATTTTAGGACCGACCCCTAAGATTGAATTCAAAGATAAACCGCTCGAGGTTTTGCACGAACCGTCAAATACTACCCTTAGCTTGGTAGTAGTACTGGATGGTTTGATTACTGCGTGATGCGGGAGAAAGTAATGTTGTAATTCGGAATTATCGCATGCATTGTCATCTAGCTCCATGTGACCCAAAAGTTGATATTCACGCATGAAATCTTTGTATTGAGTTTCAAACTCTGGTTTATCTTTAAATTTTCTTTCCATTGCAAGAAGTCGAGAAATTGCTGCTGGCTTTGAACTGCCAAGCTCCGATTTAGATTTATAAAACGGTAGTTTTACGACAAACCGATTTTGTGTATTTGTTGTATATGTCTGTTGAAAATGTGTTTCCACAAATTCTTCTTCCGGTGTGAGCATTTTATTTTTGGACTGAGGAATATCCTCCAGCTCCCAAAATCTTCTAAGTTCTTTGTCAATATTTATTTCGTAGATGTGGAGACTAGATACTGAATCAGTTTGCGTGCATTCGCTAGGCAATTTTCCCGAAACCATAAACCCGAAGATTGAATTCTGTGCGATCAGATTACCTTGAACACAATTTACTTGACCGGGAAACAACAGAGAAAAAAACACATCTGATCCCAAAATACAATCAATTCTGTTTGGAATATTGAATGTAGTGTCTGCTAACTGAATGTTTTTAAAATGCAATAAATGCTCTTCATTTATTTTCGAGCTTGGTAATGGAGCTGTCAATTTATCTAAAATATATACGTCCACTCGGATCTTGACCTGCGAGTCATATGGAGAAAATAATTCCATGTTTACACATCCTTTTGTGACCGAAATATTCCGGTCAGCTAGACCTTTTACTGGAAATCTAGCGTTTTTCCTGGCGATTCCTAATGAGTTAACTACACTCTCTGTGATGAAGGATGATTCACTGCCGGAATCGCACAAGACTCGAAGTTTATGGGCCTGGCCCGATGAATCATTTATTAATACGCAGGCTGTTGGTAGGAGCGAAGATTCTTTTCGATCCGTATTAATGAGTAAGTTATTTGCTTGTAGTATGTTTTGACTAGTCGCTTCTCCAGCTGGGCTGATGCCAGAAGCTGATGATGGCTCAGAGGCCTTTAAAGGGGTCGAAACTGAAGTGCGGAATGTTTGAAAATTCTCGTGTAAGCTTGAGTGATGTTTTTTATCACAGTAATGACATGAATACGGGGATTGGCAGGAGGAATTAGAATGTTTATCAGACAAGCAGTTGGTACATAACTTATTTTTGCGTACGAATCGATTGCGTTCTTTGATCGTCATTTCTTTAAATTTGCTACATTTAAAGAGCAAGTGAAAGGGCATTTTTTTACACAACAAACATTTCGCTGCGTGATACACTGGTTTTGAAGCGTTAACCTTTGGGTTTATATTTTGTGACTCATTATCACAGTACAATTCTAGAGAAGCGCATTTATCGTTAATAAATTCAATGAATTCTTCGAATGTGGGAAAATCGTTGTTAACTGTATGTCGTGCCCATTCTTCGCGAGTTTTTGGGTCAACTTTCTGTAATAATATATAAATGAGCCAAATGTCTCTAGAATTAGCTTGTGTGTCTATTGATTTAAGCCCGCGAATTACCTCGTCGGAAACATCGGCAAGGCTTCGCAGATTAATAGCATTTGCCTGATTGAAAGCTGGTTGATCAAAAAATGTTTGAACTAAAGAAGAAATTATTTGTTTTTTCAGATCGTATCTATTCAAAAGCTTATCCCAGGCTTCTTTGTAACTAGCCTCGGAAATTGGAATGTGTTTGATTATAGCTGCAGGTTCGTCAAGTTATAGGCCTCTTAAATATGAAAATTTCATAATGGTTGACAAACTATCATTATTATGAACTAATGATGTATATAAATCTTTAAATGAAGGCCAGTCTTTGTAATTGCCATTAAATGACTGAATATTCACTCTCGGTAGTTTAAAATTGTTGATTTGGCCGTTAGTATTAGAATTACTAGATGCAAAATTTGTAGTACTGATATTATTAATGCATAATTTTTCAAGAGCGTCTTGTAGTTTGGCTTTGGTTTCGTAATATTTATCTTCAAATTCTTCCATTTCTGATTGTTCTAGAGGAAGATTTGCATCCGCTTTGTCAAAATCATTATACATTGATTCAAGTTTTTCGATCTTGTTGTTAAGATCATTTTTTTTGAATGTCTGATTTTCATTGTTGATGTAATTGTAAATGCGGTTCAGAGCTCCTTTCGCTCTGCCTCGGAGAATAACTGCGTTTTTCTCGGCATCTTCCGCTGAATTTATTGTTTTGTTTTTGTCATCCATTACGCGTGTGATGGAAAGAATGTGAAATTACTTGCGATCAAAACCAAAGACAAACTATTGCAAAAGAAAAAAGTACTTATCTTTTTTCCAGTCCGTTCATCCGTTAATCTCGCCGGTGCCTCCAAAAAATGTTGCGTCGTTGCTTAGTGGTGTGTTTTATCAATAAAGAATATGCGAACTTTGTATAAATGCAAAAATCTATAATTGAATCTTGGTTACAATAAGTAAATATTTACAAATATTACAAAACATGAAGAAAATGATTCTGCGAAGTGTGTATTGGCTAAGGAGCCAACAGTAGTCGACCGTCTGGTCGTGCGGTTGTAATGCGAATGTGTAGTGTCTATATAGTTCAGATTGTCTGTGAGTCCAAGTGACTGGAGCGCCACTCAAAAGGCGTCACGGGATGCGTATGTGCGGGAACAGTTGCCATTTAAAAGTTATATTAATTAGCAGATAAAGCATAATAAAATCAGGACATCTGTTTCAGCTGTATTTTTAATTATGTAAAACCTATTGGACACCTTGCGAATTTGCCACCCATAGCGATTTTTCATTATTTGGCGATTTACACATGCTCACAACCTATAATTACTGTTTGTTCATTTAAGGTTACCGGAAAACCGTTATCCATATTTTCATTTACATAATCGTTTGCAGATTGGCGCACTTAGCACCACGAATTATACCATCTCGTCGCACTAGCAAATATCCAAAGTGTACTGTAACTGCTATAATGGCATAGTTAACGCCGCCAAATATTTCTACTGGTAGCAAATAATCCAGCTGGACCGAACGGGCTTTAAAATAATCTGTATTTTAATTATTTTTCATTTTCAAGATATTAGTTATTCTGTTTTGGAAAAACGGATAATCGCTAATTCTAAACTCCTGTTGGCTAAGCGAACTTACTATTTGAAAATTGTCAACTTTGTGTAACACATTTTCAGTTACTTATTTCCTGTAGTTTTTATTTTGGCGTAAAATGGGTGTATTTCTACTTCATGTTTGACAATTTCACGTGATACTACATACTTGGAAACGCTTTGTTGCAAAGGAATGAATGATTTTATGCCAAATCTGGCAACCATTCTGTTTATTTTTTCGGTTTCTTATTAATATCTTCTAAAATAATTCGATTTTCGAAATTTAAGTCAGCTCATCAGGTTCCTCGGAATTTTTCGAATCTGTGGGCACCTTAGTCGAAACTTAAATCCCAACAGTTTAGGAGGAGATAGGCCAACAAGCTTTGACAGCGCCAGCGGCCTTTACTTTTTTTTAGAATAGAGATATACCCAAATTAAATTTCATGCTGTTCTGGAAACTCGAGGAATCTTTTCGCAATCGAAAGACTTCGTTTTGTGTACACAGCTATTCTCATGTCCATGCAAACGATTTATTTGTGAAAAAAAAAAAAATATATATATATATATATATATATATAATAAACTGTGTAATCTGGAAAAGCTTTTTAAAACGAATTTGAATCCCAATTGTATGACGTCATATTTACTTGAAAAGGGTAATTTTGTCACGCAAATGATTTACTTTTGTGACTCTCGGAAATAAAATGGTGCTGAAAATAGCGAAAAATCGCTTAAAAAGGAGGGAACGGGTGGATTTTCAGATTTTTTAAGAAGCGCAGATTGTTTTCTATATTTTTATACATGATCATGAAAATTTTCAAGCGGATCGTGCAAACGGTGAAGAAGTTATTAGGCTTTTTGTGTTTGTAAATTTCACACGATTCTAGATACTTGGAAACGCTTTGTTGCAAAGGAATGAATGATTTTAAGCCAAATCTGGCAACCATTCTGCTTATTTTTTCAGTTTTTTATTAATATCTTCTAAAATAATTCGATTTTCGAAATTTAAGTCAGCTTAGCAGGTTCCTCGGAATTTTTCGAATCTGTGGGCCCCTTAGTCGAAACTCAAATCCCCACGGTTTAGGAGGAGATAGGTCCATAAGCTATTGACAGCGCCAGCGGCCTTTACTTTTTTTTAGAATAGAGAGAAACGTTGTGCATGAGCACCATATATGTCAGAAATTGTTTTGATGAGATGAGCTTGAGTAGAGCTTGGAAAATATATCGTTCTGATTGTCAGTTTTGGTCTAAACTAGTCGACTTGAACTAATTAAAAAAAGAACTGTATGGTTTTGCTTTGCCAGAGAGAGACTGCAGAAAAAATTCGGAGAGAATTGGCTATCCGTCTCACTTTTCAAACCCGTTTGATTTTCCGTTTCGAGGCTAGCTGCAGATGCCTGATTTCTTTTTGATTCTTAGGAGATCAACCGTACAAAGATTAAAGATTGTTCATGGATATTTCAAAATGTCTGACTCCATGGACTTGGCTGATTGCTTCTCCAGCTTCAAGTTTCAGACGATGATTTAAGCAATGCCAATCTACTGTGGAAATTTCTGAAACAAACGCTGCACAACACCCTGGTATTATACTTGCTCCATCACTAACAAATCCGGAAAATTTTCTCCGAGATATTTATCATGAAATAAGTATTTTTAGCTTTCTGTTATAATCTCAGTCTCTTGACTTAGAAGTTCAACTATATGTAAGAAGGTGAGATTTGGCTCACAAGCACATGATTGTCCATCTGACATTTTAAATATACAATGGAAGTAGTTTTGCTACTCAGAGTGGTCGATGCATCAATTAGAATTGAAATTTTACACTGATTTCAAAAATGCGCTTTCAGATTTTTAATTAATTGGACGGGACTGGGGATTGAATTCCTAGTCGAGTACACTCTGCTATCAGTTCACTGGGATGATTTCAACTACTACGGTATGCATAAAATGAAAACAGATTGTTAGTGCAACCACAGATATGCGTGAATACTTTTTTCTTTTTTTCAGAAAATAATTTAAGATCTACAATAATAATAATAATCTCATTTGAATTCCGGAACGCCGTTCCGGCTCGCAAAACAGTACCGGAACGTCGTTCCGGTGCGTTCCGGCCCCACTACACCCCTGTTTAGGATTGTAACATCTACATCCATACATTTTGCTGTATGGGCAGAAATTCCTTAAAGTGTAATTTAGAGATATTGAGTTATTTCAAATGAATCAAAAGTGATATATGTTGTTAAGGATTACAAAATTAATCTTGCCATGAAAAATGGTATCCTTATATTTACAATTCTACTGCAGCACTCAAAAAAATTTCAACACATTACAGTCAATGGCAGTTTTAGAGACAGTCATCCAATTTCAAGCAGAATAACATCTTACCATATGGTTAGATAATGGTCCGGTGACGATCAGCCACCTCCCTCAAAAACTGCTTCAAAAGTCTCCAAACTTGGCAACTTTTGGTGTATATATGTATTATATATATAAAAAACAAACAAAGCAATCATAATAAAAGGAGTTGTATATAAATTTTCGCAGTTAATTTTCTTCCATAATGATTGTATGCAAGAGAATTTTTTTCAATACTATCGTAAATTACAATGTTACTTGAAAATATGTATTACATAATTTATACAGTAAGCAGACTATGTGCAAGCAAGTGATAGATATTAAAAAAATTGGAGATGTCAGTCAGACGATTTAAATTACTTAAGTTATTTATAAAAAAAAGTATCATGTTTGACGATATTTGGCTGCATAAAATGATTTAGGTTCTTGAATGTAAGCAGCAGATAAAAACAGTATTCATCAAGAAAAATTGGTACTTGTGTATTATCCCGGCGGTAAAACAAGACGAGTGATTTTTCGCCAAGGTAAATGCCGAATGCATGAAATTATTAATGGTTTAGAATACGATTAATAGTATAGTTTGCCAGCACATTTCACAAAAAAATAGTTTATCGGAAATGACCAACGGGATAATACACAAGTACCGAAAAATCTATGAATCTTCAGAATAATTTCTAATCCTAATATTAGTTCCAGGCAGAACAGAATGTAAATAGATTTAGGTGAAAGAATAACCCTAGTAGGAATAACCCATCGGTCGTTGAGAGGCGGATGAGTTAAATCCGAGGAGAAGGAGCAATGGCCGATCACGGCTTTTCATCCAAAAAAGGGGAAATTTCATCGGCAAGTGGTACAAAATGTCCGCTCGGGGGGCCATAAAGCCGATCATCGTTTCCCGATGACTCCGATGAAATAGCGAAAAGAAACCGATAAACTGTTTAAAATATATTTGTTAATAAAAAATAAACGACTGGCAGTAAAAATTTTCAAAAAATGTCCGTTCTGTTTTTTTTTTTTTTTTTTTTTTTTTTTGTATGCTAGATTTCCGTTTTTCTGAAAAAAAAAAAAGAAAAAAAAAATTCTTCCTCCCCCGGGCCCGAACCCTGAGCGTACTGATTCCGAGATAAGCCGTCACCTCCGATATAGAAGGCCTACGCACCGAATACAGAAACTGACACGATGGCGCATTCCGTAGTCCAAACTCCGTTGCTTTATTCACATGTTTACATCTAGTTTTGACGTGCTCGTGAATATACTCTCTGTCTCTAGAGTTGTCTTGTCAGTTATAAGCTCTTCGTTCAGAAGCTAATTTCTACAGGGAGAAGGTAAGTGGGAGTTATGACTCATATATCATTTTAAAGATCTTTCCATTACCAACATTTTGATACCAAATTTATTGTAAACTCATAAAAAATAACTAAGTTATGAATGTTCAAAGTTTCGTTCAAATACGCAAAATTTTTTTAATTACTGTTACCCAATGGATACTACTAAAATGTAAGACATTTTATGCTTTTTACTTCTTCGTTTGTAAATTACTCTTTTAACAACAAATAAAATCACTAGGATTATTACCAAAAAAAAAAGTTTCTTTGTGTAGTACTCTCTTTTTTATTCAAGACTAAATTTTAAAATCTTAATCTTAATCTTAATATATATATAAAATGCTAATGTTCGTTTGTAAAGACAGGGTTTTCTCTATCACCACCAACTCGAATTAACTTCCTGTTGGGGGGGTAAATACCCCTTGGCCTCACGGTGAAAGTAAGGGAGTTTGGTCGGGGTGGGTGGAAGTGGGTGGTTGTGGGTGGCGAAAATGTGAAAAAATATATATCTGTCCTATTCTAATTCATGAGAACTTCTGAATTTCAACTCCAATAAAATATTAAAATTTAACGTTTATCGTCTGTTGCCATATCAGCAGGAAAACTGAATCTCTAGCAATTATCGTCTGCGAACCATTTTACCTGAAACAAATTCAAGTTACTTTAATAAGTGAAAAAGAACAAATTATTTGAATATTCTAGAGTGTTCTAGTACTAGCAATTTCGATGTGTTATGGTATATAAACCGAAATTCAGTGACTTTTCGTCAGTTTGATCGTGTTTGCAGTCGAGAAAATATTAATTGTAATTAAGAGTGAACAGTAATTAAACAAATTCAAGTCATTTTGACAAATGTAAAAGAACAAACTATCTGAATATTCAAGAGAGTTCTTCAGTGACACCGTAATAGCAATCAAGTGATTAATTTTGTGTAACTTTATTACATTACATATACAAAATGGCAAGGCGTAAAAAAGTATTTACAAAACCTCAAGTGGATTCTAAAAGAAGAAAAGTAGCACGTCAACTTGAAAAAGAAGAACAAAGAGAGAAACGGATTTCAAATATTCGTAAAGGAGTAAAAAAAAATTAGAGAAAATTTAACCGAAGAAGAAAGAACACTTATTAACGAAGAAGTGCGATCCCAAATTAGAACACTTAAAAAAATCGTCAATCTGCTGATCAATGTGAAGTGGAAAATAGAAGTAAAGAAAGAATGGCTACTTACGCAAAAAATGAGCTGCTACAAGTAAAATTGAGAATTTAGAACTTCGGGCGTTCCATTATGATTGCAAAAAACAATACAGTGAACATTCAAATATTATCATCGGAAAAATGGATCCGATATGCGAGTATCGTCATGCGCGGAAATTTAAAGGCGAAACTGCTGGTATGTGCTGTTCGAGTGGTAAAGTCAATTTACCAGCATTAGATGTACCACAACCAGAATTACTCGCAAATATGACTGGAAAACACCAGATTCCAATCATTTTCTGCAAAATATACGTCGATACAACTGTTGTTTTCAAATGACTTCATTTGGAGCTTCATTAATATGCAAGGAAGAAAATTTCAGCCCGGTTTTTAAGGTTCAAATCCAAATTTATCACCGAGTAGGTTCACTTCTGCCGATGCCCAATGAAACTCCAAAATTTCTTCAAATATATTTTGTTGGTAACGAAGAACTTGAAACAGACCAACGTTGCTCCAACATTCAGGGACTACAACGAGATATTATTCAAAAATTACAACGTCTACTTCATAATCATAATCAACTAATCAATGTGTTTAAGACTTCTCTAGACCAAATGGCTGCAGATAATTATAAGATCGTTATTCGAGCAGATAAAAGACCAGCCGGTCAACACGAAGGAAGGTTCAATGCATCTCAAACGAAAGGAGTTGCCGTAGTAATTGTTGATAACGAATGTTGTCGTCGTGATATTACTCAACGCCGAAGTAATGAATTGCAACGTATTGCTGAAACACATCGTAGTTATGATGCGCTACAGTATCCGCTAATTTTTTGGCAAGGTTAGGATGGTTATCACTTCAACAAATGGATCCAGCTACAGGTGTCGAAACTAAGCTATGCAATTTCATGCTTATCGAATGATGACTACAAATCTATGTAAATAAAATTAGACTTTTGTCTGTACATTTCTTGGAATTCAAAAATTTTGCGATTTCTATCCGTTTCAAGCACCCTGGAATTCGATGCGACCCTCAAAAAAAAGTTTGTCTGTCTGTCATTCTGTCATTCTGTCCTTCTGTCATTCTGTCATTCTGTCATTCTGTCCGTGACGCTTTTTTTGTTTAAGCATCACGTAAAAACGACTGAAGCGAATGATATGAAATTTGGTGTCATGATAGGTGGTCACTCAACTTAAAACATAGGCGTCGAATTTTTAAAAAATCTTGATTAGATTTTCAGATTTTGCGAAAATCGTTTCAAACTGCGTAAATTTGTGTTCAAGCATCACGCAAAAACGACTGAAGCGAATGATATGAAATTGGGTGTCGTGATAGGTGGTCACTCAACTTAAAACATAGGCGTCCAATTTTTAAAAAATCCTGATTGGATTTTGAGATTTTGCGAAAATCCTTTCAAACTGCGTAAATTTGTGTTCAAGCATCACGTAAAAACGACTGAAGCGAATGATACGAAATTGGGCGTCATGATAGGTAGTCACTCAACTTAAAACATACGCGTCGAATTTTTAAAAAATCTTGATTGGATTTTGAGATTTTGCGAAAATCCTTTCAAACTGCGTAAATTTGTGTTCAAGCATCACGTAAAAACGACTGAAGCGAATGATATAAAATTGAGTGACATGATAGGTGGTCACTCAACTTAAAACATAGGTGTCGAATTTTTAAAAAAATCTTGATTAGATTTTCAGATTCTGCGAAAATCATTTCAAACTGCGTAAATTTGTGTTCAAGCATCACGTAAAAACGACTAAAGCGAATGATATGAAATTGGGTGTCATGATAGGTGGTCACTCAACTTAAAACATAGGCGTCCAATTTTCAAAAAATCTGTATTGGATTTTGAGATTTTGCGAAAATCCTTTCAAACTGCGTAAATTTGTGTTCAAGCATCACGTAAAAACGACTGAAGCGAATGATATGAAATTGGGTGTCATGATAGGTGCTCACTCAACGTAAAACATAGGCGTCGAATTAAAAAAAAATCTTGACTAGATTTTGAGATTTTGCGAAAATCATTTCAAACTGCGTAAATTTGTGTTCGCACATCACGTAATAACTGCAAAGGTGAAAAAATGATATTTGGTGAAATGATAGGTGGTCACTCACCTTAAACTATAAGCATCTAATTAAAAAAAATTGATCAGATTTCGAGATTTTGCGAAAATCGTTTAAAACTGAGTGAATCTTTGTTCTCGCATTAAGTAATAATGACTAAAGCGAATGATATGAAATTTGGTCACATGATAGATGGTTGCTCAACATAAACTATAGGAGTCCAATTTTTTAAACATTTTTATTAGATTTTGAGATTTTGTGAAAATTCTCTCAAAATACGTTCAATGATGATTTCTTCAAACTTCACGTAATAACGACTAATACGAATGACACGAAATTTAGTGATATGATAGGTAGTTGCTAATCTTAATTTATAGGCGTTGAATTTTAAAAATATTTTTATTACATTTTGAGATTTTGCGAAAATCGTTTTAAAATGCTGAAAATTGTTCCAGCATCACGAAATAAAGACTGCAGGGAATGAAACGAATTTGGGTGACATGGTAGGTTGTCACTCAACTTAAATTCTAGGCTTCCAATTTTTCAAAATGTTGATTAAATTTTGAGATTTTGCGAAAATTATTTCAGTATGTGTAAATATTCATTCGCGCATCCCATAATTACGTTTAAAGCGAATCAAATGGTATTACTTAGTTACTCTCTAACCTGTAATATTTTAACAATACATAAAAATTATAACTTTACTTTGGCAACATACTACATTCATTCTGTGTACTCCTACACTGCTGACGAAAGTTCTTGCTTTTTGGAAATTTGCATTCACTAACCCGTCGAGGACGGGTACTTCAGCTAGTGATGAATATAACCATATTTTAAACTGTCGGCAGTTATTTCAGCAGTTTATTGTAGACATGTATGCTAAAATTGAGTCGGAAAGATTAGAATTTATTCGCCATAATCAACGAAAGTTGCGTTCGGATGAATACATCCATTTGAGAGATGCAATGATAAATGATGGAAACGTCGATACCATGGAAAATTGGTCATCTTGCCATCGACATTTACTGGAAGTCTACGTCACATGCATCAATATGCTCAGGATGCGATAACTTATGTCAGGACAAATAGTATTTATACCACGGATACCTTTAATATCAAATAGATGGCCCTTTACTTTTAAACGCTTACAATTTCCCGGTGAAGTTGGCTTACAGCATGACTATCAACAAAGCACAGAGCCAAACATTCCAATACTGTGGCGTTGACTTGAAGAAACCATGCTTTGCACACGGCCAATTATACGTTGCATGCTCACGAGTAGGATCACCTCGAAATTTGTTCATTTACAGTCCGGACAATAAAACCATAAATGTAGTCTATAAGCAAGTATTGTAAAAAGAAATTAAAAAAAAATGTAATAAAAATAAAAAGTGTAAATGTATATAATATAATATGTAAATAAAACATAAATTTTCGATTTACTAAGATGTTTCTTATTTTAACTTATAATTATTTCAATTAGTTAAATAATTTGATATACTTTCTATACACCGCATGTTTAATGGTCGAATAAGTCTCTTAGTATCTAAGATAGAAATCTAAATTATCTACGTTAAAAAATGGATCCTTAAATATTTTTTATACCATTAAACATGGGGTGTATTTTAACCCGAGCAACGCCGGGTTTCGCTGCTAGTATATATATAAAATGCTAATGTTCGTTTGTAAAGACAGGGATTTCTCTATCACCACCTACTCGAATTAACTTCCCATTGGGGTGGTAAATACCCCTTGGTCTCACTGTGAAAAGTAAGGGAGTTTGGTTGCAGTGGGCGGTTGTGGGTGGCGAAAATGTGAAAAAATATATATCTGTCCTTTTCTAACTCATGAGAATTTCTGAATTTCAACTTCAATAAAATATTAAAATTTAATGTTTATCGTCTGTTGCCATATCAGCAAGAAAACTGAATCTAAGCAATTATCGTCTGCGAACCAATTTACCTGAAACAAATTCAAGTTATTTATACAAGTGAAAAAGAAGAAATTGTTTGAATAATCTAGAGTGTTCTGGTACTAGCAATTTCGATGTGTTATCTATATATAAATGAATGTTTGTGGGTATGTATGTGGGTGTGTTTGTGTGTATGACGTTGAAAAACTCCAAAACCATTTGACCGATCACCATGAAATTTGGTACACTTAAGTCTTTTGTCACTGAGAAGGTTTTTATGCTATCCATTTTACTCTAGCTCGCCGCTAGGTGGCGCTGCAGAATGTCGAATACTATTCAACCGCTTGCTATGAAAATACCGTTTAACTTATCTTGACGAAAATTGGTACGTATGGATATTTGAACACGGAGAATATTTTTACGCAATCCATTTTGACATAACTTGCCGCTAGGTGGCGCTGCAGAGTGTCGAATTATATTCTGTTGGACCGCTTGCTATGAAAATACCATTCAACCATTTTTGATAAAAATTGCCATTTATGGATATTTGAACACGGAGAATATTTTTACACAATCCATTTTGCTATAATTTGCCGCTAGGTGGCACTGCAGAACGTCGATTTCTATTCCGTTCTACAGCTTGCTATGAAAATACCATTCAACCAATTTTATGAAAATTGGTACACACGGATATTTGAAGACGTGGAATATTTTTACGTTATCCCATTTGCCATAACTTGCCGCTAGATGACGCTGCATAACGTCGAATTATATTCCGTTCAACCCTCTTGCTATGAAAATAACGTTCAACCGATTTTGGCAAAAATTGGTATACGTATGGATATTTGAACACGGAAAATATTTTTACACTATCTGTTTTTGCCATGACTTGATGCTAGATGGCGCTGCAGTACATCGAATTCTATTCCGTTCGACCGCTTCCTATGCAAGTACCGTTCAACTAATTTTGATGAAAATTGGTACACACGGATATTTGAAGACGTAGAATATTTTTACTTTATCAATTTTGCTGTAACTTGACGCTAGATGGCGCTGCAGAACGTCGATTTCTATTCCGTTTGACCGCTTGCTATGAAAATACTATTCAACCGATTTTCACGAAAATTGGTACACACGGATATTTGAAGAAGTAGAATACTTTTACACCATCCATTTTGCTGTAACTTGCCGCTAGATAGTGCTGCAGAACGCAGAATTCTATTTCATCTAAGCGCTTGCTGTGAAAATACCGGTCAACTGATATTGATGATAATTGGTACACATGGATATATGAACATGGAGAATATTTTTAAGCTATCCGTTTTGCTATACCTTGTCGCAAGATAGCGCTGCAGCGCATCAACTTCTATACCATTCAACCAATCGCCATAAAAATTTTGATGCTTACACATTTGAGCACGGAGAATATATTATAACTATTCATTTAGCTTTTACTTACTACTAGATGGTACTGCAGCGCATTATTACTTTAACTCGCCATTAGATGGCAATGCAGCGCACCAACTTCATGACCGGACAATTGATCGCTATGAAAATTGATACAGATAGATACTTGAACACGGAGAATATTTTCGTGTTATCCATTTTGCTGTAAATAGCTACTTTTGTGCTGTAGCACATCATTACTTTAACTCGCCAATAGATAGCACTGCAACATATCAACGTCTTTCTTTAATTCGTCTATTGATGGGGCTGCAGCATATAAAGACTGTTCAACTGATCGCTATGAAAACTGGTATAGAGAGATATTCGAACACGGAGAACATTTTGGCGTTATCCATTTTGCTATAACTTGCCATTAGATGTCACTTCAAACCAATATCTTCAGGACCGTTCAACTAATCGCCATGGAAATTCGTAAATATAGATGTTTGAACGAAACGAACATTTTCTTAGCATCCGTTTAGCTATAACTGGCCTTCTTTACCGTTCAACCGTTTGCTATGCAAATACCGTTCAGCTGATTTATGAAAATTGGTACACACAGATATTTGAGCACGCAGAATACCTTTACGCTACTTATTTTGCTACGACTTGCCTCTAGATGCCGATGCAGCGCACCAACTTCAAAGCCGTTCGACTGATCACCTTAAAAATTGGTGTACATACACATTTGAGTAGAGAGAATATTTTTTTAGTATTCAATTGGCTGTACTCACAACTTGATGGCACTGCAGCCAGTTCCTGATTTCTGGACGGGCATTCGGGGCAAGCGCCCTGGCCCCCAAATTGTTTTTTAAGTTTAAAAATTTGTAAATTTTCAAAATTTTTCGAAAGAGGGTCCCCTAATAAAGCTTTTGCTCAGGGCCTCCCAAATCGGCAAATCTGCCCCTGACTGCAGCCCTAGAGTTTATTGTTTTAACTCAACACTAGATAGCACTTCAACAATCAGTTTCTTGATCGTTCAACTTACCGCTCTGAAAACTGGTATACATACACATTTGAACACGGAGAATATTTTCGCGTTATCCATTTTGCTTAAAAGGCCTCTCTACTCACGGAAAAAATCACAAACGGTGGCTTCCTCTGAGATGCTCTGGAAATTGGGAAAGAGGGGATAGCAATCTGTGACAGTTTTATTACTCTCTTGACCACACCTCTAGTCTTCATCTTACAGAAGACCCCCAGGAGTGAGGGGGCACACACAACAACCCCTGTTCCCCTCCTAGTTGTTTGGAAATAAGCTATTCATTATCACTTCCGTTTGAGAACTTGGACTGTATGGGATTTTTTCTTTTTACTATAAAAATGAGTAGTTTAAATGTTCTAAATATCACTTTGTTTGAAATGATTTTAAAATACTGAATATACACAAACACAGTATTCTTTCAAATCCGCTCTTATATTAAACGAGGAATGTTTGTGTGTGTGTGGGTGTGTATGTCCGAACGATCTCGAAAACTGCTCTAAGGATTCTTTTTAAATTTCGTACCTGGGGGTTTTTTGGGCCCCTGAAACGATTGAACTAGGTCAATTGATTTAAAAAACTCTAAAACGCTCAAAATTTTAAATTTTAAATTTTTGGACGGTAGCGCCATCTATTGAGCGTTTGAAAAACACACTTGATGCAATTTTCCTAAAAGGGACGCTCAAATAAGTTTGGGGCGGATTAAAAAATACACGCCATCGATATATAATTGTAAAAATTAATTTCGCAAAGAAACAAAATAAATGGAACACAGTACACAGACAAATAAATATTTTAGTAACTAGATATATTACACCATTCAGCTACATAAATTTGCTTAGAATTAAAAAGTTATTTTTATTTCAAAATATCGTCCTGGCAACCAGCGAAAGAAAAAGAGAAAAGAGTCTTCGTTGCCATTCCCGCAAGCACCTTGATGGAATATACGTAAATAATTTAATTATTCTTAATTCATAGTTATTAATACAAAACTATTCGTAAATCTTATGTGAAAAATTGCCTGAATTTATTACAATTATCCTTTTGTAACTAACGTAAAGCTAAATGTATTTTCGCGTATATACTCAAACAATAAAGATTTTTCATGTATTTTATTGATCCATATGATGCGAATTTCAAAAATGCATAAAAGTTTCAGCTTAGCCGAATAATTTAAACGAAAATGACACCCTTTTATGTCATTCACAGTAAGAAAAAAGATCCAGTGACGTAACATGAAAATTCCATTTTTTTATTTTATTTATTTATTTTTTTTTTTTAATAACGGTACTAGGTTGAATTCTATTTTAACTGCCTTATTCCGCCAAGTTGACGATAAATATTTAAATGTAGTTACCCAGACGATTTTTTTTTTTTTAATGGGTCAACCGTTTATAATGAAACGATGTTCGAAACTCCGATGAAAAATTGATTTGGGCTCGCTGTAATTGGGCTCGCAGCCGATATTCAAATTTATTTTGCAGATGATCAGCCATCAGTTTAGTTTTCATTCACTGCAGTTGATGATTTCAACTCATTTATTTTATCATCGTATGGACAACTTTTAAAAGTCGCGGGCAGAACTTTACGATAGTGGCCTCCTGGGCCTGACTTCAGGATGTTAGCGAAATCGCGGGCCGTATAATTCGGATTTATATGGAAGTTTGAATGTTTTATATAGGTTTTATACAGGATTTTGACTTGTTCTGAGGGCTGGTCCAAAAGCCATGGCGGGCCCCAATCCGGCCGCAGGCTGGGAGTTGTCCATATGTGGAAGCAGTAAATTGGGAGGCTGAAATCTGGTTACTAAGATTTTTTCTAATAAATTTTCAATTCTTATTTAGACGTGGATTAGACTGTGTTGTTTTGTGTTGTGTACTATCATTAAACTAAAGGATAAAGCCCTTTGTTGAGACAATTACAGCGGGCGATAGAATGTCTACACTCAGAATATTTAATATTTACCCACTTAAAATCAAATAACTTCATATTCAATTTTTATTATACATCGAAATTCGAATTGTATAATCTGCAGAAACATTTCGTATTCGAAACATTTCGTTTGGTATCAACATCCTCTCCTATATCCATGCTTAATGCATAGAAAACCGTTTTATTTTTGAAAAAAAGTTAAACTGAGTAGTAATTTAGAAAAGCTATCTTAAGCGAATTGGAATCGTAATTTTTCCTCCAAAGCCTGATAACCGTGACTTCAATGAAACGTCAATGTCACTTGCAATAGATGATTCTGACACTCAAATGATTGGCTTCTTTTATTCTCTCTTAAATGAAATAGAGCTAAAAAAACAAAAAACAAAAAACAAAAACGCTTAAAAATCAGGGAACGGGTGGATTATCAGATTCTTTCTTTCTTTTTTTTCTTTTTTTTTACATAATTATGATAATTTTCAGGCTGGTCGTACCAACGAACCGTTTAAATTTTAAGTTATTAGACAATACATTTTTAATCTGTTTGGATGGTAAAAGTTTTATTTTGAGTGATTGAACTGGAATTGTGACAGAGTCAGGGGGGATCAGCGTAACTACATAGGAGCGATGTATTTTTGATTTATTCGACGTTAGAAGTCCATTTTCTTCAGTCCATCCGTTTGTTCTATTATTGTCAACGTTTAAGTAGTTGTTAGGGTTATTATAAAAGAATATTTTTGATCTATTCTGTTTTTGATTTCATGATTTCGAAGTGTCATTTTGTACTAATAATTTAAATTGCGTTACACTTTTTATTTTCTTAAGCGTGAGTTTATAAAATAAAATTATGTTTAAAGCATATTTATGTAAGATTATACTTGTATGGCATCTATATTTATGTATCTATAAGATTGAATTTACGTTTGTAGAATTTGTTTATGCATGATGTATTTTCTTTGAATTAGAAAAAAATAAGTATTTTATGTGAATTGAAGCACTATAGAGAAATTTACAATTTCAATCGTAACGAATTATCATCATAGATGTATTATAAAAACGTAAATGCATGAAAGTGTAGCTCAAAAACGAGCTGTGGAAACATATGATCATCGACAGCAGCACTTAGCCCAAATGTGTGAACGTGCAGTTCAAACACAAGCAGATGAAACAGGTGATTAGTATTTGGAAGGAGAACGACATGGAACAGCTAGACGTCGACAAATACTTCGGGTAAACAGTCTAAGTATCTACAAAGCTGCCACAAACGTGCGTACTTATTATCATAGTTTAAAACTTTTTAATATGGATTGCATTCACCGTGGAGCTTTGCATTTTTCTGAAGAGTAAAAACAAAAATTAACCGAAACCATTTTGGGGACTGTAAGATTGATGTAGGACATTCCGAATTTCCTAATGAATTGGTGTGGTTGTTTCTTCAATGTCACCCACATTTCAAAGAATTCGAAATTTGAAAGCATACTTTACAATGGCTTTGTTCGCAGTATATGACGAGTAAAACTATTAACGATTTTGGTGTGTACTGCTACGTTGCGAACAGTGTAGGACTTGATGAATTTTTTTTTAGAAATTCATTCATCTGACAGTTCAACCAACTCAAATTCTTGATGCTGAATTTGAACGTCCTCAATATGGACAGATATATTTCTGAAGTAATGAACATGCTGTTAGTGAATGCATCGCCCAGGATCTTCGCTGATACCCTCGCTGATACCCTCGCTGATCTGCTACAGAAGGAAAGGAGGCACCTTACGTTAAACTACTTTTTGCTCAACTCTGATGGCACCGACCATCGAATATTTAGCATCCCTCTTCAAAACAAAGTATATGCCATTGTAACATTGAATGCCGACCAAAGCTTACCTGATAATGTATGGGTGATCCGACAGCGATGAAAATCTTTGGCAACCATGAAGATTATTGATACGTGCCAAGGCATTTACGTATTCATAACTTTTACACTTAAGGAGCCTTTAGATTCTGAGCATGGCTCGGTAACCTGGTACTTATATTTATTCATGAAAACAATAATAATAATAATAATAAAATATTCAAAGTAACAATATTATGATTTGTGTGTGCATACATTAAAATGCTGAATAAAATTTCCATTAGAAGTCAAATTAAGTAACATAAAAATATTACACATTATCTGCAATTCTGTTAGACAAAAAAGAGCGTTTTTTTTCCATTTTTTAATACGTATTCATATTTTTATTTCAGAAATTGAAATGTGAAAATACAAGATTTTTAATAGCTCTTTTATTCAACAAGATAATATAAAGGTCATTACAAGAGACAATTAGATAGTTTATCATATCAAATATACCTCCATCCTCTCTCCTTCGAAAAAAAAATAAAAAAAAAAGAGAGAGGGGGGGGGGAGACAGAAAAGAGAGAGAGAACGAAAAGAAAAAAGAACACAATTATTGATCGAACAAAACGCACCGCCCCCCGCCTCCGAGAAAAAAGAAATTAATGTAAAAGATCCTATTTTACTTCCATAAAATAGATGTATTTGTCAATCTTCTAATTAACCGCCCCCACAGACAAACTAATCGTTCACCCCCCCCGACAAACTTGTATTAATCCGCCACTGACAAAACGATCTATCTCTGGTTGCTATTTCATAAAAACAGTGGTCTAAAGAGATAAGTAATAAACGGTATAGGCACATTTTAGATTACGTTTTTGGCAGTAAAATTATAATTATGAAAAATAACAAACTCAATTTTGTTTTGTTTGTTTGTGGGAATACGGCCGATTTGCTACGCGTGGGCTCTAGGCCGATGGGTGGGGTGCCCTCCGTGGGGGTCTTTCTAAGGGGTCCTAACCAGTATTTACGCTAAGTTTCGGAGAAAACCACGGAAAACTCCGAACGGTTAGGTCGACGGGCGCGCGATGGGACCCGAACTCGAGACCTTCACACTTCGCCCGTCTACCATTTCCAGTGGCATAACCACTGTGCCATGGTGAGGCCCAAACTCAATTTTCAAATCAAATACTTTAAAAAAGACATAATTATTAATTTTAAAAATCTGATAAACACTACAAATTATACATAATTTTATCACAAATTAAGATAATGAAAAGAAATTGCGCCCAAAAAATTACTATACTGATTACAAAATTAACACTCGAAATATAGGGAAAACTAATTCACAGTATGACTTATTTTTAATACTGTTACGCTTTCATCAGTCTTTTTTTTCCCCCTGTTCTCGATATTTACTTCGTCTAGAGAGACAAGTAGTAAATTGTGCCTCTGTACATTTTATATTTTCCCTATATTAATTTCCATCATTATTGTCTAAATGCCAAACTCAGTTTTCAAATCGAATGTGCTTAAAAAAAAAAAAAAAAAAAAAACCAACCTTTTAAAATCAAATAAACAAGTTGTACTATGCAAAAGAACTATTTATCACAAACCAATGAAAGGGAATTGCGCACAAAAATTATTATAAAGGTTGCAAAACTGACAGTTAAAAATTTCTTTCTGAAAGAAAATATAAAATTATATAGACAACTAATTCACAGCATGACTGAATATTTATTTTTAATGCTATTGCACTTCGGGATTTTTATTTTCCGAATATGTACCATGTAAGGAAAGTATTGTAATCATGAAAAAAATTGGCTTCGAGATTTTGGTGTATTGACACGTTTTGAGGTCTTCTGAATTCATTTATGCTGTTTTTTACGAGATGTGTGTGTGTGTGTGTGTGAACACGATAGCTCCTAAACGGAGCATTCGATTGAGCTCAAATTAGGTATATGTGTTATAAGCCACCCCCTACTAACAATTTTGCTCGGGCTACCTCCGGCCACGCAGCCAGCCGATGACGGCCCGAGCAAAATTCCTAGTAGGATCGTCACAAGACCGGTATTGATTTTGGTGTATATAGGACTTATAGTTTTTCTGCAAGGCTAAAGATTTCTTTTACATTATGGCCTATGGGGGGAAATTCTTGAAAGTGCGCTAGCGTTTAAACGGTACATTCGATTGTGCTCTAATTGGATATATTTGTTATAAACCACCATCGTAAGACCGTTATTGATTTTGATGTTTATAGGACTTATAGCTTTTCTGCGGGGCTAGGACAAAGATTTCTTTTACATTATGGCCTACGGGGAGAAAGTCTTGAAAGTTCGCTAGCGTTTAAATGGTGCATTCGATTGAGTTTCAATTTGGTATACGTATATGTTTGAATTATTCATCGATTAAAATTTATTTAAATGATTGGTAATGATCTTAATCATAAGTGTTCCGAAAGTCGAGTGGAGTCACTCCAGATTTTTTTTTTTTTTTTTTTTTTTTTCTGTTCTCTATATTTAATTGGTGTAAAGCAGGGTTGTCCAACATATGGCCCGCCGATTGTTTGAATCCTGCCCACTTACTACTTTTTGAAAATCGCAGAAACAGTCTAGCAATCCTTTTTAGTAGTATTTCAAGTGGAAAAGCAAATAGTTCCAAGAAATGCTGTGGAGGATAAACTTAAAATCTGAGAATGCTACTAAGATCAGTTTTTGATTGTTGAAGAAATTGCGAAGGGGGAGACAAATCTTTATCTGATAGAAATTTTGTAAAAGACTGCTCGAGCCTATTTACATCTGTCTCTTTTACTGTGTCTCATATTGCTGTGAGTAGCTATTTTCAAGGATGAAAACCGTGAAAACGAGATCTAGGTTTCTTTTGACCGAGGAACATCTTGTAGGAATTTTGCGTTAGCTATGTCAAGTGTACAGGCAGACATTGACTATTCGTTAAGCAAGAGTAATGCCAACCCTCACATAATTCTATGTTTGGATGTAATGAAAATAAATGCGGTAATAAAACGGGGTTTCTACAGACCTGGAAAGTCAGGGAATATCAGAGAAAGTCAGGGATTTTGGAAAAAAGTCAGGGAAATTTGAAGAAATTGAAGAAAGGTCAGGGAAATGCAAGAATATGCGGCAAAATCAAGAAAATACTTCCTGTTCGAACCTAATTGTAGAAATTGTTTTATTTTCATTTTCTTATTTAACCTTATAAATAATTTTAAAATGTGTCCTTTATGAACATATCTTCTTCAGTTGAAATATGCTTAACTTGATCCTAAATTGTTATCAAACATGGTTTTTGTTAGAATCCAGTGATGTCAAATAATATTTTTGTGTATATTGATTTTATTATTATTATTATTTGTAAAAAAAAGGGGGCAAAATATATAAAAAGTTATTAATTAAAGGATGTAAAATTAAAAATAGAAGCGCAAAATTAAGGAAAGCACGCTATTTAAAAAGTCAGGGAAGAGCATGATAGACGTCAGGGAAAAGTCAGGGAAGCAAAAGCTGTGAAATCCGTAGAAACCCTGTAAAAAAATGTAAGAAACTTTAATACCCAATTTTACGAATTATTTGTAATGTGTTTATTTTGTAGAACTCGTAAGGAAGGATTTATGATCACCACTTTAACGTCTTATCCTCAACTAGCATCCTCTTAATTTTTGAACTGGATTAAAAAATTATGTTTTCCAAAAGTAAAATACGACCCTGTGGACTATCAACTACATCATTTCATAGAACTCCGTAGACATAAAACACAGTATTTACAGTACATAAAAATATTTACATTGCATGTGCTGAGAAAAAAAATATCAAACAAAAGCTTAGGGGAAAAAAAGCCGCTATTCTGGTTTAAATTCCAAAGATAACTATACTACCAATAAGTTGTAAACAAATAAGATAAATCAAGGGGTGCTGGTTTCACATCAGCTGTTTGTAATGTATAACATACAATAAATGAATTGGATTAAAAAATGAGTTTTCTAAAAGTAAAATATGACCCTCTGAACCAGTGGCGTCAATTTTCAACTTAACTATTACGCATTTTAACACAAAGTTATGTCTATAACCCCCCCCCCCCTCGAAGGAAGTCTGCATACGCCACTGCTCTGAACTATCAACTGCATCATTTCATAGAACTCCGTATTAGACACTCACATAAAGCGCAGTATTTACAGTACATAAAAATACACTTATTTACATTGCATTTGCTGAAAGAAAAAAATACCATACAATACCATACAAATAAAGGGCTATAGATGGTTTTAATTTCATTTCTTGTTAATTTTTTAAAAATCTTTTTTATCTTCATTATGTTTAATTGCGTCAATAATGTAAAAAGGATTTCTGAATCGAAGAGACATTTTGTAAGGTGGATCAATGAGCTCCGGGAGAATGCACACTGCTCAAAGCAAGTATTCGACAGACTTGAGAGCAGTAAAATAACAACACTTTTTACTACAAAAGGCTATGCAAAAGGAACTGAGCCAGATGATTTTACAGATACACACACAAACGAAAGTTGAAATGTGAAGAGAATGTTTCTGGAGGCACTGGGGTGGGAAGTGAGGACACCACAGGGGGTCAATTGGTCAATATACGCCCACCTCATCAATCACCGCAACTAATGGTTACCAAAGTGGGGGGATGAAATTCGCGTTGAAATCATGCATTTCATAGCATATAACGTTTACATTTAATTGAAAATAACGAAAAATTGTCATTGAAAAAACACGAAAAAAGCATGTAAAAATAGTGAGATGGCTATACACATTATTACGCGAGTTAAAATTTTGCTAAAGAGCGGGATTTTGAAATAACGGATCGTCAAAAATGAAAATAACGGTTTTAGAATTTGTGTTGCTTTTCAGATTGCAATAAAATCTCTTTCGGCTTAATTAACCCAAATCTGATTCACGCAATAATTGCGAACAGTTCTCAAGATTTACACCAGAAAATTTCATGTAAAAATACCAAATACTTTCCGAGAAAAATAATTAGGCGTTAAGGCACTTTTCTTCATAGGAAAGCATTGGGACGTGAATCTCCGCAAACCGAGTATAGAGGCCTCTTAACACTTGCCCTTGGATGGCGCTGTAGGGTATTATTACTTTAATTCGCCACTAGATGGCGCTACAGCGTATCTTGACCGTTAAACTGTTTGCTATGAAAATTCGTACATATAGATATTTGAACATGAAAATATTTTGATGCTCTCCATTTTGCAAAAACTTCGACAGTTGATGGCGCTGCGCCCAATCACCTTCTTCACCGTTCAAACGATCGTCATGAAATTCTTTATGCATAATTATTGAATGGAGATAATATTTATGAGATAGCAATTTTGCTATATCTATTCATTATGATAATTAGTAATTACAACAAACCGTAATATAAAAAAACAATCCATTCATTCCCGGCGAAGAACGGGGCATTCAGCTAGTTGTATTATGACAATAGTCGCCAAGTTACGCGAATTTCAGTGGTATAATTAAATTATTTAATAGAATTATGTGTTAAAATTGACATGATTGGTTGCCATGATGCATGAATATTGTCTGTACTTAAATAATATGTAATCTTGCTTTTAATATTGCTCATGTGTTATTGAGTTATTTATAATTCGAATTTTGAAAAAATCGCTTCGAGATAATGAGCCAAATGTAAATTTTTTACGTGGTATTTCCAATGGGGATTTCTTTTATATCTAAAATTGAAGAGGCTAACAACACATAAAAATATTTTTACATGTTACTCACAATGCACTAGAAAGAGCTATTTATGGTGTATATAAATTTATTCGATTATATCACATGATTCAAGAGGTATAGAGCACTTAGATATAAGGAATTTTGTCGCCAAATGCCAATAAATCTCTAGCACTTCCGTTGTTCTAATGATTTCTAGGCTCATAAGAATAGCAACCTATCTATAATTTCATGTGTCCGGCATTTATCTTGGCGAAAAATCCTTTGTCTTGGCGGACCGCCGCCGGGATTATACGTAAATACTTAATTTTACACACATTTTTATTAGATTGGTAAAAATCTTGAAATGAGTGTTGTATTTATGCCGAAAAGAGTATTTTTTTTCTACCCAAATACAGTAGAAATTTGCATTTTGACTACTTAAACTGCTACTCAATTAGAAAAAGTGTTTAATATGAAAACATGTTTCCCTCTTGCAAAAAGCTCCTGCAAAAAAGCTTGCTCTCTTGCAAAATTGCTAATCAAGCATTGATTTTTATGGATTAAGTATATTCTATAAAAAATTAATACTTTTAATAGTTTAAACCACAAACTTAATATGCTTCAGAGGACTTTTCCAATATATAATAATTCAATTTAATCTAAATGTGATTTCACTGCTACATAAGAATACTATTAAATAAATCCCCATGAAAAGACGTTGAATTTGATGTAATAAATTTATGAAATGGATATTTTTTTTTTCAAATTAAAGTGGTAAGTTCTTATGAAGAATTTTTCCATTCTGATAAAGGCAGTTTCATGTGAATGGATATTTTATTTATTGTTCAAGAAGAAAAGGTTGGGCAATGTTTCGATCAAAACTCATTCAAATGAACGCAGAGCACTGAACTACGGAGTCGGCCATTTTGAATCGGTGTGGAGGCCTTCCATATCGGAGGTGACGGATAAGCGCGCTACCCCTAGACCACCGAATCTTGTCATGTGTAAGGCAAAGTGTGAAGTAGCGGTAATTTTAGTCTCAGATTGGGACTTTGGGTGAAATTTTGACAAAGTATTGTTCAGCTATTATTAATAATAGTCAAATTATTCGATTGGTAAGAAATTAATTTCACTTTTTACCACTGTCTGTAAGTAGCAACAACATTAATAATTAATAATTAAAAAACAATATTGCCAATTGTATGGGAATTTTAGTGTGATTTTTAACTTTCATAACTTTTAAACATTAACTGATTTCTCTTCTTGCTGTTTACATTAAAGAGGTTTCAAAAGAGTTGCTCATTGTAATGAAGTTTCAGTTTTTCTTATAATGCAGCTGACGCTAAAATAGATTTTCTTTTTTTTAAACACATTTTTTTAATTATTTAAATATTACAAACGATTTTTATATAATAAACACTTACATTTTTTTGTAAATATTTCTTTTAAAATTTTAATTTTGTGGGAGGGGGCAAGGGGGGGCATACCACCCCCTGCCCTCTCCCAACCCCAATACAAGAAATTTGAAGTAAATTATGCGATTAATTCAAGAATTGTTCAAAATTTCCCTTAGATTATGCAAAGGCACATCTAAATTACGCAAATATTTATAGGAATTTGGGTAAAGTGAAACCACTGGGGACCCATGAAAGGCCCGATGACTATAGAGCTGCAGTTTCGGATATTGTTTTTCGATTTCTCATCGGCGAAACTGCTCGTCTAGATCACTTCTATCCATGAATAAATATTCATCTATTGCAGATAAACAAAAGTGCACTTGCCGATGACTGAATTTGATGAGTCGATGAGTTAACGATGAGTCGATGAACGACCGATCAGAAAACAAGCAGTCATTGCTACTAGGGAAGGATTTATTTTAAAGAAGTAAAGTCTAACCATTTAATCATCTGTCCATGGACACAAAAACAAGAACAGTAGAACCTTGATTTCATGAAGAAACAACAGAAAAAATCAAGACAACAAGGTGAAATAAAAGAGGGTGTCAGTTTAATAGGAAAAACACATTTATTCAAGATATTGAAGTTACACTGCATACCTAATTTAGAATATTGCAAAAGAATAAAAAGGCTGGTCGCCAAGTTTAGTGATTATGAAAGAGTAGATTCTAGAGTTTCTTTTATCTTTCTTTCTTTTTTTTTTAAGGGTAAGCAACAATAAGTAATCGTACATAAACACATCATATGGCAGTTTCAACATAAGAAACTTCCTGTTTTATTTATTTATTTTTTTAATAAACCAACCACTGGTACAAAACTAGTTCTGTAAACAATGTATAAATTGATTTTTTAATCAAAATAAGTTTAAAAAAAATAATTAACAAACCAATTCTTTAATATTTTTTATTAATTTATTCTAATGAATTTTATATGCCCATTTAACAACAGAAACCACACCAGAAAGTGTTATCCATAGAAAGCATGCACTAAAATTCATGTCAATCTAAGGATAAACCTATCTATACTTCGCTCGCACTTTACCTGATAGCGTTGGGAAAGCTACAGCGGCCGATTTACAGCTCGTATATCGGCCGTAACGCATGTATCACTCCGAGAATTCTCTCTTACTTTCTCTGCGTACCACAGCTGGCTGTTACTCCATTACTTGGCGCAGAACAGCTCCCTTCCACTATAGGGGGCCTCCTCCGCTCTCGCGACCTTCTTTCTCCCCTACTCGCGGCAATTCGTTGGGCTGTCTTCGAAAGTTTTGTACGGTACCGCTAATAAGTGCACTATTAGCGGTACCGTACAAAACTTTCGAAGATTTAAAACTAATAAATTTAAACTTTAAATACGCCATTACTTACCTATTTTTACGATATTTGAATGTGCGGAAGATTATTTTAAAAGTATGTTGCTTCCACAAGTTTGGCATTCCTTGTCTATTCAGGTTTTTGTGCTATATTTTACGCTGAACGTAAATTTCGATAGAATAGCTAAATTTTCATGTAACTGAAGTTCTTCCATTGATGTTCCAGTTCACGTTAATTAACACGTTATTCTTCCCATAACATTTTACAAATCGGAAATCAGGTTCTTTGACATGCACAGACCATTAAGCCCAAGAAAATTACTTCTTATAAGCTATCAAAAACTGACGGCTAAAAGAAATTCAAAACTCAAAAGTACGCAAGAATGTACGTAAAAAGGAAACTTTCTTTTTCAAACAGTATGTATGTATGTATAGTATATGCGTGCAAAAACCTGCCTTAACTGAAGCCTTTATTAATCAAAATCTTGTTAGCGGAACTATTACTGAAATTGAACCCCTATTCAATAGCAAACTCTCTTTAGCGGTAAATTTTTTCAGTCTCTTTTGAAGCCATTTAAAACAGACTTTACTACTGTATATGCATGTGAGTAATATTTCATATTTAACAACACTATATTCCAAGCTTCACTGAAAAGGGGATCAACCAGGCACGTATCCAGAAAAACATTTCGGAGGGGGTACAAACGGTAAAAAAAAATTTCAGAATTTTTCACGAAAAGATTATGACATTATCATTTTCGTAAAGAAAATCAAAATTTTGTAAACCCCCACTACCCTTAAATACATCCTTGAGGCCAACACTGTGAGATAAGACAACATAAATTTAATGTTCCTGATCATCGCATATAGAAGGCGAAATCCTTCTTTTGCGAATGCAATTCTCTGAATTCGAATACAATTCTCCGACAGCCAGAAAGCAAACCAACAGCAAGCAAATACATGGCTCCACAATTAAAATTAGTGATAAAGGAAAAGGTAATATACTGGCCCTAAAGCAAGCTCAATAATGTTTAAATAGCAAGAGGGCATGCAATGCCTCAGAATCAGATTGTTGTGTTGTGTGCAGTAAGGCAAACCTGCACGAGGGGTATTTGCCAAGGATGGGTAGTACCTTGGTCAGAGGACTTTCTAAGGGGTTCTTACGCGTATGCACGTTACATCTGGAGAAAACAGACCGTGCACATTCGCCACGTATACATAATAATCTTTTAGCGGGCTGGATTCGAATCCGACACTCTGCCAAATGAACTAAATGATTGCGCATGTTATATACGTTGGGTATGTATATCGAAAATGTAAAGAATGTAATGTGATTTTCTGTCTATAATTTTTATAGCCCCGAAAAGGACTCTTTGTAGCCCTGAAAAGGACTGTTTGTAGTCCTGAGAAGGACTGTTTGTAGTCCTGAGAAGGACTGTTATTCCTCTATACGTTCAACTCCGCTAAGGTTACCATCGTCATCAGTGTACAACTCAGTATCCTCAGATGAATCCGAAACGCTGAATTGGATTGTTTCAACTGTGTTTTCAGCCAGACCATCTAACTCCCACATTCTTTTTTCTTCTTTTTTCACGTGCTCAACGCAGTTAAACCAAGAAGCTTTTTCTATTCCTTCAGCAGTTAGCTTCATAATTTCGTCCATTTTAAATGTCCGATTCTCTGCTGAAACATGGCCTTTAACCTGGCTCCACACAAGCTCAATTGGATTTAACTCGCAATGATATGGGGGCAAACGAAGTACTGTGTGTCCATGAAATGCAGCTATTTTGTCAATTTTGTAGCTTTCGTATAATTTTTTGTGATCCTTGACAATGCTAAGCAGTTCTGCCTTTAGCATGTCATCACTCCAGAGTATGTTTTTTTGTGTGAGCCATGCTTGTATATCTACTTTCTTGGTAGCACTTGATGGAATTTGCTCTACATGAATTGAATGATATGGAGCATTATCCATAACAATTATACTTCGGGGCTGGAGTTCAGGCAGAAGTTTTTTTTCAAACCATTCTTCATAATGGGAACCATTCATTTCATTATGATAGTCTCCAGAATTTTTCTTGGCTTTAAAAATTTCTACGGATCCTTTAACAAACCCGTCTTCATTTCCAGCCCCTATTATAATTAATCTCGCCCCTTTACCTGACGGTGCTTTTAGTCCAGTTGACAGACCATTTAAAAAGGCATGTCTCTTGGATTTCACACTTGAGTCTTGCCACACACGTTCCTTGGTGTACCCTGCATTTACCCACGTTTCATCTGTATAGTAAATTTTTCGGCCTTCGGAACGGTAACGTAGCATTGTTCTCAAATACTGATGACGCCATTGCAGTATATCATCACGTTCTATCAGCATCGAAGAACGGCTTCTCTTTTTATATTCAAATCGCAAATCTTTCATCAAGCTCCTGACGCATGTGATTCGGAGATTTGGAAGATCTTCATCTTCGTTTATAGCGGCCATTGCTTTTTGGGCTGTGGGTATCTCATTTTAAAAAAAAAAGAATGCACTTTTCTACGAATTGCAGTTTTTGTGAAATCATCATAAATTTGAAGCCTTCGTCGTGTAGCCACTTTTAAAGGCCGCTTTTTCCCGGGAGTAGATTGAGGCCCGCTCTTCCTTATTTCTGTTTTCATTCGGTAAATACTAACCGACGAAACACCAGTTAATTCAGAACAGAGTTGAACAATTTCATTTTCTGATTTTGACTGATGTTGCTCTCTGAGTTTAGTGTACACATTTAAGACAATAACCTTAGCAGAGCTCCTTAAGGGTTTTCCAGCTTTATGAGGCTGGAAAGTGAAAGAAAACGAATTTGCAGAGGAAGCCATTACGAAAATACGAGGAAAACGACGACAATAAGAAATCACTGCTCAGCTCGGAGACAGGAGAAAAGATAAGAATGTGGGATTGCGCGGGGGGGTGGGAGCATTTTGGAGGAACGGGGGTTACCAGGTCATTGTGAAAACCAGCGGTCAAGACTGAATTTTCCGCCAAGAGTGTGAAAGTTCTAATTGGTGGAATGCGTTGAATGGGGATGTACGAGCGGTTTATTGTTAACTCCTTAAAATTGCGAATTTTTCTATACTAACTGCTCATACAAGCAGTAGCTTGTAAAATTGAGAATCATTTGAAGGATTTTAGACAAAAAAATTGAAAACTAATGTTTTAAAATCCGCAAAAATGTGCGAACTATATATTTTTGCGGATTCACACTTCATTCTACCTTTGGTAATGCTATCAGGATAAGTGCGAGCGAAGTATAGTCAAAGCATCAAACTATAATGACAAAAAAATATCACAATCCTAAACTAGAAAGAAGATCTAATTTTGCAATGCGAATTTAATTAGTTGTGTACAGCTTTAAAATTTTTACGATAATTCTAAATAAATAATGTGCATTCTTTCATGCACATTGAAAAAAATATTTAAAATAAAATGGGGTGGCTGAATTTTTTTTTTTTGTGTGTGTGTGGGGGGGGGGGGGATAAAGATACATATTAAATTGCATGGATTGCTATCTGAACTCCAACACCTGTTGCTTGCTACAGTTTGTTTACATTCTTCACAGAGGGGAGCGTTCGCAATCCGAAAACCCAATGAATCTCGTCAGATTACACGTAGCATGGTCCGGGGCCGTCGCTAAGCAACGGGCCTGCGTATGAGTTGCCATCGCTAAAAATGAGTTTATCATTGAGGCCTGTTTTTCCCCAGTCACAGTGTTCTATTTTATTATTCTAAGTATTATAAATGTTATATTATTTTATTATTTTAAAACAATTTTTTATACTTTTGTAGTACTAAAGAACTTTAGATGTAGGTAATCGTTTTGTGAATCTTGCGCCATTTTCTTTCATGAAAATTCGAACATTTTGCTCTGAATGTAAAGGTAAGTGAACACTTTTATAATGTATTTAGAATCTAAAAATATGTATGTAAATAATGTTTAGTGAATAATTACTCATGTATTATTTATAAATAAATTATTTTAATCAGAAATCGTATTACTTGAGTAGTTTTTATTCTTGTAAATAAGCATGACGTTGTGATACTATTTAGACAATTTAATTTTGCCAGTTGAAAATGTTACTTATCAGTTATATATGCCTCGATTATGTGATTCAGACTTACATCTGGTACAGTGCAGAAATACAGTAAATTATAAATTATTGATTTTTGCCCGTTTATACAGAAACTTCAAATGTAGTTAATATTTTGTACAAGCGTTCATTATGCTTTCTCAATTCCAAAGTTCGATTGAGAAAGCAACAAAAGAATAATATATACTACATGAAATGTCTTTTCACCAGCTCCTAAGAGTAGTGGAATTTCTCTCTGAGGGTTTTAACCTCAAGGAATCCAGCGGAGCAGTAATGCTGGTCATTAGCAAAGCTTTTGACCGCGTCTGCCATAACTCACTTATTTACAAACTAATCACTATGAACACGCCGGACGCGTTGGTTCATCTGAGAAATCGAAAGTTCTCCGTCCGCATCAACAACACTTACTCCACTCACACTCCTATTGAGGCCGGTGTACAACAAGGATCACTCCTTGGTCCTACACTGTTCAACATTTACATAAATGATATTCCAAGAGATTCTCACACATCTTTAGCAGTATATGCAGATGATACGGTTATAATGTCCAGATCCACAAACCCTGACACTATGATCAACAAAATTCAGCACCACATTGACACACTTGAAGATTGGTTCGCCACCTGGAAATTAAAAGTAAATCCCTCTAAGTGTCAGGCCATTCACTTCACTAGATCCCGTAAGATTGCGAAACCAATATATATATATATATATATATATATATTAATGACGAAAGAGTTGAATGGGGCAGGACCTGTAAGTATTTGGGAGTCATGCTGGATTCCAGACTGACTTGGAAGGCACAGGCCACCTATGCCCGTAACAAAATGACTGCGGCCGAAAAATCTATCTCAAAGTTACTATACCAAAGCAAACTTAGCATTCCAACCAAACGAAAACTGTACAACATGATTGTCCTCCCTGCAGGTACATACGCTAGCCCCATTTGGGGTTATGCTGCGAAAACAAATTTAAACTTAATCACAACTCAACACAACAAAATACTACGAAAAATTAGACATGCTCATAGATACATGAGGAACTCGTTTATGCGTAGAGATCTCATGATTCCCTCTATGTACGAAATTATTAAAAAACAAGCCCAACACTCAGTGGCGTCGCGTGA